>CM051387.1:11959230-12459230 GCA_028015245.1 Cardamine occulta
GTAAAAGTTAAGTGGTATTATGTATATATTTTCACATTATTCAAAAATTTACAACTGATTGTTTTACTCTCATATATTAATTATTATCAATGATTAGAAATTTAATCTGAGATATGTCATGGTCTGTCTTGATCCGTCTTCAATTATATGCTCTCACCTATTCTGACATATTGTAAAAATTAAAATATTTGAAGATCTGTATGATTTAAAGTTGAATGGTAAAAAAAATAATTTTATTTGTCGTCCATAATTAATAAGAAAGATAAAATAATTTTTTTTGTGTGGAAAGTAATAATTGTTAAAATATTATTTACAACATAATATTTAATTTTTTAAATAAAATCATTAAGGATACAATAATAATCACAATACTATAATTAATTTTATTGTTGTATCATTAATGACTTTATTTTAAAACATTAAATACTATATTGTTTAAATACTCTAATTAAAAAATACATATTTATTTAGGAGATACTAAATACAAATAAAAAGATTTAAATTTAAAATATTAAGAAATAAATTTAAAATATCTATATACTGAGTTTTTTGTGTTATTTATTAGGGAATTAATTAACTAAATAAAAAATTATTATGATTATTAGTAAGATTTGAAAAATTAAAAAAATTGTCCAATGGCATTTGTTGTAATGTCCCACATAAATGTAAGGTTATTTTGTTTTTCACATTGCTCAAATAATTATATAGAGATTAATATAACTAAATAAAAAATTAGTAAATAATATTGTAAATAATTATTAATTTCACATACAGATAAACTCACTTTTTACCATCCAATTATAAATCATCCGGGTCTTCAAATATTTTTATTTTTATAATGGGTTAGGACAGGTCATGATGGATCAGAGCAGATAAATATGGATCATGACAGATTTCTAATCATCGATAATAATTTTTATATTTGAGTAAATCAAACAGTTATTAATTTTTGAATAATGTGAAAAATATATGCATAACACCAATTAATTTTTACAACAAAATTATATTATAATCTATATCAAAAATATAACACCGCACATAGTTATATATCAGTAATTTTAATTAACACAACACAAGTCATATATAATAATAATAAATAAGATACTAAAAATATAAAGTAAATCTAATTTAAAACATTAATAATATTTCATAGCAATATAAACTAAGAAAGTTTGAAGTCGATATTTCTCAATGTTGTGCAGCGTGGATTACTATCTAGTGAAATTAACTATTACATCAACATTTTTTGTTATTAATCTATTTATTTTTCTAATATGAGTATTCAATTTGAAACTATGTTGTAAACTAGAGAGACTTATGGAGGAATTTCGTGTGTTGTATTATCGATAATGAGGTTCCAATAGAACCTTTATATAGGAATCAATACAAGAGATAAAAGGTAAATCCTATTCGGAATAGGAAAAGTATAAACCGTCTTAAGTCTCATCGGATATGGGCCTGATCGGCCAGAACTAGAGTTTGACAATCCACAATGATTTATAACACTCCCCCTTGGATGTCATAACTCTAAGAGCTCGTAATACGCTTTGAATGTTGCTTCATTAAAACCTTTCTCGGAAAACCCAGTTGGGACAAAACCGAGATAAGGAAAAAGAGTACAACACGACATCCCCCCTCGTTCCAACATCACTGAATGTCTTTCAATCTTCGCATTCCAATCTGATGTATTAGCTTCTTGAATATCGAGGTTGGTAGAGACTTTGTAAATAGATCTGCTAAATTTTCACTTGAACGAACTTGTAGAACTTGTACTTCTCCATCCTTTTGTAGATCATGCGTGAAGAAGAATTTTGGCAAAATATGTTTCGTCATGTCTCCCTTAATATATTCATCTTTGAGTTGTGCTATGCATGCTGCATTATCCTCGTACAATATGGTTGGTTCCTCCTTTCCTTCGGTCATTCCACAATCCACTTTAATATGTTGAGTCATTGATCTCAACCAAACACATTCACGGCTAGCTTCATGCATCGCCAAGATTTCTGCATGGTTAGACGATGTAGCAACAAGAGTTTGCTTCATGGATCGCCAAGATATAGCCGTACCACCGTGAGTAAAAACATATCCCGTTTGGGATTTAGCATTGTGTGGATCCGAGAGGTAACCTGCATCCGCAAAACCAATCAAACCATCTTTGTTATGGTTAGTATAAAATAATCCAAAATCTTTCGTTCTTTGTAGGTAACGAAGTATATGTTTAATCCCGTTCCAGTGCCTTTGGGTCAGACATGAGCTAAATCTTGATAATAAATTCACGGCAAAACATATATCTGGCCTAGTGTGGCTCGCCAAATACATCAAAACTCCTATGGCACTTAGATATGGCACTTCGGGACCAAGAACGTCTTCATCATCCTTCTTTGGACCGAATGGATCTTTATCCAAGTCAAGGGATCTCACAACCATGGTGATAGACAATGGGTGAGATTGGTCCATGTTAAATCTCTTGAGTACTTTCTCTGTATATGCCATTTGATGCACAAGGATTCCATTATTCATGTACTCAAGTTGTAACCCCAAACAAAATCTTGTTTTTCCTAAATCTTTCACCTCGAATTCTTTCTTTAGATATTCGACTGTTTAGAAAATTTCCTCAGAGATTCCTAGGATATTCAGGTCGTCTACATACACCGCGATGATTACAAACCCCTTAGTAAATTTTTTTATGAATACACACGGATTTATGGGGTTGTTCTTATAGCCCTCTTTGACTAGATATTCACTTAGTCTATTATACCACATTCGACCTGATTGTTTCAATCCATAAAGACTTTTGTTCAACTTTATACAATGTTGTTCTCGAGAACTTTCTTTATCTTTGAGCTCAATTCCCTCTGGGACTTTCATATATATTTCATTATCCAGTGGACCATATAAGTATGCGGTGACAACATCCATTAACCGCATATCCAAATTTTCTCTTATGGCCAGACTTATTAGGAATCTAAATGTTGTAGCATCCACCACAGGGGAGTATGTCTCCTCATAATCTATTCCTGGTCTTTGCGTGAATCCTTGTGCAACAAGCCGTGCTTTATGTCTCACGATTTCATTATTTTCATTCCTTTTCCTCACAAAGACTCATTTGTGTCCAACTGGTTTAATATCAAGAGGTGTCCGGATTATAGGACCAAATACATTCTTCTTCCTTAATGAATTTAACTCCACGTTTATAGATTCTTTCCATTTAATCCAATCTTTTCTCTGAGTACACTCTAATATTGACGTGGGTTCTAGATCCTCGCTTATATCCATAATGTCAAGTGCTACCTTGTATGCAAATATTTCATCAATGTCGATATTCTTTCTATTCCATTGTTTTCCAGACATGACATAATTTATTGAGATCTCATTATTGTCAAGAACTTCAGGACCTTGAAGCTCGGCGTCCCGAGTATCAATGTTTGGTTCCTTTGGTTCATTCATGTCTAGGGTTCCAATAACCTCGGATTCTCCCATTGCACCTTTCTTTGATTTCCGAGTGTTCTTATCCTTGGAACCTAATGGTCTACCTCTCTTTAAGCGCGCTTTAGATTCTGTAGCAACTTGATTGTGTCCCTCTTGGACATCAATTCTTATTGGTGCATTAACAGCTTGTATATATGACTTTGTTACTCTCTTCGGGTCAGCAAATAAATCTGGCAATTGATTAGCTACCTTTTGTAAATGTATAATCTTTTGGACTTCTATTTCACATTCTTTAGTCCGAGGATCTTGCCATGTTAAGGATGTTTGATTCCATGTAATTTTCTTTACCAGTCTGTTATTATCTCCTCCTAATGTTGGATAGTTGGATTCGTCAAAGTGACAATCCGCATACCTGGCCTTAAATAGATCACCCGTGGTTGGCTCAAGGAACTTAACTATGGTGGGAGAATCATATCCAACATATATCTCCATCCTCCTTTGAGGTCCCATCTTACTTCTCTGTGGTGGAGCAATTGGTACATATATGGCACATCCAAATGTCTTAAGATGGGATATGTCTGGCTCATGACCCGTTAGCAATTGTGATGGGGAATATTTGTGTTCACTAGATGGCCTGATGCGAATTAGTTCAGCTGCATGTAAAACTGCATGTCCCGAGCCGAGACCGGAGTTTTGATCTCATTAGTAATGGCCTCGCAATTAGTTGAATGCGTTAGATAAATGATTGGGCAAATCCATTGTGTGTGGGTACATGTGCCACAGAATGTTCTACACTTACCCCCATGGACATACAATAATCATTAAACGCTTGGGACGTGAATTCACCAGCATTATCTAGACGTATAGTCTTTAAAGGAAAATCTGGAAAGTGTGCTCTTAGACGAATTATTTGAGCAAGTAATCTCGCAAATGCCAAATTTCGAGTTGATAATAGACATAATTTCGAGTTGATAATAGACATACGTGTGACCATCTCGTGGATGCATCAATAAGTACCATAAAATATCTAAACATCCCACAAGGTGGGTGAATTGGTCCACAGATGTCACCTTGTATTCTTTCCAGAAAATTCAATGTTTCCTTATTCACTTTTACTGGTGATGGCCTGACTATGAGTTTCCCTAGTGAACATGCTTCACACGTGAGATTCTTTGGGATAACTCTTCTTTCTTTCAATGTGTGCCCATTTGTATTTAATAACAATTTTCGCATCATGTTAGAACCGGGATGGCCAAGCCGGTTATGCCATAGAGTAAAATTTTCGGAAAACACTTTGTTTACCGTGGCATTTGCTTCTATCATATTTATCTTAGCACAATAAAAGCCTGTAGATATGGCAGGTATGGTTTCTAAGATTTTCTTATGGCCATTGGCGAGTTCAAATATCATAAGGAATTCTTTATTCCATTCGCCCTTAGTTTCAATATGCAAATCATTCATTCGAATGTCTTTAAAACTCAATAGGCTCCTCTTTGAGCTCGGTGAGTATAGTGCATCACTTATTTCTAGATGTGTACCCTTAGGTAATAATATGTTTGCTTGACCATATCCTTCTATTAAATTAGCCATACCCGCTATGGTACATATATTGGCACTTTTGGGTGTGAGATTTATGAAATATCTTTTGTCTCTTAGAATCGTGTGGCTTGATCCACTATCCACCATGAAAATATCCTTGTCATCACTCATTCTTCAAAATCAATAATCATATTTTAAAGACTTAAAACAATATCCTTTCATTAAATCAAATAAATCCAAAATAATAGCAATAACAAATAAATTCAAGAACATAAATCCAAGCAAATAAAAACACCAAAACCAAACATAGAAACTAAATGTCGAGATCAACTTTATTCTTTTAGACAATCTGAAGTCTCATATTGCATTAGATCATCTTGCTCATGATCAAAATCATTTTCATGATCTTGATGGACCAAATTTGCTTCTGGATTCTTCCCTTTAATACTCTCTTGATAGAGGTCAATCAAATACTTGGGAGTTCTACATATTTTGGCCCAATGATTCCCCATTCCACACCGATGACATCCATGCTTGTTGGCCGAGTTTTGTGGCTGAGAAAAATTGCCACGGCCTTGATTAAAGTTGGGTTGATACCCTCGGCCTCTGCCTTGTCCTCGGCCATAGGGACTATAGCTGCGGCCACGTCCTCCTTGCCATCTTCCACGTCCACGACCTCGGCCTCTACCTCGGTCATTAAACTCTTTATGGACATGGTTTGTTTCTTTCTTTTCTTCAGCGGCCGTAAAGGCTTCAAGGAGTGGGGTTGATCCGGGAGGTCTCATTTCACTATTTCTCATCAATAACTCATTGTTTTGCTCAGCTAGCAATAAACAAGAGATCAAACTTGCATATGTCTCGAAACCCTTTCCACGATATTGTTGTTGTAACAATACGTTACTTGTGTGGAATGTAGAGTATGTCTTTTCAAGCATCTCTTCTTCAGTTATTTTCTCACCACACAACTTTAATTTAGAGACAATCTTAAATAGGGCCGAGTTATACTCATCCACGGATTTAAAATCCTGGAACCTTAGATTCCTCCATTCATACATTGCCTTTGGTAACATCACCGTTCTATGGTGATCATATCTTGTTTTCAACTCGTTCCAAAGGTCAAGAGGATTTTCAATTGTCAAGTATTGATCTTTGAGACTCTCAGCAAGATGATGGCGAATTATCATAATTGCCATGTATCGATTTCTTTCATTCTCATTATTATTCTCAACGATACATTCGCCAAGTCCTTTAGACTTTAGAGTGATCTTAATATCCAATGCCCATTGTAGATAGTTATCTCCCGAGAGAGTAAGGGCAGCAAATTCCAAGTTTTGGATATTCGACATCTGAAATTATGCATCATATTCTCTTAAGTATCACAAAATTTTAATATTCATGCATGGTGTAAAACAATTTACGTGATAATATTCTAGCAACCTAGCATGCTCAAAATATAAGTTCAAATTATCATGCAAGGTTCTCATGCAGCTTAAATATTTATATATTGATCAGATTTTAATTTGTGACAATTATTATCATGCAACCGATTTAACAAAATAGCAAGGTTATGTAAAATAAATTCATGCGATAATAATCTAGCAAAATTATATGATCGAATTTTCATGCAAGATCTTAACATATCTATGTGCTTTGATCGGATTTTAATTTATGATAATTAATCATGCAATCAAATTTATCAATCAAACAAACAATCATATGTGGATCAATTAGGGTTTATACATATATGTGCAATATCCATATTAATTAGGGTTTCATAATTATTTAACCAAATTCATAACCTCATCGTGAATATCAACAAACAAATAATAATTAATCACACAAGAATATCCGTGTCTTGCGACACTCCAGCAATCATACAATTAATATTGAACATGAAAAACCGAACATGCTATATAATTAGGGTTTTTATCGGAACAGCCGGATCATACATCCGAACACATGACTTCCGGTTAGCCGGAACAACCGAGCATCGGAACATATATCCGAATATAGATCATCTTTTAGGGTTTTGAAGATTTCCTAATTTAATTAGGGTTTACCGATTTCATGGTTATATATGTTCTAGGGTTTTAGAACTTACCTTAGAGATTCGGTTTGAAGTGGAAATCATGAACCAGATATTTTTCTCAAGAAATACACTCAATCAATCTTTTCACAACCCCGTTACCATGTATTGGGAGAATCGAGTCTCAGAGTGAAGTAAGATTGACTGGTTTCAAGAGATCTTCTTTGCTTTGCTTTGATCCGATTGCTTTGTGATCGGCGGCGAGATTAGGGTTTTAGATGCGGCGACTGCTAGGTAGGGTTTTAGAGACTATCGTGCTGATAACGTATTGTAAACTAGAGAGAATTATGGGGGAATTTCATGTGTTGTATTATCGATAATGAGGTTCCAATAGAACCTTTATATAGGAATCAATACAAGAGATAAAAGGTAAATTCTATTCGGAATAGAAAAAGTATAAACCGTCTTAAGTCTCATCGGATATGGGCCTGATGGGCCAGAACTAGAGTTTGACAATGCACAATGATTTATAACAAACTATTTGTATTTATGACATATGACATGTTGCAACGCAGAGAAGATTGTAAGACTTGTAGTGCTGTGAGAGGTGGACACTATAGTTTGCGTGTCAAATCAAATGTAAGAACAATTACATCAGTAGTTTATCATCATAATATCCCAAATTAGCCTGCGGATATAATCCGAACCGATTGTACCGAACCGGACTGAACCGGTTCAACTATTTAAAATGGGTTAAGAATACAATATTTGAGATTGTTTTTGCTTTTTTACTATTTGAGATACTATGGTTAAGAATTTTTTGGTTGAAGTGCACCTCGTTAGGGTTTCTCTTAGAGTATTCCATCCACTTATTTTTATTTAAGAAAAAAAAAAGAGAAAAAGAAGAGAAAAACGGTTATTCATATAAAATCCTCCCATGAAAAAATATAATTATTATATGGGTGACAGATTTGAAACAGTCTCCACACTGAAGATGCTCGAAAAGTATAAAGACGGGAGCTGCATTTTATTTTAACACGGTAGCCAAAAGCACAAATCATTTTAGTATTCAGATCAAAGTGAAGAGAGATGAACGGTGGAGGAAAGGTGGTCTGTGTCACCGGAGCTTCCGGTTACGTTGCGTCTTGGATTGTCAAGCTTTTGCTCATCCGTGGCTACACTGTCAAGGCCACCGTTCGAGACCCAAGTTTGTTTCCTTCTTCTCTCTTTCTTTTCTTTGTTTGTTAAAGTTGTCTCTTCTTTCTTCTGGTTTCTCCTTAGTACTATACTATTATTGAGAAGATTTCTCCTGTCAGTTGGATCATCAAAATCATTTTAATTCTTTCTAGCTTAATAGTGACAATATAGAAGTTAATATTAGCTAAGCAAAACTGAAGTAGTAAACCGTACAAAAATATATTATTCAATAAAACATGTAAAATGATTTTGAAAAATCTAGTATAAGATGAATGACTCAAATAAGCTAAGCAGATCTTTTAATAAAAGGATTTTGATTATAAAAATATAGCTGAAGTAGCAAACCAACTATATTTTTATTTACTACTGATAATATATATGAAGAAGCATTCATCTTATCTTGAACTACTACAGTGTCACATATATATATGTTCATTTTTTCTTTTCTCCAGACGATCAAAAGAAAACAAATCATCTTCTTGCACTTGACGGCGCAAAAGAAAGACTCAAATTATTCAAAGCAGATCTTTTAGAAGAAGGTTCTTTCGAGCATGCAATCGATGGATGCGATACTGTCTTCCACACTGCCTCACCGGTTACATCTACTGTCACTGATCCTCAGGTTCTTCAATAATATCACTTTGTTAGGACCAACACTGTAGAATTCAAAGAAGAAATTAAGAACACAAAATAAAGAATAACTCTCTTTATTGCTTTAGAAAATCTCTCAAAACTAAAGCTCTCTCAATCTCTCTTAAAACTCTTAAGTTATGTCACAAGCTTGACATCTCTTTATATATGAATACACTTAACTTTAATCCTATTCATATTAGAAATATATTTAGATAACTCCTAAATATATATATATATATATATATATATGTATTTAGATAACTCATAAAGATCATAATCCTAATCTCATTAGGATAGCTTATAACTCAAGATTTATTCAAGCTTAAGTCAACAAACACAATTCTTTCTCTGGACATGGGATCAATCCACTCACTCTACTATGGATTTTTCAGGCTGAGTTGATCGAACCAGCTGTGAAGGGTACTATTAACGTTCTCAAAACTTGCACCAAAGTGTCTTCTGTGAAGAGGGTCATACTAACATCGTCCACTGCCGCAGTTATTGCTCATGAGTTCCCCTTGGGACCAAATGACTTAGTAGACGAAACCCTCTTCTCTGATCCCAGTTCTTGTGAGAGGAAAAAGGTCTTTAACTTGTGTAATTATGACACATCAATGAGAACTCGCATTAAAATCTTACCCTTTAATATATTTGTACTTTTCAGCAATGGTACTTACTCTCGAAAACATTGGCCGAAGATGCAGCATGGAAGTTTTCCAAGGCCAACGAGATGGACTTGGTTGTAATAAATCCAGGACTTGTGATTGGACCAATGTTGCAGCCAACTCTTAATCACTCGGTACATGTCGTTGTGGATCTTATAAAAGGTAAGAATCCTTTTAATAGTAGAAATTATAGGATAGTGGACGTGAGAGATGTTGCTTTAGCTCATGTCAAGGCACTAGAGACTCCTTCAGCCAATGGAAGATATATCATTGATGGTCCACTCGTGACAATAAACGATATTGAAAAAGTTTTGTGCGAATTCTTTCCTGATGTGTGCATTGTTGATAAGTAAGTTTTTCTTTTCTTTTGGAGTATCATTTTATTTATATGTTATGATTCTACAAGCCTAATAAAGCTTTTCCTTTTTTTTTTTAAGGAATGATGACATTGAGGGACTGAGTTCAGTGAATTACAAATTGTGTGTGGAGAAAGTGAAGAGTTTGGGATTAGTTGAATTCACTCCTACAGAGACAAGCCTTAGAGACACTGTTCTTTGTCTAAAGGAGAAATGTCTTGTGTGATCCTCTCTATAAAGAAAGGATCAAAAGTCTTCAAATATGGTGGCAGACTGGTCAATCAATAGTGGGAAATTGAATAAACAAATATTTTGAGTGTATTTGGCCGTTGCTCGCTTGTTTTTGGTACTCTTGTCGATTAGTTTAATGGATCATGCTTTGTGACTTTTACTATTCTTCCTTCAAATGATTACGTACCCAACTAGTAATGTAATCTCTTCGCCAGCGAATACACATCTTAATATTCTCAATCTCAATCTAGGCAATGGCATGATTACGTGGAGTCGTCCATTACGTCATCAAGAGTTCACAGCGTTACCCAAAGAATATACATTTGGTCACAAGTTTTTAAAATTGTTTTCTCTCGATAACTTTATTTCTTTGCATATTTACTTCAAGAGACGGAAATGTTAAACTTGATATTTGCCTCTCGCACTACTATTTCCAAACAAATTTTGCTTCTAAAAATTTGTTATAACATACAATTTCCCAACAAAAAACATCTTTTGCAAGGAGCAAAATTCCACATTGAGACAAATATATTAAATTGATCGATACGTTTATTGATTCACAACGGAAAAAAACATGCTGTTTTAAAGAAAGAAAATAAAACAGTAGTTTCGGAGTTTCAGAAAAACAACGAATTATATGTTCTGTGAACAAGCTTTTATTAAACAATAACTTAAACATCCAACTACTAAAAGAGGGGTAAGCTTTTAGGGAAACGAACCTGCATCCATTGCTTCTCATACGTTACCAAATGGCTCCAACCTAATTCCTCCAGTAAACTCATTTTTAATTCATACAGTTTCTTATTCGCGGTCTCGTTCTCGTTTTGGGACAAGTCATCAAGTACCTGAAAATCATTATCAATTTAAATTTTACAGTCATGTGGGTCAGTGACTTCAGATGATCATCATTTGCAGTTTCTTGGTACATATAAAGACTAGATAAATATGTTTACCTTCAATGCTGTCCCGAATCGTGAGAGCCGTTTCTCCCTTAGAACAGTGAGAGTACCGAATTTATATGATTTCACGTCTACCCATTTTGCCAGTTCTTTGAAATTCTCTTCGAATTTATCCTTCTGGCTACTTTCTTCTTCTTCTTCTTCTTCATCTTCCTTCTCACCCTGTAAACAAATGAGTAGTGCAATTGCCCCATATAAGCTAGGAAAATGCTAATGACATCATTCATAGTCCTTATTCGCTATGCATAATCACCAATTAACATGTAACTATCTTCTAGTCAGATAAATTAATTAACAGTTTACAAGGAGATAAATATATGTGTCTTACCTTCAAATTCTCAAGTCTCGCCATGGCTAAACCTTTCTGGTATAGTGCTTCTGCCAATTGATCACGTGTCATCTCCATTTTTTTCTTTAATTTCTAATTCAAAATTAACACAGAAAGTAAATAGTTAAGAATACTATGAAATACCAGCTTTGTTAGAAAACACAATAAATAAAATATCACACCTCGGCTTCTCCATCTTCTGGCTCACTTTTGTTTAGCAAGAATCTTGCTAATTCATCAACGTCAACACTGCGTACTACTTCGTTTGCAGCTTCTATAATCTGCAAAAACAAAAAGAAGAAGAGTTATTCACCTTACATGCTTATTCCCTTGACCATCTACAAACGCTTGAGAGGTTTACCAGAGCCAATGAGGCTACTGAGTGTTATAAAGTTGATTTTCTGTTTAATGTATAATTAGAGATTAGTGCACATTTCTGAGATTCGTAACTAACTTTACCTCTTTCTGATGGCTGATTTTGTCCCCAGCATCAGACCGAGACAGTAAACCTTCCAGGATCTTAGCTAGTAATGGAATATAGTCTGGGTATTCAGACTGCCAAGGAACATATGCTCAAGTTAATCTAACAAAATTTCAGATTTTTTCCAAAAATTTCAAAGTTAAAGTGGCACAAATCATTCTTCAAAACGAAAAAAGAAAGCCTTTAGCTGGCAAACCTTGAGACAGGCACACAACTTTTTCCACTCTGAACTCTCTTCCTCGGTGTCTT
Source organism: Cardamine occulta (assembly GCA_028015245.1). NCBI lineage: Eukaryota > Viridiplantae > Streptophyta > Magnoliopsida > Brassicales > Brassicaceae > Cardamine > Cardamine occulta. Next base: position 11,971,324 of record CM051387.1, read on the forward strand.
GTTTTAGGTTCCCAAGAAACTTGATCTTTGTGTCACAAACCTAGTTACAAGAAAGAGCTTTCGTAAAACAGTTCCAAAACACTGTAGAAACCCCTCAAAATTCACCAAGAAGTACTTGAATCAATTTTATATATAACATACAGTTGAGCAAGAGCTAATAGGAAACATGCTTCTGCAAATAGTACCTCTTGTTCCAAGCGTTCTGATACTGATTTAGAGCAATTTGGAGCAGAAACTGCCTTTTTATCTTCTTCAGGCTATTGAATAAAGAACAAAATCAAGTGAAGGTCAAAAAAATAGAAAACAAGGAAAAATAGATCAAGCTAAACACAAAATATGAGCTCTTGTAGCCATATTTTCCTCTGCATTACTGCATCAAGTATCACAAGCCTTATGCTAACAGGTCAACCAGACTAGAAGTAGTTGTTATTTTTACATACCTTATTTGGTGGAACCACATATGATATTGGATAAGATACAGGATTATCCTTTGGATTCTTCCCTTCTTTATCATCAAATGACAGTTTCCCATATGAGATTTCTCCCACCAACACAGATCCTTGGGGAGTATTCTGGAGGTAAAATTAAAATTGTTCATTTGAGAGATGTATGCAACAGAACATTAATCAAACTTGTCAACAATCTACTAAACCTTCGGTAGCTTATCCTTTGTTGGTGGGCCCAGATAAAAAGCTTCCTTCACCCTGCGGGGTGATAAATGAGGTGAGAAACTCGTTCAGAGAACAACCAACACAGCAGCCAGAAAACTTTAAACAGGTAAGTGAGCCAAAACAGTACCCTGGCATTAGAACAGAGGACTTAAAGGCACCATTTCCTGTGACCGGACCATCTGGTTCAGAATGTAAGTTCAGTCGAATCTCCTGCATCAACCAGCAAAATATATAGAAAACTCAGCTCTTCATGAATTTTTAAGTTGAAAAAAAGAATCAGCACAAATGTATAGAGGATTTAACATCAGAAAACTCGCAAAGATTTAACTCCAATGTATTTCAAAATAAAGTAAAACGTAATTCACAATCTTACCCCTATATTTCTTTCAATAAACACAATGAGCTGCTTCAACTTTTCGAGCAGCTGCACATTTTCATGCCTGGTGAAAGCAATTAGCATTTAGATAGAAGACTAAATACTTAAATATGCACAGTGAAACAAAGTTGTCGACCATGAAAAATATATCATTTACATAGGGACTTGAGAACTGAACAACAAGAAAGAATTTGTACAAACTCTACTTTTCAAATTTTAAAACAAACTGCACCCATCAAAGATGTAACACAAACCTCAGATACAGCTGAAGTTTATATTCTCCCTTGGGAAGTTTAGAAGACTCAGGATAAACATCACCCATCGCATATACTCGCTGAAAGTATGTCAGGAGAGCGTGTTAAGGCAAGAAAATACTATAATTCAACTTTTAACTAAATTTGCTAGACATGGAAGCAGATTAGCGTTTTCACAGTACATAACCAAGCTAGGGATTCATAAACTATGTTGTACCAGGTTTTTAGTTGACAATGCCAATGAGAATTTACAAGCTTATCTAAACTTATACTACCCAGCCTTTTAGGTGGCAGTTTGAAGAGTACCTTGTTGGCATCAGAGATCATATAAAACTGGGACTCGAATTTTGTGTCATATATGCGATTGTTGAATAATGGTATATACGGTTTCACTTCAGCTGCATCTTCTAATTTGAAATTGTAGCTGCAGAAACAAAAGGACAAAAATTTCTGTAAAAATATTGATAAAGATAGGCAAGCAACTGTAGCAAGAACGCAGAAGCATAACCCACGTTAATGTCAATGCTAGTATCTGTTTGCCCGACAGTAATCTATCACGGCTAGTTGATAGAGTCTTGAGTTGTGCATCAACAGGTTGATATGGAACTCGAATCTGCAGTTAAAACAAAAACACCGTCCAGAGGCAATTCTACAAGAAATTACAGAAAATGGAGAAGATACCATTTTTCAATACACTATACCTTGTTCAGAACAGCTATGGGAACAAGTTTTTCAGATGCCAATAATGCTTCAGCTTCAACTTTTATTGGTGCTTCACTTCCATCAAGTAACAATTCTTCTTTATTGACACCGATTCCATGGAATGAAATCTAAACACCACACATAACTTCCGTCAACTCATTTCTAACAAGTCACAATGTACTCAACATAGTAAGCAAGTGTGAGCGAACTGAACATAGAACTTCATTCATAGCATTGGTGTGACAACATGAAGACTGTTCCAGAACACTTTTTATAGATTGCAAAAAGAAGAGTGACTATTCCTAAATTAGAGACCTAATATCCAACTAAAGAGAGGCTACAATTAGAAATGCATTAACATGAGCCAAAAGACAAACTAGCATGTGAACTCAAAGGAAAGTCAGGAAACCGGTAGCAAAAAAAGAGGGGGCAACAGATATAAAATATTAACTTGGAGTCTACTTGACACCGGACGACACAAAAGACAAAACAAAACACAAGCATTTTACATTCCTTATGCAAATGCCTTAACAGCATATATAAATTCACACATATAGTTCTCAGTTCCTACCTCAAAGTCAACAATAGTTGGTTCACGACTTCCAAGACCACTGGACCAGAATTGAGCTACAGTTAGTTCCATCGTCTGACCACTAACCACGGGAAACGCAAAGCTTTTAGCAGACGGAGATGCGAAAGTTGTTGCGCTCTCCCACTTGATAGGCCTTCGCAAGGGGCAAAGCTGCAAATCAAGTAAAAATTAGAACCAGTAGCATTAAAAAGTTGAATTATCCTTAAACGTGCCCCACCTGAAGCGTATCAATATAAAATCTCCGTGTAGTATCAAACCCCGAAGTTCGCATTGTAGCCTCAGCCCATGTTGCTCCATGCGGTACCTCGATATATCTTCGTTCAATGTGGCCTACAGAAGGAATTATTGACAAATAATATATTACAAAAATAATGGCTGCCGTTTCACAGGAGTTGTTTGCTTTATAAATTACACATTACAAAGTCAAAAATGATAACCTGAGATGAAAGACATTTGTTGAAATGAAACAACTGGAGGTCGATTTTCCACAGTTTTGGGAATTATTATTGTTACTGGGATTCTGAAGAGAGGACCACGCTCTGGTGCTTTGCAATCAATCCCATAAACTTCAAAGTAATGAACTCCATCCCCAAGATTTGTGGGGTCCACAACAACACTGAAAAGAGATGATATTATTTTACAGAAATAACATGGCACGAAAAAGAAAACCCAAACATAAGCAGCAAAATATAAGATTGGAAAACACTAACTTGAAACTGCGTCCGTTATGAGTGAGAAGGAGATAGCCAGGAACCCGTACAACTCCTTCGTCTGTGGAGTGCAACTCAAGGCATTCCTCAAAAGGGACAAGTTCCTTTAAATTACTTGCACCTTCATGGAACTTTGGCTCAACTTGAATCGTCCACTGGAAAGTCAAAACTATGGATGTTTACATAACAGACGAGAGAGATAACAAAACCTGGAAGTAAAATCTGTATACTACACATCTGGTAGGAGATAAAATTTGCCAAAGGAAATTCTGACTACATGAACTTAAATTCCAGAAACGGACGAATATGTTCTATGAAGAAAATGATTTTTTAATAGAATATATGTTAGCATGCATTTGGGCAGATTAATATGGATACTCTTGAGTGAACATATTCCAAGAGTATCCATAGTACTGTGATATAGAAACAGCACACCTCAGTAGACTGTCTGGAAGTAGTAGCCTCCCGCAGGTAGATGCCCCGTGATGTTGGAGCTGCATTTATATAGTTCATAATCTTCATTAAAAGAAATATACATGTTTTATCGAAAAACTCAAAATCTTGAGGAAACTTTCCCCCACCAAAAGCAGGAAGACCTTGAGATTAGTAGCTAAAAATAGATAAGATGAACTTGAAAACATATAATGGAAATCAATACAGGACCTGTTTATTAATAACTCTAATAAGAGTGTGGGATAGGTTTCAGCAAGTAAGTTTTCAATAAGCTTCTAGCTTGAAATCTTAAAATATTGCTCAAATTCTTTGATTACATACTTGTTTTTCCAGAGAGATTGACCTTTATCTGATAAAATACGCATGGACAGTCCTGAAACTTCTTTAAGTATTCATATGCCCTGTCATATGATAATAAATCAGAACTAACTATTTAAATTACGGTGTCAATTAATTACCCGGCAGAGAACCTTACTTATCAACTTGCATAAGCCCTTGTCCAGTAGTTAGTTTGTCTTCAGGTAGATCACCTACAGGTGTAGATGTATTCTCGAGGGCCCTTCTCACACTGTACGGGCTAACTGGGATGCCCTCAGCCTGCAGAAATATGAAATAATGTCAGCAGCGGAATGAAAAGAAAGAAATAGTAACAGACGTGCCAAAGGAAAAAATTGATGTTGAAGAAGAAACCTTCATAGCACTTAGAAGTAACGCAACTGCTCCACAGGCAGAGGGAGATGCCATTGATGTTCCATTCATGAGCATGCGTCTTTGAAGTGTCCATGTAGGAACAGGAGCAACAGCCCCACCAGGTGCACTTATGCAGACACCAAGATCCCCATCAGATGTTGGACCCCGGCTTGACCTACAATATAATAATAACTATTTCATGAACTAGCTACAGAATGAGTCAAGGAAAGGAAAACGGTGAAAATACCAAGTGTATTCAAGCCCCTCGCTGGGAGGTTCCACCACTGAATGGGCACCGGCTGCCATTGCAGGAGAAACATATGCACCCACACCAATAATACTGGAGGTTGTTCCACCCGGTGCACCAACTGTTGTCAAAGCTGGACCGCTGTTGCCAGCACTACTTACAAATATTAGGCGTCTCTTGTTCACAGCCTAAAAACATACCATAATGTCAACAAACGCTGGATGAAAAGCACAAAACACAAGCTAGTAATTGCTGCCCAAAAAAAAAAAGACAAAGGGTTTTGAATTATACTTCAGTAACAAGATCAACAAAGCGCCCATAGTCTGGAAGTAATGCTGGCTCTCCGTAGCTCATGTTGACAAGATCACATTTATGCTGTAACATATAACAAAAGTCAGCATATACAATTGAACCTATTGACTTGTGCCAATGCAAACCTCACATATAATAATCCACACAGATATGAAATTCTTCCATACAAGCTGATGTTGCAAAGTAGTTCAAGAGAAATACGACTTATTTTGTTCAAACGTCAAAGGATATAAATTTACAAAGTTACAAATGAGTTTTTTCAGCTAATAATAAAATAATTTCAGCTAAATGAATTATTACCTCCATGGCAGCTATCAATGCCCGTGTCAAGCCAGTTCCGGTCTCCATTGAACCTAAGCGCGAGTCTCCAATTTTGCAAGATATTATTTGAGCACCAGGTGCCACACCATTTAACAAATTCTCCTAACATACACATAGAAGGGGAATTCATTGATTGCAACAAATTAGTAATATAAATAAATTATATAGATGCATTGGCACCTCAGGATGGTGTGCAGTAGCTATTCCAGCAACATGAGTGCCATGAGGAGAGCTATCAGTTACAATGCTTAGGATCTTTCCCTCATCATACACGTTAGTAACAAAGGAGCATGCATCTAGTCGGCTAAACACGCTGTACTTCCGCTCAATTCTGTAATTAGATTGAGATTAAAAAAAAAAAGTTGAACAAATCATGCTCCCAAACGAAAAATTCCTGAGCATACATAAGAGATAGATCTTTAAAGGAAGACTTGCCGGTAGTTAGTCAGGGGAGAGAAGTCTGCTAGTTTCCCGCTATCTGGATCCTCTTCCAGACTCTGCGTATCAAGTGCAACTCTCCATACTTCTCCATCATGCCACACAACAGCATCGATAACAGGCCCTTTGTCTTCATATTTCTACAGAAAAATAATTCATTAACAGCACTGATTCAGAAAAAGGCGAACAAGTATGCAGAAATAAAACTACCAAAGGAAAGTCTCTAAACTTACATCAGCTTGCTTTTTCAGAAAATCAACTTTGTTTTGGAGGTCTTCACGAGTCTTCTTCAATTTCACATCGTCCACCTTGCTGTGCTTCTGGAGGGAATAATGACAAATGAGGTTACTACGATAGAACTGGATAGCATTGTCTAACTCACAACATTCACATTACATCAAACCACACTCAGCATCTCTGTATCACCTGATCGAAATCATACAGATTCTTTACAGCCTTTGCAATTTCTTCCTGATTCTTTTCATCCCAGATTTTCTTTCTCTCTTTCTGCATGACGTAGAAAAAAAGTCTTAGACAATGGGATTGCAGACCAGATGGCGTAAAATTTGTTGTAAGATGGAATCAATCCAACAGCCAAAGAAGATCACAACATTAATCGCTACCTTCACACGAGAAGTTAAGTCATCTGTGAATAGCTGGTAAACCAACTTGCAACCTACACGCCACTCTCCAGTTGGGTTTTTCCATGAAGAATTGACAACCAATGGTGCCCCTGTAACAATTTTTTTTAAAACAAAAGAAATGATCAAAGCATACCATAGCTACAGAATGAAAAAAAAAATCCAACATGAACAAGAAAACTATCATGCAGAAATCATAAATATATTCCAAATCACCAACCTGATGCTCCACGAATATGACCATCTTCATTGGCTTTCACAACTGTGGATGTATCTATATCCCCACTTCCAGTGCTAAATAAAGATACCATTACGTCACAGTCACAGTAACTCGAATGAAGCAGATGCAAAATTCAATTAAATCAGAAAAAGTTACCAGTCAATGACGTCCAGAACTTTCGGTTTTCCATCAGATGTTACGTGTAAGCCAGCAGCAGAAGGATCAAAACCAGAATCTAGAAAATTATCAAATTAAATTTGATCGGTTCATCAATCAGAATTCTACTCGGAGACAAACACAATCAGCAGAGAAATCAAAAGATAATGAAGTACCAAAGATAGCGATAACGACGCCACGACCGTCGTATTCAGGATGAGCTTCGACGAAGCGATCGGCAGCGATTTCTTTCTTAGGCATGAGAGAAGCAAGGAAGGTTGATTCGTTTAGCTTGAAATTAGCTATAGAAGCATTATCAGCTCCACCACCGACGTTACCGCCACCACCACCACCACCTCCTCCGCCACAACCGACGCGAGAAGCCGTAAGAGTCTCAGAAGAAGAACAAGGCATCGCCGAGAAACCACTCCGTCTTAATCGAATTCCCCGACGAAAACGAGAGCAGCTTCTTCTGAGTGATTTGGGTATTCTTCGATGAAAAAGAAACGTAGAAGAAATAAAATCGCGAGGAAGAGAGAGTGATGAAGAAGAAGAAGAAGCCCAATAAGACGACGGGCCTTTGAAAAACGCGCCGTAAACCTGCAGCTGCAGACTCAGATCCATCTTCGGGATGTGTATTTAGTTAATTAACTTATAGGGGTATTTTGGTCAATTATACCCAATCGTGACTCGTGAGAGGGCTTTTTTGGGTTATGTCAATGGAGGCGTGTGGCTAACTCTCAATGGAGGCCTTTGCTCTATAGATAACGATATTATTTTGGACTTCACACTATTTTCTTAACGATACAAAGTTCGAATCGTTGTTGTGACTCTAAATTGGTGGACACAAGTACATAACCAATACACACTCTTGCTTCTTGGGGTTTCGCTCGCTCGTTTGTTATCCGTTGTTGTCGACTTAGTTTTTTTTTTTTTTTTTTGTTTTTTTGCCAAACTTAGCTTAATTGAAACTTTTGTTTTGTTGCTTCTAGAAAATGAGACTGATTTTTGTTTGGTGAAATTTAAACAAAAAATGATCAGTAGTAGTTGGATTTGTGACCTAGTTTTAAATACTAATCTCATGTGATTTTGATATATACGTCTTTTATATTTACGCAAATATGATTTCTCTGACTCTTGATTCTACAATCTGAAGAATGTGGGTTTTTTTTATCCGTTTGTTTCAGGGTTGACTTTATTTTCTTGATTTTCTTCACGGATGATTCCTGAAATCATTCACAGAATTAGTGTTAGATGTCTACAAGTAGGAAATTCCTCAACAATTGTTGATTCGTTGAATCCAAGTTTCCGTCTAGTCTTCTTTTTTGTTATATGGTTATCCTTTGAAGATAGCTTATTCGTAATTGTTTTCAATGAACCCTAACAATTCAAAATACGAAACTTTAATCGCCGTCTTAAGTTTCATAGCTTCTACGACGAACTCATTATATCTGCCTGTCATTCTTCTGCCATGTACTCCACAACTAGCTCATCCTCCATCTCCGCTAGTATATTATAATGAGAATAGAAAAACAAATCCGTAATCTGCTATTTGTTATGATATACTTATATATCCAAACAAGTACGAATCCTGATTAGGATCAGGTGCATGTGTTTGTGGTTGGGAGAGAAGTTTAAGTACGAATCTAATCATTCAATGCATCACCAACGACTTTCAAGAGAGTAAATATACGACACATTTTCTCATGCCATAGAGTTGACACCAAACTGTTTTTTTTTTTTTTTTTTTGATAAAGAGTTAAAAACAAAAACAAAAAAATTTAAAGTTACATTACATGCTATGACTTGGATTACAAATCAAAATCATACAGTTTTTTTTTTGTTCAAAGTTAAAGAAAATAGGATGGTGAAGTGAAGAAAAATGCTTACATCTAAGATTTAAATGCGAAAGATAGTGAAAGCTACAAGAAGAGTTGACATCAAGCTTGAAGAATCACGACGTAAACACTCCATCACTCTTTTTTTTTTTTTTTTTTTTTTTGGGATAAGAAGATATCAAGTCGTGTTTTGAAATATGTGACGTTTTTTTTTCCATTTGAACTCGAGTATGGGACGTACGTTTACTTTTCTTTGTTCCACATTAGCAACTTAACTATCTTAATTTGGTCCACTGTTGTGTGAACTTAAGTCTGATTCTTAATCTAGAAGATCTTGTTAACCAAAATAACTTAAGAGAAAATAATTGAAAATTACTAGTTTAATTCGTTCTAACCATTTTTAGTCGTATTTGTCTAATAATTAACATAATATCCAGCTACACCATGATTATAATCGACAAACCACCAATCACTAGTATAAAGATTAATTTACTAAAACGGACCAAAATATATCTATAAACCATAAAATAAATTAAATTAGGGAAGAAAGTAGAGAGAATATTTAGTTAGAGAAAATAGTTATTTTACAAAAATAATTTATATAAATAAATAAATTTAAATTTCTATATTAAAATATATTAAAAATCTATATTATGTTTAGTAGCTTTTGGTTCAATTTTGTTGTTTATTTTTCTGATTACCGTGTGAGATAAGGTTGGACAACATATACAAAACGCGAATAACTAAACCGAATCCAACCTAAAAAGGATACCAATCCGACAAAAATATCGAATGGGTCCTAGATTCATATACCCGAATGACCAAACCAAAAACCAAATGGATATCCAAAATATTTGAAATATAATTATATACTCCAAATATTAATTTTATTTAACCTAATTACCTTACAATTATAAACTCAAAAGTATCAATTATTTTTATACTTAAATAACCAAAAACCCAAAATTAACAAAAAAAATATCTGAAAGTTCATAGTTATATTTGTGAAAATTTCACTAATTTTTTCATTTATTTTTTCTGATATTTCGTGTATCAGAACTTTACTCAAACTTGAAATAACAGAACCAAACAAAAAATTATAAATACTTGAATGGGTCATAAGCCTCTAAATCCGAAAATCCAAAAAGCTGAACAAAACCCAAATGCGCATGCTTAGTGTGAGATATGAAAAACGAATCCTGTAACCGGCAACTATGTTCTCGCTCATATCTAGGCGAAAAATTCTTCTGGTAAGATCTTCAATTTCTCTCTAAAATTCTCTGGTTCAATCGATTCCTAATCGAATATCTTTTTTCTCGCATGTTCACACGCCAAAATCTTTTACAATTCCTTGAAAATTTATAACTTTATTAGAACTTAAATAGTATAATAATATATAAAAATTTAAATTTGGAAAATGTTTAAATTTATTGAAATAAAAAGATTTAACATATATTAGAAAAATAGAAAATAAAAATTATCCAAATTATTATTAAAAAAAAAATTTTTGATATTCTTTTTTGATTAAGAAAAACAAAATTAATATAATTTTTATGACACATGTCATAATGTTATCAATCAATCGACACGTGTCATGATTATATGAGTTATAATTTTAATATGTGTCAATCTTTTGTGAGTATAATTTAACTTTATATAATAAGATATGCGAACACAAAAAAATAAAAATTCTTAACTAACGATAACTGTTAGTTATTTTTTTCTTGCTTTCTGTAACCATGGAGATCTGCATCTAATAATGTGCACAATTATATGTGTTCCACATCAACTTAATTTGAAAACTCTAAGATAAGGTCTTTGTTTTTGGCTACTCGTCAAAATAATAATATTATATCATTCTTAATGACGTTAGTTTGATAGAATATAATATTATGGTCAAATAATAATCCCAAAATTGAACATCTACATATATAGCCTCCTTTCTCCTCTACAACTCATTCAGTTTCTCGAGAAGTACATCAGAAACTTTCTAAACCAGACAAGATTAAGAACACTTCTTCTTCTTTGTCTGAGACTTCAAACACAAGAAACCAAATAAAATAAAATGAGAGAGTTTGCTCTGTCTCTGTTTCTTCTTTTCTTAGTTAAATGGGTCAAATCTGATTTTTCTCCTCCAACAAGAGAACAGTTTCAAAGTTGCTTGTTGACAAATCACAGCAATTCAACCTTCAAAATCCATATAAATCTCACCAACCACAACCCAGATTCCCGAGTCTACACCGACTTTTCCGAATCTTCCTCTCCGAATTCAAGTTTCCTCAATTTGAATTTCACTAGCCTGAAGCCGATTCTGATCGTCAGACCAAAGTCCGAATCCGAAATCAGAACATCAATTCTATGCAGCAGGAAACTTGGTGTGCAAGTAAGAACCATGAGTGGTGGTCACGACTACGAAGGCCTCTCTTACCTTTCACAATCACCGTTCATAATCATCCACCTCGTTAACCTCAGATCAATCAACATCAACCTCACAGACGAAACCGCATGGATCCAATCCGGCGCAACACTCGGCGAACTCTACTACATAATCGCTAAAACTAGCAAGATCCATGCTTTTCCCGCTGGGGTATGTCCGAGTGTTGGAGTTGGTGGCCATTTTAGCGGCGGAGGATTGGGTACACTAATGAGAAAACACGGTTTAGCGTCTGATAACGTGGTGGACGCGCGTTTGATGGACGTAAACGGGAGAATTCTCGACCGGAAAACGATGGGAGAAGATTTGTTTTGGGCTCTAAGAGGGGGTGGAGCCGCGAGTTTTGGCGTTGTCTTGTCATGGAAGGTTAAGCTTGCTAGGGTTCCTGAAAAGGTAACTTGTTTCATAAGTCAACATCCAATGGGACCTAGCATGAACAAGCTTGTTCATAGATGGCAATCCATAGGACCAGAGCTAGACGAAGACTTACTCATCAGAGTCATCATCGACAACAGTCACGAAGGGAATCAAAGAAGAGTGAAATCAACATTTCAAGCTCTGTTTCTTGGTGGAATCGATAGATTGATTCCTCTGATGAACCAAAAGTTTCCAGAACTCGGATTACGAGCTCAAGACTGCTCGGAGATGAGCTGGATCGAATCAACTATGTTCTTCAACTGGAAAACAGGACAGCCGTTAGAGATTATGCTCGACAGAAACCAGAGATTCGAAGATCAGTATTACAAAGCAAAGTCAGATTTTGTGCAAAAACCAATTCCTGAAAACGTTTTTGAAGAAGTCACCAAGAGGTTTCTCGAGAAAGAAACTCCATTGATGATCTTTGAGCCATTAGGCGGGAAAATCAGCCAGATTTCGGAAACTGAGTCTCCATTTCCACACAGGAAAGGGAATTTGTATAACATACAGTATATGGTGAAATGGAAAGTTAACGACGTCGAGGAGATGAACAAACATGTTAGGTGGATGAGATCGCTGTATGATTACATGAGTCCATACGTTTCTAAATCGCCGAGAGGAGCTTATTTGAATTATAGAGATCTTGATTTGGGCGCGAACAAAGGGATCAACACGAGTTTAAAAGCTGCAAGGAAATGGGGTGAGAGGTATTATTACAAAGGTAATTTCAAGAAATTGAGTTTAGTTAAAGGAAAGATTGATCCAACGAATTTCTTCAGGAACGAACAGAGTATACCTCCTCTGTTTTGATTTCGAAATATCATTTCCTTGTAATTGTTGTACCCAATACGGTTTAACCAAACCAAGAGTAGTCGGAAGGATGAGGACCCTATACGTATACAACATGTTTTTTTAAAGGGTGAATGTACGTGTCCAGTAGTTCAGTCACCTGGTTATTTACTAAGATTAAAACATGACACTATTTTGACTGGTCAAATAAAAATAATTTAAATAATATTACATTTGAATGGAATCGATCTCTGATATGGAACATACATAGCAATTCTTCCTCAAATGGGAACTACTAGTCTGCCACCACTTGGTTTACATAAATCAATTTCTGATATTCTTAGCCAAGATGACCAACCTGACCAGAAAAGAAGTTTCCTTTTAATAGTAAATTGATGTATTGCAAGTATTAAAAAATCTACTAAGACATCATTGATGTTTGACAGAGAATTCCGTTATTTGTTACTATTTCTGGTCAATCTATTTTATGATGAATGCAAAGTAAAAGAAAAAATATGTTAAAAATAAAAGATTGAGGGAACTAGCATCATTTGAAAGACAAGTGGCTTATTCAAATCGACTGTGAAGTACTACTAGTTGGGAGCACGCGGGCTGAAACTACGTAATTGGTTATTTTTCGAGTTCGATCCGGTCCATTGAAAACTTTACACACATTTGTTAGAGTAGCTGGCTTATCGGCTTAGGCCCATATGATTTATATGATAGAGCCTAAAGGTTACCCGATAAACCACCTTATCGCATGACAGTCTGGACCAGAGGCTCGACCACCTCCATCTTTGCCACTTTATGAGACTGATTGCTGAAGGAAAAAAAAAAAGAAAGTGAATATATAATCTTCTTATGCAAGAAGAGCCAATGTATACACTCTTATTTAAGAAGAGCAAACAAATCAAATGCATACATATCTACAAAGAAATATAAGCTTTTCTTATAAGGTTCTAGGATTCAAAACATTGCAGGTTTGTTGAGAACAAACCTGAAAACTGAACAATATATCATCAAAGGTGAATTAAAAAGCGGCGAAACTTTCATCTGGTAATAAGATATATCATAACTAAATACTAATGTTGGTTGAGAATTTAAATATAAAAATAAAAACTGCCCATTAACAATTTCAGTTTCATAGCTTCTACGACGAACTCATTAATAGATTTATAGATCTGCCTGTCATTCTCCCAGGTCAACTCATCCTCAGTTTTTTTTTTGACGTTAAAGAAAGTAAGATAGAGAAGCAACATGGTTACATCTAAGATTTAAATGAGGTAGATAGAGAAGGCTACAATAAGAGTTGACATCAAGCTTCACGACATAAAACGCTCCATCACTTCTTCTTCTATTTTGGATAAGAAGACTGTATAAAGTTGTGTTTTGAAATATGTGACGTTTTTTTCCATTTGAACTCGAGTATGGGACGTACGTTTACTTTTCTTTGTTCCACATTAGCAGCCAAACTATTTGGTCCACTAATGTATTATTCTCACCGTGCGCGTAGATTTTGAACTTAAAGTTTGTCAATCGTCTAGAAGAATTTTGTTTGGGTTAAATTAATGTTGTAAACAAAATATAGAAGATCTTGTTAAGCAAAAAACTTCCCCAAAAGAATTGAGAATGACTAGTTTTAATTCGTTCTATACTTATTTAGTTGTGTTTGAGTAATAATATCCAGCTACACCATGATTCTTGACAAACCACCAATCACTAGCTAGCTAGTCTAAAGATAGTGTTACTTAAAAGTAATGATTAACCGCACGTAATGGAAATTGCAATATTTGTTAGAACGCGTAATTCCCAGATATGGTTGCCACCGTTCCACATCAATATTGAAAATGTCTACTTTTTTGACTCTAAGATTACGTCTTTGTTTTAGCTACTCCTCAAAAAAATCGTATTATATTTATTTTAATGACGTTAGTTTGTTATAATATAATATTATGGTCAAATAATAATCCCAAAATTGAACATCTCTATATAGCCTCCTTTCTTCTCTACAATTCATTCAGTTTCTCAACAAATCAGAAACTTTCTAAAACAGACAAGATTAAGAACACTACTTCTTCTCTGTCTGAGACTTCAAACACAAGAAACCAAAATACAAAATGAGAGAGCTTGCTCTGTCTCTGTTTTTTCTTCTCTTCTTAGTTAAATGGGTCAAATCTGAGTTTTCTCCTCCGACAAGAGAACAGTTTCAAAGTTGCTTGTCCACAAATCAAACCAATTCAATCTTCAAAACCCCTGTAAATACCAAACACACACCAGATGCCCGACTCTACACCGACTTTTCTAAATCTTCCTCTCCAAACTCAAGTTTTCTCAACTTGAATTTCACCAGCCTGAAGCCTATTCTGATCGTCAAACCAAAATCTGAATCCGAAATCAGAACATCAATTCTATGCAGCAGGAAACTTGGTGTGCAAGTAAGAACCATGAGTGGTGGTCACGACTACGAAGGTCTCTCTTACCTTTCACAATCACCGTTCATAATCATCGACCTCGTTAACCTCAGATCAATCAACATCAACCTCACAGACGAAACCGCATGGATCCAATCCGGCGCAACACTCGGCGAACTCTATTACAAAATCGCTAAAACTAGCAAGGTCCATGCTTTTGCAGCAGGGATATGTCCGAGTGTTGGAGTTGGTGGGCATATTAGCGGCGGAGGATTCGGTACAATAATGAGAAAACACGGTTTAGCGTCTGACAACGTTGTGGACGCGTGTTTGATGGACATAAACGGGAGAATCCTCGACCGGAAAACAATGGGAGAGGATTTATTTTGGGCTCTAAGAGGCGGTGGAGCAGCGAGTTTTGGCGTTGTCTTGTCATGGAAGGTTAAGCTTGCTAGGATTCCTGAAAAGGTAACTTGTTTCATAAGTCAACATCCAATGGGACCTAGCATGAACAAGCTTGTTCATAGATGGCAATCCATAGGACCAGAGCTAGATGAAGACTTATTCATAAGAGTCATCATTGACAACAGTCTCGAAGGGAATCAAAGAAGAGTGAAATCAACATTTCAAACTCTGTTTCTTGGTGGAATCGATAGATTGATTCCTCTAATGAACCAGAAGTTTCCAGAACTCGGATTACGAGCTCAAGACTGCTCGGAAATGAGCTGGATCGAATCGATAATGTTCTTCAACTGGAGATCAGGACAACCATTAGAGATTCTGCTCAACAGGGACCTGAGATTCGAAGATCAGTACTTCAAAGCAAAATCAGATTATGTGCAAAAACCAGTTCCTGAAAACGTATTTGGAGATGTAACCAAGAGGTTTCTGGAGCAAGATACTCCATTGATGATCTTAGAGCCATTAGGTGGAAAGATCAGCCAAGTTTCAGAAACAGAATCTCCATATCCACACAGAAAAGGGAATTTGTATAACATACAGTACATGGTGAAATGGAAAGTGAACGAAGTCGAGGAGATGAACAAACATGTGAGATGGATGAGATCGCTATACGATTACATGAGTCCATACGTTTCTAAATCGCCTAGAGGAGCTTATTTGAACTACAGAGATCTTGATTTGGGCACGAACAAAGGGATCAACACAAGTTTTGAAGATGCAAGGATATGGGGTGAGAGGTATTATAAAGGTAATTTCAAGAGATTGAGTTTGGTTAAAGGGAAGATTGATCCAACGAATTTCTTCAGGAACGAACAGAGTATACCTCCTCTGTTTTGATTTCGAAAGATCATTTCTTTGTAATTGTTGTACCCTATTCGGTATAAGTATAACCGAACCTAGAATAGTTGAACTGTATTGAATAAAAAAATAAACCGATATGATTTCAATATTTTTAATGAACAAATGGTAACTAAAATCGAAAAAGGAGTAAATCTTATTTCTTTAAAATAATTTAATTTAAAATGTAATTTGCTCAAACACCGAATTCGGTTTCTATATTTTTATAAACCGAAATTTTAAAAACCAATAGGACCTAACCAAAATCAAACTGGAAACCGGTTTAGGCACCACTAAAGATATGTTCAAATATGGTGAATTAAATCGTATACAACAATAGTAGTTAAACAGTCATTGAATCACCTGATGAATCAGAATACACAAAGATCAGTAAGTTTTCGACGACACTCTGAAAAAATGGCAAACAGAAATCCGGTTTAGCTTCTCTTCTCGACGGCCTTTATACCGGGAAGTGTTCCAAAGACTTTATCCCAGAGAGATGAAGTGATTCCATATCCTTTGTTCTGAATTCTAAAGTGATGATTCAGGTGGTATTTCTGTAAAACGTGTATATCAAACTTCATCAGAAATTCAGAGGAATTAAGTTCGAATGCGAAAAAAGAGTTTTTGAGAGATGGGGATTCTTACCTTAAGATGTTTAAAGGTTGGTTCTTTAGGTTGACCATGGTGTAGATAGTAATGAGTAATATCATACATCACATAGCCAAACAATATGCCTCCAACCATAGCAGGAGCTGTAGCAGGAGTAGCTAAGAGATGCAGAAGCTTCCATAGCTAGCAGCGGGAAAAGAAGAACATCCATAACTGTTTCTGTTCTGAAACAAAGAAACAAAGAAACAATGAAAAAGATTGGATCAAGCATGGAAACTTACTGGAACCAAGAGAATAGCTGTTGCGGTAGGAGGGAAAACAAGACGAAGGCCGTCTTGTGGGTGCTTGTGATGGCATCCATGAAGAAGATAGTGTGCGGTGTTTGCCCTAAAAATCAAAGATAAAAAGACAGTTAGAAATGAAACAGAATCAGCTTTGTGATGAAACTCAGTTTTTTTTTTATGTTGCATAATCATGGATATTGAACTAACCAGTAACTCTTGGTTTTGATGTGGAAAAGGAAACGATGAAGTGTGTATTCGAGCAGTGTCCAAGTGAGTACGCCAAAGGCAACTATTAAACCGATCTGGGGGAATGTAAGTCCCTTACTCGCTGATATTGAAAGAACGTAGCAAATAAATGGAAGCCAAATTGTTGGGATTGCCCACCAAACCGTGCGAGTCAAGAACTGCTCAAATTTACCAATAAAAAGTCAATCAAAACATAGAGGATTATATTACACTAAGCTAAATCTTTAAAAAGTGAGAGTTATATTACCTCCCAAAAATCACTTTCGAAAAAACGAGGACCCTCTACGCATACAATAGGTTGATGAATCCATTCCTGATATTCTTCTCCAAGATGACCAACCTGACCAAAA
Organism: Cardamine occulta; assembly: GCA_028015245.1. Lineage (NCBI taxonomy): Eukaryota > Viridiplantae > Streptophyta > Magnoliopsida > Brassicales > Brassicaceae > Cardamine > Cardamine occulta. The sequence goes on from CM051387.1 coordinate 11,988,787, forward strand.
AAAGAAATTTCCTTTTGTTAGAAAATTAATGCATTGTAAGATTAAAGCTTTGAAGCTTGACAGAGAATATCAAAGAATCTAATATGATGAATGCTATGCCGCAAAAGAAGAGATTGAGATTGTCACCTGAAAGACAAGTGGCTTATTCAAATCGACTGTGAAGCGTTCTGCAACCATCTTTGCGACTTTATGAAACTGATTGCTGAAGAAAAGAGAAGTTAATACATGATCTTTCTGATGCAAGAAGAGCCAATGAATAAACTCTTATTTATGAAAAGCAAAAATCTCAAAAATGCATACATATCTACAAAGAAAATATAAGCTTTTCTTATAAGATTCCAGGATCCGAAACATTGCAGAATTTGTTGAGAACAAGCATACAAATTGAATATTATAATATCAAAGGTGAACCCTTCATCTGGATGATAAGATATATCATAACTAATGTTAATTGAGGTATAAACTATTGCCAGAAACTAGATTTGAGCCCTAAACCATCATCTAAACTGAAAAATTAACCTTAAACAAAGATTCCCAGAAACTCTATTGCTTAAATGGGAATCTAAAATAGAAGACAGCATTTGGCATCTAAGGAACACAAAGAAGAATCTCATCAAGGATCAATGATCCAACAAAAAGGTTATGTACTTGCAAAATTCTCGTCATTACCTAAAGACAGAGTCAATCAACGAAGAGGACCTTGACAATGTGCTAAAGAACGAAACTTTGAGAAGAATAAATCAAATTAAGAAAAAAAAAACAATGAGATTTCCTCGGAAATCACAAAGGAAAACCAAGAAAACCCAACAAAGGAGATGAAAATCTGAAGAGAAATAAAGAAACCTAGACGGAAATAAAGGTCAGCATTCTTCGAAATTTACGAGCAAAATCCCGAACTTTTCGCAAGCAGAATAAAAATGGTAGAAACGATCTAAATCGAGGAGAAAAATTGGGGGAAAAAACAGAAGAAGAAGAGAGAATGCGACTAAGATCTGAGGGGTTTGTGTACCTTGAGCGTAACGAGACTCTCGCTTTTACTCTCTCCAAATGAGCAACAACACTCTGTCACACAACGATATTGCTTCGCTTGAATCTTGATAATGTTCGGCCCACGTTTTCTTTTCTTTTTTTTACCCATTGGTATCCAAGGACCAAGGTGCTATATATTATTATTTTTTTTTTTGTCGTCGCTATATTTTATTTATTCTTAGATTTTTTTATTCTTTTCAAAATAGCATTAAAAATATTATTTTTAAATATATTTACTATAAACTATATTTTGTTTCTGAATTCTGATAAAATATAAAAGCTCATTTAGCTACAAAAAGTTAAGTTTCAAAAAAAAGAAATTACATTTTTTTTTCTAACTTTAAAACTCAATTATTATATTTACTAATAATAATAAAATGTTGTTTAAAAAAACTATAATCCAGCCTGTTCTCGCCCCATACATATGAAATTGAAAAGTTATGAAACATTTGTGGATGGTCCCAAAATTTTTAGGGAGGTACAAAAATATTACAACTGTAGTTTAGTTAGAAGAGAAGATAGTAGATTTTCCTATATATAGTTTTCTACAATAATACGTCATACTCATATATCTCGACCTCTGTTGTTATTATAATTTTATATGAATTTTATTATTGTTTTATTTTCACTTTTTATATTATAGGGTTTTTGGTTGTATATATATCTCATAGGCCTCGGTCCTTTTTATCTTTTAAAGCCCAAATGTTGAAAGATCGGTCCCAAATTCCCGATATAAGGCAGTCGGTTGGGTAAAGTCAATAAGTAGTGTCACATGTTTTATTTTAGCAAAACTATCAATCCAAAAAAAAAGAGTCACAGAGCTGCTTTTAACTTTAGAAAAGGAAAAATAAAAACAAAATGTGTGGCTAGCCAACATTGACCATAGGGTCAGGCCCTTGATCATATGATGATTCATGAAGTTATTTTTGTCACTTATGAAAGATTGTCATAGGAAATCCTTGAAGAGAAATATAGGAAGACCTACGGTGAAGAAGATGTCACCACAAGGACAGCCTTCACTTGTTATATAAATCATTTAGCTAACCATAAAGTCATGAAAAAACTACAATTAAATCAAAGCTAAGGATTTACCAAATATATATAACTATTAAAAGAAGGAGTAAAGGTTCATCAATAAACTACTCAATGAAAATGCTCAAGTCACATTAATAATATAAGATCTGGATGTATTGTTTTATATCAACAAATTTACACGCATAATAGACTTAGCATACCATGGGGTCTTTAGACCCTTTACATCTGTTGGGAACTACTCAACTATCCAACTAGCAAGTCTTTGTATATATAAAAATCAATAGACATGACCAAAAACCTTAATGTTAGGCACTATATAGCATTAGCAACGAGGCTTTCCACTATATAAATTAAGGATACGCCGAAAAAAATGATTATGGTATACAGTATGCATTTTCATTCATGTCGGTCGCGATACCAGTCAACGCAATTCCTTAATACAACATTATTCGTTTAAAAACCTTTAACAATAGGACATGTTCTTTTATAGTCCAAAACTAAGATATTTTGTCACATATACGATACGCTCTAAATTTCTTGTTTCATAACTCAACCACCTAAAAAACGAATGTCAATGTTTCTACATCTTCTTTCTAAAAGATCTTTTTTTTTTTTCTTTTTAGAATGATTGGATCAAATTTTCAAAAGTTGATTTAGCACTTGTAAAAAGACAAAAGAAATGCTAAAGCCGAACACGATTAAATTCGCCAAGGACATATCCAAGACAATACGCAATATCAAATCCAAGATTATCTTGGACGCATCGAATTTGTTATAAGAATTTCAATAAATTCGAATATTTATGTCTTTAAACGACTAAGTAACTTGTCACGTCATCATATGTCTCCGTCAATATCGCCACATTAACTTACAAAAACTATTGCACCTTTTTTGTTGGCCGACACAACCCTTAATGCTCTGCCATTCATATTAACATTGACAATGTTCTTAATTTTAACATTCACAGTAACCACAGCTTTTTGACTCTTTAACACGTTAAAAAAGTTAAAACTATAATTTTACAGTTTCATAAGCAAACGATTGTAGCTTCGAACTGCCAACCCACCCAACAACTCTCCCCTTCAGCCTCCCTCTACCGTCAACACCGTCACCGTCAGTAACTAATGGCGATCCGTAGGGCCCATCACTGCCACGAAAACACACCAAAACATTTTTTTTTTATGTTCAGAGACTGGTTTGAGATTTGCAGCAGAAGACTGTGAGAATCAGATACGAAGATAGTGTCAGACCAATAGCAAAGACTTTCCCACATAACAATCCAGCAAGAACAATCACTATCAGAACCATCGCTTTCGTTAGATCCCCTTTTGATCTAAATTCTTCTCCTTCTTCTTCAATCTCTTCACAGCTCTCTAACAATGGCGGATTCGAACTTAGATCATCTCTCTCAGAGAGTTCGCTCTCGATTCTCTCCTCTGAAAACATGCTGGACACTTCCGTCACAGACCCTTCTTCTTCTTTTTCTTCTTCTTCAACTACTACATCTACTAACTGTTCCGCTTCTTCTTCTTCTCCTTTTTTGATCTTTATCTTCTTTTTCTTCTTATAACTCCTCAATTTCTTCGGCACAATCTTCTTCACAATCTTTGATTTCAGTTTCGCGCTTTTACTTTTCTCAGTCTTGAAAACAACATCTCTAATCGTTTGCACATCCTTCTTCTCCCCTACCAAAGGTTTCGTCTTCTCCAATGTCGACGAATCCTCCCAATTCGAGCTCTTCTCTGGTTGAGGAACAGCTTTAATTTCTTCTTTCCATTCTTCGATAATTTCAAATGTAACATTGTTTCTTCTCTCCTGCGTCGATGATGATGTTTCTTCTTCTTCTTCTTGACGCCGTTTCCCAATGAGCTTTCCGATTAACGAACCGAGCCGAATTTGCGCTTGAGGACAGAGATTGAAGAGCGTGAAGACACGCGCCACCGCGAGCTCGAGGAAGAATAGTGTGAATGCGGAGAGGGTGATTCCAACGGCGAGCTTTTTCGTGCTCAAGGCAAGCACAGCCACCAAAAAAACCTTAAACACCACCACCATCAAAACGCACCCTCCTCCTCCGCCGTGATTTCCACCGTCGTCGTCAACATCTTGCCTATTCTCCGCCGCAACAAAACTTTCCTCGATCTTACTCACAGAGGAATCATCAAGCTTATTAGGAAGAGACCTATGCCGCTCTAAAGAGAGATGAGGAGAAGGAGTAGGCGGAGACAAAACACGTCGTCGTATCGGAGGAGAACGATTCGGAGCGGTTTGAACCGTCTGGGCTTTGTTGCGTTTTGAAGATGATTTTTTGAGACGATCGCGATTTTTAACGAAGAGATCGATTAAAGAAGTTGGGAATCCAGTTTCAACAACGAGAGATACGCCGTGTTTTGGGGATTGTTGAAGGTCTGATACGAATCTACAGATCCGACCTGATCTCGATTTCTTCCAAGGTAAAGGCATGGCCGAAGAAGACTGACAAAAAAAAGGAAATATGTTTTTTTGTTTGTTTACCTCTCCGAAGAACCCAGAGAATAGGGTTTGTCGAAGAGATAGAGAAGATCTGGTTGGAAGATAAAAACCATTAATAAGACATTGGAGAAAGAAAAAAACACAATTAAATGGAGAAGTCTCTTCCTTGTTTGCGCAGAAAGTGAAGGCCAGAGAGAGAGATATGATGAGGAAACTCTATAAAAACATTACATGACGACGCGTGCCTTAACCAATTATATTTATATTTTGTTTTGTTTGTTTTTTTTTTATAAATTCAGAGGTTATTCATTAATCCAGGTCCAACTTTTTGAGAACCCAAACCGTTTCGAATACCACCACTTGGTTATATTTATATTTTGTTGCTTTTTTCTTTAATTTTTTTCCTTTTTAAGCTTCCATTTTTATAACATGTACAACTGTACTTGATATATTTTTCCTTTTATTTTTTTTGGTATTTACTAGGTAAGTTTTAACATTTTAAAAAAAAAATTAAACTGAACCAAATAAAAACCAAATATCAAATAATATATCGTCCTATTATTTCTATGTACATTTAACATTGAAACGGAAACCAAATTCGATTATTATTTTTTTGATAAAGTGATCAGTTTTGCACTCAAATGGAGTTAACTTTTACAGAAACTTATATATTCAGATTAATTTTTAGCAGTATGATATTAATGACTATAAGTCTAGAGTAGCTTAGTCTTATTCATTTAATGTCCCAAAAAAATCATTTATTTTTTCCAGAAAACCATACCACAGACAAGTCAAATAAAAACCCTACCCAAAAGTTCTTAACCATTCCGAAATAGATTTGAGTTTTGCTAGTGAACGAATAAACTAAATACCTCTAACTAAACTAAACTGAAAACCGAAACATTCATCCATATTATTTCTAGACATTGCCATGGTTAATTGGTTATTGCTATTTTTAAGATTCTTATCTTTTTATATTTTTATAAAGATATGATTTCTTCTATCGTTTAAACTATCAACAAATTTTGTCTAAGTTAGATAACTTAGATGTATAGAAAACCTTTTTGATAACTACAAAGTTTAAAACTGTTGATCCATATTATAAACTTGAAAGTTTTGTTGAAAATATAAACAAATTTTCACTTCAAATATATGCAATAAGATAATTATTCTGAAATCTTAATCGTCTTTGTTCAACTCGTTAGTGTTTGTATCTCATACTCATCTAAATTAAGCATTTTTATGGGTTGGCAACTCTGGCATTGGCCTGTAAGCCATTTACCTCTAAATTTATATTCTCAGTTAATCTAATTAATACGGTGATTTACTAAATAAGTAAAATGTCTATTAATCGTGTAAAAAGATAAATCAACTCACTAAATTAGTTAAAAACGACAAAGGAAAACCCAATGATGACGCAAATTCGAATCTTTTGGTCTTTAATTTCAATATCCGAAGAGAAAAAAAAGGATTTAATCAGAAATAGTTAAAACAAATATTAAAGAAAACATTGAAAACAATTTGCCTTTTTATCCTTTCACGAGTGATTTCGAATTTTATTATTTAATAACAAAATATCTAAGGAAAGATATTTTGTTTTTGATTCGCTGTCATACAGCACATAAAGAAACCAAATCGAAAACTAATAGGGTAATATAAAACAATCAAGAAATATTAAAGGACCATAGTGCAAAAATTTACAGAAACTTAAGAAAATAAGGACGTAAACTATATATAGCCGATTACTACCCATACAAAGATTCTTTTGTTTTTATACCCCTCAATCAAAACAATAAACAGACGAGTCGCCATTTTTTCTCATCCTTTTCTCGAGAAAAAAGACAAAGCGATTCCTAAGAAAAATAACATCTGCTGAAAATGAGAGAAATCCTTCATATTCAAGGAGGTCAGTGCGGAAACCAGATCGGTGCTAAGTTCTGGGAAGTTATCTGCGGCGAGCACGGTATCGATCACACCGGTCAGTACTGTGGCGATTCAGATCTACAGCTTGAAAGGATCAATGTCTATTACAACGAAGCTAACGGAGGCAAGTACGTTCCTCGAGCCGTTCTCATGGATCTGGAGCCTGGAACCATGGATTCTCTCAGATCCGGGCCGTTCGGTCAGATTTTCCGGCCTGATAACTTCGTCTTTGGCCAGTCTGGTGCCGGGAATAACTGGGCGAAAGGTCACTACACGGAGGGAGCTGAGCTTATTGACTCAGTGCTTGATGTTGTGAGGAAAGAAGCTGAGAACTGTGATTGTCTCCAAGGTGAGATACGCTTTCATTTTCTGATGAATCTAGTTTGTATTTCTTCTATTAGGTATACATTCAAATCCAGATCTGCTATTAGATATACTTCTTCGATTCTCCTCGAGTTTCATTTTCGTGCATCGTTTTATCTGTGATTACTACTTCGTAGATGCGTATTGTTTCTGAAATTTGTTAGTAGACGTGAAGCCTGTGTTGATGATCACCTGCTTATGAAAGCGTTGATGTTCTCGATTTGAATTCGTTGATAGGCCATTTTCTGATGCATGATGTATTTGTTTAACAGGTTTTCAAGTTTGTCATTCTTTGGGTGGAGGAACTGGTTCTGGCATGGGAACACTTCTTATTTCTAAGATCAGAGAGGAATATCCTGATCGTATGATGATGACCTTTTCTGTATTCCCTTCTCCTAAGGTCTCTGACACTGTTGTTGAGCCATACAATGCTACTCTTTCTGTTCATCAGCTTGTTGAGAATGCTGATGAATGTATGGTTTTGGATAACGAAGCTCTTTACGATATCTGTTTCCGCACCTTGAAGCTTGCTAATCCTACATGTGAGTTTTAAAATACTATTTCTCCTTTTGTTTCCCAATGTTCATGTGATTGAAAATCTGACATTGTTCTTTTTTTTCTTATGCGGTGGTACCTTAGTTGGTGATCTTAACCACCTCATCTCAGCTACCATGAGCGGTGTTACATGCTGTCTCCGGTTCCCTGGTCAACTAAACTCTGACCTTAGAAAGCTCGCTGTGAACCTTATTCCTTTCCCACGACTCCACTTCTTCATGGTTGGTTTTGCACCATTGACATCAAGAGGATCACAGCAATACAGCGCCTTGAGTGTCCCTGAACTAACTCAACAGATGTGGGATTCTAAAAACATGATGTGTGCAGCTGATCCCCGTCATGGCCGTTACTTGACAGCTTCTGCTTTGTTCCGTGGAAAGATGAGCACTAAAGAGGTTGATGAACAGATGATGAATGTCCAGAACAAAAACTCTTCATACTTCGTTGAATGGATTCCAAACAACGTGAAATCAAGTGTCTGTGATATTGCTCCCACGGGTTTGAAAATGTCATCGACTTTCATAGGAAACTCGACTTCGATCCAGGAAATGTTCAGGCGTGTGAGTGAACAGTTCACAGCTATGTTCAGGAGAAAAGCTTTCTTGCATTGGTACACAGGAGAAGGAATGGACGAGATGGAATTCACTGAAGCTGAGAGTAACATGAATGATCTTGTTGCAGAGTATCAGCAATATCAGGATGCTACAGTTGGTGAAGAGGAGTACGAGGACGAAGAAGAAGAAGAAGAAGAAGAAGCTTAAGAAAAAGATGATTGATTACACTACTACTTTTGTCAGGCTTCTTCACTCACAAGCTGTAAGTCGTCACCCTCATTTCTTTTATCTCCTTTTTCTGTTTGTTCCTTGAATTGGATTCTCTCATTTTGTGCTTTTGTGTGTTTTGTTATTGAATTTCTTCCCAAAAACTAAGATTTGTTCTGGAGTGTAATCTCATTTGCCTATGCTTCTTTGTTTTTTTTGTCTATGAATATATTTCAATGTCAAAAGCCTATACAATATTCTATCACAAAAAAACTTGATAACCGGTACAATTAGATCCTAAATCACCGTGGTTTTAAGCTCCACTTGCAACCCTTTCTTCTTCTTCCTCTTCAGCGATATCTGCCCAGCTTATCTTAGATTCACTCTTCGAACCATCTGCAGTATCTCTGATGAATTCATGGAGATCATGAATCATGTTCTGGTCCAGTTTCTTTCCCTTGATGTGTTTTTCTTCTTCTCCTCTTTTCAAGATCTTAATATGTGGTTTCGGTTTCTCAAACAATAGCTTTCGAGCTGCACCTCTCGTTTCTTCTTCATACATCCCATTACTCTGATCCCATTTGCTTCCGCGTGGTTGTGTATCTATACCTGCAGAGTTCTGTCCAATAGACCTAATCCAATTACTCTGATCCCATTTGCTTCCGCGTGGTTGTGTATATAGACCTGCAGAGTTCTTTCCAAAAGATGCTGGAGAAGAAGCAACATGCGAGTAGTTCTTGTTTGCGATTCCAGGAGCTTTGTTTTCCTTCATTCCTTTTGCAAATATACATCCTGCGTAGAACTTATCTGATTGTTCATCTTCTGGATTTTTCAATTTTATCTCTGCTAACATCTCAACGGCTCTGTCATAAGACTTTGCGAATGGTTCATCTCCGCAGTCACTCTCAGTAGAAGAATCTCCTCTTACATCATTAATCAGAGATTTAGCTTCAGGAATTCGACCCATATGTATCAAGCAGATTGCGAGGTTGCATAGTTTGTTCTTGTCCGGTTCCAAACACAAAGCTCTCCTGTTCCATTGATAATTACATAGAAGGAAGACTCAACAAAATCAAACAGTAATCAACTTCGATATTTCAGTAACAAAGACCAAACCTGTAATGCTGCTCTGCAATTCCATAGTTATGTAGCTGTAAATGAACCCATCCCAAGTTCCCTAGTATCCTAAACGTTCAAACAACAATGAAAGCTTTAGTTCAAGATCAAGAGACAAAACACTCTAAGATATCACGAGCAAAGACTGAAAATTTCTCACCTTGCTTTCTCTTGCTCGATAGTCATGGTGACATGTTTTCCTTGAACCTTTTTAGCTCTTAAGATTCTACCACCAGATCCCATTCCTTGTTCGAGTGTTTTCAGTTTGTGCTCAAGTAATTCAGCTTCTTCTTCAATCCTCCCTGACTTCTGCAAAAACCCAAAAACCCCTTTCCAAGTTTTGAGAAAACATCCAAAAGTCCATAGCACTTGTGTAAAGAGAAGAAGATATATGATTCATTACCTTATAGAGTTCGAGAAGTAAATTGTCAATAGAGTCTTGAGACTCCAAAGAACAAAGATACCGAAAAGATTTGATTGCTTCAATTCCCTCATCAGCTCGATCTAATTGTTTCATTACAACTGCCATGTCTTTCAATGCACTATCAACTCGATCTCCAGCGTTTATTGCAGCCCAAAACAATGATATAGCTCGATTCGGATCTTTAGATACCAACTGTTAATTGATACAATGTGTTAGATACTTTGAGAATTACAATCATATACAACATATCATTGAGAATTGAGTTCAAAGATTGGTTTCAGCGAGAAAATATTAAAAGTTCTTATGAGAAATCTTCACAAGCTTTAGATTGAAAAGAGTAAGAGAATTTAGAAACCCTAAATTAAGGCAAAAGAAAATGTATTTTTCCCGGGAAAATCAATACCTGCGCATGTTTGGCTCTGACGTAAGGAGAATCACCAGAAGGAACCTTGTAAACAATGTGAAAGGGATCAGATTTCTCCGTCGACGGTGGTCTCCTCCTCTCCGACATCGGCATCGCCGCCTCATAACCTCTTGTTCTCTCCGGCGGCGGAGTCCAGTAAACCCCAGGTGTAGCACGACGCTCTTCGGATGGACACATTTTCTTGGGGATTATCAGTCAATTTTCTCGAGAAAGATTACACAAAATCCAAATGCTTTTGTTCGTTAGAGATCGTCTTCGTACAAAGATCAAGAAACCCAAATGCTCTGAAGAAAAGAATCAAAGTCGGAGAAGTGAGAAAATGAGATAATAGTTACAAGGAGTCTAAGGATAAATAAGCAAACTTTCATAATGGGGGTAAAAGAGTAATTTCAATTACTATACTAGAGACAAAAGGATCTTTTAACCATGAACTTGCTCAACTCTATTTCTTCACTACTACCAATAAACTAATCATAGCGCAAAATGAATTGGAAGGTCATCAGCATCTTCTAAACATAATTAAGGGTTTGAAGCTTCAGGCAAAAGAAACTAAACAAGCTTTCAGTTTTTAGATGAACAAATCATCACATCGCTTGCTATATATATATATATATATATATATATAAGTTTTCTGGTATTGATACTAATTTAATCAAAGATCAGTCTTTTTTGTCTCCATCTCCTTTCTTCCATTCCCATATGACATTATAAGGCTGCTGCATCGAGCCTTCCGCAACATTCTCAACAACTTTATTATCTTCCCGTCTAAAAACAGCTATCTGAGAAGCAAACCCGGGCTCTACTTCACCAGACCCACCAACACCGCTAAACTCTACGCTGTAGTTATGGAGTTGGGCGAGCTTAGCTGCCCACTCGTTAAACTGCACTCTTGTCCACTCGAATTTGTGGTCATGGTTCCTGAATTTCGGAAGCTGCGACTCGGATTTGTCTTCTTCTGGTGTAGACCGCTGGAGAATTGTGTTGAACTCGTAGTTTGGTGTTGAGACAATCAATAGCTTGGGACGGAACAAGCTCAGAACCTTTTCCCCAAATTCACAGGCTTCATCTTCTTCCATGTGTTCAATAACCTACAGGATTCGCAGATTGCTTTTGATGAACATGCAAATTTTTTTTTGAAGGGGATTAGAAAGCAGATGCTATGAGGACCTCTAAGCAAGTGCCGATGTCAACGTCGTGTAGCCTGGAGTCAAACTCGAGGATGGAACCACCATAAAGTATAGCAGATTTGACATTGCAAGCTTCCTTGTTTAGTTTTGAATGTAGCATCTGAAATTAAAACACAATATACACAAAAACATATGTAAGTCTTACCATTTCTTTTTTAGATTATACAATATACAGAGATTCATGACTGTTGCAAATGCAGTCTTCATCACACACATATCAAGTTTTTCGATGCATTAGTCTCATCAAGTTAAGCCCTACAAAGCGGGAAAAAAAAAACAGTTTTGTGTGATTTTACATACGTTAGCAGTTTTGGTAAGACCCTTCCGTGAAATGTCAACGCCAATAATGGTTTGAAATGAAGTTGGATAGTCAAGTAGAGAGATTAATAGACTTCCAGATCCGCATCCAAAGTCAACCTGTAACGAGAACTCTTGAATTCAGAATCCGAATAAGGCAGAAAGACATTAAGATATAAGAAAGAAAACAAAAAAGAGCATACCAAAGTAGAAGCGGACGATTCTTTTATATGTTTGAGCGCATATTCCACACGCTGTTTTGAAAGTGCAGGATTGAAAAAAGCTGCCTCCATTCGTTCTTCTGTCGGCCCTTTCACTCCCAACAGAACTATACTGTAATCCAAATGCGAACGTTCTGTACATTAAAAGCAAGACGAATTCATCACATATATGTTCACTGGTGAAGGCAGTAGCAACAAATGTAAACAGAAGAAGTATTACCTGACAGGAGATGGCGCATTCTCTCAGTATCAGTGGCAACAGCCAAAATCAAAGCTTCAGCCGCAGCAGGCAGTGTAGTATTAAAGGAAGCATATTCACCCACAGTCATCTTAGTAACAGCTGATTCAATATGTGAATTCATCGCTCCAATTCCTACCTCAAACTCTATCTCTTCATTGCTTTCAATTAGATCTATTGAATATTCAGCCTCCACCTCAGACTCTATATCTTCGTTGCTTTCACTTACTTCTCTTGAATATTTAGCCTCCACCTCAGAGACTATATCTTCGTTGCTTTCACTTACTTCTCTCGGAGATTCACGATCACTCCAATAGTCATCGTTCGAATATGCAGGATCCACTGCCAAAGACAAAGAATAGCATATGCTAACCACGGAACCATTTGTTATAGACTGAACACACTTCTCTTCCGATGGCTTCTCTTCCGATGGAACGTTCTTGGTCCTTGAGTTGTCTCCATTTCCAAGAATTGGTGGGGCCGCAAAAACATTAGTACTTGGAGATTTAACATCCTCCTCGTCATCTGAATCCACATCCAGATCATCGAAAAACTTACTAAACCATAAGAGGGCTTTCAATGAAGCATTTTGAATGGCATCATTTTCCTTCTCATAGAATTTTCTCGGTGAACAATCTAAAACCAAATCCTGGGATTTTGTAAGAATTTTCACTTCACATCTAAACCCATGCCCTAATCCTGGTGTATCCTCTTTTTCCTTGCACAAATTGTCATCATCGGTGTCAGCAGATCCTGAGACCTTCAACTTCTTGTGAGATCTATATATGTCAGACAACGATTTCACAGGAGCAGCAGAGAGAGAAAAGATAGGTTCTGCTAGTCGGTGCTGGTGGCAGAACGTGCAGAGAATCTCCCTGGGAAGTGGAATTCCCCAATTAGACTTTGTAGTGAACGAAATAGGCAACTGCGCAGCGAGTACTGCTTTTCGGGAGATTTTGTAGATGCCATTGGGTGACATACCGCAACAAATCCTGCAGAAGCCAAAATGCTAATGTCATGCATGATAAAATATGCACTGGAAAGCCAATACAAAGATCAAAGGCTAATACTTCATAGTTTACAGACGTGAGCAATGCATTGTTTCCAAAATCATGATTTAAAAGAAAATGATGTAAAAAGGAAAGCCAAACATAACACTAAGCAAAAGCTGGGAGAAAAAAAGGGACCTGTAAAATGATTTTACGGTTACATCATCATAGTCAAGATTGTAGGACTTCCATCTGTAACCAATAGATGCCAAGATTGCATCCCCATGAATATCTTGACCACAAATGTAACTTGCTCGTGCATTCCGAGATTCTAGATTTAATCTTTCAGAGACTGCCGGTGAATAATCGGAGAACTTAAGCTTATTAGGAATAGCAGAGTACAATCTACACTCAGAGCCACAAGAAGCTTTGCCAAAAGTCCTGTTGAAAACCAAAAATACTTTCATATCGGGCTAACACCGAGAAAGCTACACTTATTAATAGAAAAACTAAACTTACTCACCTTGATATCATCACTTGATTGCCATCCTTCAAGCCAAACCTTTCAGCAATAATATCCAAGTAATACTGGTCTGATGAACTATCAAGAGCATCTGGCTCAACAATCTCCTTACCGAGACATGGTATATATACAGCCTTGATGTTTCTGCTATCTAGGGAATCAGATACATGAGTATCTAGTGCTTCTACAATTTCTGAAGGGTATGCAGTTTTTCTTTGGAGTGAAGCTACATGTGGAGATACAACAATGTAGTCCGACAACTTTTCAGCAGCCTCCATGACATAGGAAATGACCAAGAAAGGATCTGATTCCACAGAAGGATTGATAATTTTACAACGACTGTTAATCTTTGCATCAAATGTAGCAATGACAGAAGCAGGAACTGAGCCGCAACAATCACCATCCCTTCGCAATGCCGCTCTAAGGTGAGCTCCCAGAGGATGATCAGATGAAAGAAACTGAAATCGCAAAAACTTAAAACATTAATGCCAATACCTCTTCATAAGTTATTATTTCCTTTAAGGTACTTTTTATATTTATAACAAAGATGTCATATTTACAAAACTATAGAATCAGAAATTTCTTTCGATCTACTAACCTCATCAGAAAATATATATTTAATACGTCCAACAATTTCATCCCAAGCTTCATCCACAGTAAGATCATCCTTCTGAGGAGGAACGCCTAGCTGCAAAATGAATAGTATTGTCTTCGTAAACATAAGAGACAACAAATTACAGAAGAAATAATATACAACAAAGCATACCTTCTTAAGAGCCAATTCAGCAGCAGCTTGTTCGGAATCTTTCTTCTTCTTGAAAACATTTGATACAACAGAGAAGTCTGGTAGCTGCAAGTGGCAGCGATAGAGGCTTGGACCTTTTTGAGGTATTGCTAATCCTGGACAACCACTCTGAGAAGAATCATGAACTTCCTCAACTCTATAGCTTGCTTTAGCACCAAACATCTGATGTATGATTGCCTTTGGAGAATGAGTCTGCTTTCCACTACCCGCCATGACAACACACGTGTAACTTTTTCAATACACAGAGACAAACAAAGGGTCATCTATAAATATTGTCAAAGATAATGAAAGGTGAAAACTTTAGGGCAAAATGTGCAGGACCCTGAAATTAGGGTTTCTAAGAGAAAAGAAGATGACTTAAAAACTTGAAAATTATAATCAGATACACAGCAAACATTAACAAATAATTTGAATCCCCACATTCTCAATGTTATAATTCTAACCACTTGACCACATTATCAATTTAGAGAATGATCAGTCAATTCTCAGTCTTTTTAAGTCATTGTTTCCGTGACAAAATTGGTAAAACCCAAATTAGAAAAGTGAAATTTCATGAAACAAAAAATGAAGGAGGAGAACAAGCAGAATCGATTACTGTGGTATGTTTATTGCACATGCGATGGAAAAAAACAGGGAGACGAAACACAAGATACATTAAGATATTAGGAAACACAACGATTTTTCGTTTGATTCTGTCTCGGAGAAATGGGGTTTAAGTAACACTAAGACAAACGAAAAATGGGGTTTCGAGTTACATTACGATAAACGAATCGTCCAGAGAGATGATGGATCAATGAAATTGAATTTTAGAAAAAGCCAAGAACTTGCTAAACGATAGACTCAGACATAAAGCAAGAAGGAATCAACGTCGAACCTTTCGAGAATTTAGCGGAATGTCATGTAAGAACTTCGGTGAGAGCAGCAGAGAGAAGAAGGTTTGGGTTTTAACAGGGAGGGAAGAGGGTCTTTTCGTCTTTCCATTTTGTAGACTCGACCAAATTCTTTTCCTCAACTTTATTTTATTCCCTTTTTTTTATGTTCAAAGATTATTCCATATCCACCATTTTCTTTGTTTATTGTTCTTTAATATTTGATTTTTTTTTTGTTATCATATGAAAAAATTTTAAAGTCTTAAAAGATGTATAAAATCAGCAACAAAAATTAATATCCTAGGATACAAAATTGGCGGAAACAAAGACCTATGAAAAGAAACACATGAAACTGAAAAAAAAAACAAACCTTATTAGATATCAAAATGGGGCAATTCTCTAAAATACCACTATTACAGTATTATATAGATTTCTCCTCTAGTGATCTAAAGTGTAACTTGCAAATCTTTGATTCAATTATCTTTATAATCCGACAAGACAGAACTTTTTAAAAAATCGTCAAACTTTCGCCTGAATGTGGAGATATTGGTGGATACGCGACGTTGAAACGCTTACATAGAAGATTTTTGAAATATATATCAGATCTCAATCAATCTGTTTTGTAAAGACAATAAGCTAAATCGATCCAAGTTGGGTAGAACCATTCTCATTTGACTAAGAAAGGCAAAGGATCGAGTGCATGAGAATTCAAAGCAACCTCATGACTAAAATTGGTGTTGATTAATTACACATATAGATCTAGAAATTTATATATGAAAACGAAAAAATCTCTAAGAATAAAGAATAAAAACAACTAAAAACGAGAGACTGTTAAGAATCTGTTTTTCGTTTTTTATTCATGCTTTACCCATTGCTGACCAAAATCTTTGCATCTAAAACCATCAATCTAATTTTCTAAATGCATATAGAAACCCATTATTCGGTTTAGTTTTGCTGGACCTCCTCATCTTTGACTTCGTACAAGTGTCTTGATGATCTATGTGCATTGCTTCATACTATGTAAAAGAGATTTGTTTCCCCATAAACTTCATTCTAGGAGAAAACTCTTGAAGAAGAACATTTCTTGTGCTTTGTATTACATGTCATGCAATGAATGCAGAAGCATAAGATTTCATGAATCAAAGACCAAAAACAGAACTAGCACAAGTTATAAATCTAGAAACTCAAAAAGAAGAAAAAATGACGAATAAGGCACATAGATCTCATATCAACCCTGAATCCACAATGCTAAAGACTTATCATAGTTTAGATCTCACTGAGAGTTTTCTTGAACCAGAAAGAGGATGGCCAGGCTGGTGAATTTGGGACTGTTGTAAGATCAAAGATTAGTCTTTTTGTCTCCATTTCCTCTTTTCCATTCCCATATGACTTTATAAGGCTGCATCGAGCCTTCTGAGACCTTCTTGACAATGTTAACCTTAGACAAAGTTTTCCGTCTAAAAACAGCGATTTGAGAAGCAAACCCGGGATCCGCTTTACCAGACACTCCAACACCGCTAAACTCAACAATGTAGTTATGACGTTTGGCGAGCTTAGATGCCCACTGGTTAAACTGTTTCCTTGTCCACTCGAACTTGTGGTCATGGTTCCTGAACATGGGTAGCTGTGACATGGATTTGTTTATTGGGTAGTCTGGAGCAGACTTATGGAGAATTTTGTTGTACTCGTAGTTTGGTGTGGAGACAATCAGAAGTTTTGGGCGAAACAAGCTTAGAGCTGTCTCCCCAAATTGACAAGATTGATCTTCCTCCATGTGTTCAATGACCTACAGATTCAGAGCGTATTATAATGTAAAGTAAAACCAGAACAAAATTTTGAAATATTAGAAACACTGCTGATGAATAAATGAAACAAGTAAATAGAATGTGACCTCTAAGCAAGTGACGATGTCAATGTCATGCAGCCTGGAATCAAACTCGAGTATGGAGCCATCATAGAGTATAGCAGATTTGAGGTTGCAAGCTCCCTTGTTTAACTTTGAATGTAGCATCTGAAATTAAAACAAAAGTTGCAAAAATATTTGATGTAATCTTCATTCAACCATCTCTTTCCGATGATATAAAATACAACCAAATAGGAACTTCACATGTTACACAACTCAAGAATCCCGTAAATGCAGTTTTAATCAAAACAAATATCAAGTTTTAAGATGCAGTAGCCTCATCAGGTTAAGTCTACAAGCGGAGTAAAAATTGATGGTGAGTCTCAGATCTTGCATACCTTAGCAGCATGGGCGAGACCCTTGTGTGAGATGTCTACACCGACAATGGTTTGAAGTGAAGTTGTATAGTCAAGTAAAGAGGCTAGTAAACTTTTTCCAGATCCGCATCCAAAGTCAACCTGCAACAAGTATAGAGACTGGAATATTATAAGGAGTCCTTAAAATGAATTTGGAATCAAAATGAAAAACAACAACAGTCTACCAGAGTAGAAGCTGACGATTCTTCTATATGCTTCATTGCATATTCGACACGCTGTTTTGAAAGAGGAGGTTTGAAAAAAGTCTTCTCCATTTTCTCTACTGGCGGCCACTTAACTCCCAACAAACGCAGTGTATTCCAAACCTGCTCCGAGTTCTGCGCATTAAAGCCAAACCAACTCATCATCAGAACTCCTCTAGCTTCGCTGAAATCTCTTATCTTAATGACAGGTATTAGTTTATCTCTTGTTCATGGGTTGTTTACAGCAATGAGAGCTTTGAAAAAGCACAGAAGCACTTGACATTAGAAGCATTACCTGATAAGAATGAGCGAGCTCTCACAGTATCGGAGGCAGCAGCCAAAAGCAAGCCTTCAGCAGGCCTATTAGTTAAAAAACAAGCAGGTTGGCCCACAGACATCTGAGTAACAACTGACTCAAGATGTGGATTCATAGATCCATTCCCTACTTCAAACTCTATCTCTTCATTGCTTTCGATGAGTTCTTTTAAAGGTTCACTATTCCCCAAAAAGTCAGTATCTACCTCCAAGGACACAGAATAGCATATGGTAACCAAGGAACCATTTGTTATAGATTGAACACACTTCTTTTCGCATTCAAGTGACATACCCATGAGCCTTGG
Source organism: Cardamine occulta (assembly GCA_028015245.1). Classification (NCBI taxonomy): domain Eukaryota; kingdom Viridiplantae; phylum Streptophyta; class Magnoliopsida; order Brassicales; family Brassicaceae; genus Cardamine; species Cardamine occulta. The sequence goes on from CM051387.1 coordinate 12,007,097, forward strand.
CTTAGATGTGGGCTGTTCATATCTTCTACTCGTTGGAAAAGTCCCTTTCATCATGATACTCCGTTGAAATAGCCAATCCAGCTGTTCATTCGTGTAACGTGGTTGTTCTGGGTCCGCATCTAGGTCATCGAATAACCTACTCAACCAAGAGAGGGCTTTCAATGAAGCATTTTGAATAGCATATTTTTCCTTCTCATAGAAGTCTCCCGGTGAACAATCTAAAACCAAATCCTAGGACTTCGAGAGAATTTTCACTTCGCTTCTATACCCAGTCCCTGATCCTGGTTTCTCCTCTTTTTCCCTGCTCATATACTGATTGTCACTATCATCACATTCTGAGTCTTTCAACTTCTGGTAGGATCTTAGTATGCCAGATAGTGGTTTCACAGGAGCCGTAGATATAGTAAAAATGGGTTCTGCTAGTTGTTGCTGGCGGCAGAACATGCAGAGAATCTCCTTGGGGCATGGACCACTCCAAGTAGACTTTGTAGTGTATGAAAAAGGCAACTGCGCAGCAATTAGTGCTTGTCGGGAGAATTTATAAATTCCATTAGGAGACATACGGTAAGCCAAAAACATGTTAAGACCAAAAGATAAAAAGGAAACAATAAAACAGAACAAAATTTGGTAGGAGTCTACCTGTAAAATGACTTTAAGGTTACATCATCATGTTCAAGATATGGGATCTCCATGGGTAACCAACAGATGCCAAGATCGCATCACCGTGAATATCTAGACCACAAACAAAACTTGCTTTTGCATTCCAAGATTCTTCAATATGTGATGATTAATTAATTGGACGTTTTTCACGGGCTTTCCATGAATTACCTGAAGACTTCAACTCAGGAATTGCAGAGTATACTCTACATTCATTACCAGAGGAAGTTTTGCCAATAGTCCTGTTGAAAATAAACAAAATTAGTTCTAATCAGATTAACACCTAGAAAGCTCCATTTATTGACAGAACAGAAGACAATTTAACCACCTGGATATCATCACTTGGCTGCCATCCTTCAACCCAAGCTTTTCAGCAATAATATCCAAGTAATTCCGACCTGAAGAAATATCAAGAGTGACTGGCTTAACAACCTCTTCACCGCCAACAGTACATTGCATATGCACAGCCTCAACTTTTATAGTTGAGCTACATGAGTAGGAAGAGCTTCCATAATTGTTGGAGGGTATAATTTCTGAAGGGTATGGATTTTTCCTTCGGAGTGCAGCTACATGCGGAGATACAACAATGTAGTCTGGCAACTTTTTAGCAGCCTCCCTGACATAGGACATGACCAAGATAGGATCTGAGTCCACGGAAGGATTAATCACTTTGCAACGACTCCTTGTTGAGTCATCGTACCTTGGAGAGTTGAGCGAAGGTGGCATGTAGAAACCAGTTTGAGCGAGAAAGAGAACAACAGAGACAGTTGGGGATTTCAAATGTAGTCTATGTAGAGAAAGCGAGGGTGTTTTGGTTTGCAGACTGCGGAATATACCAAAATGGGTCCCTTTAATTAAGGATACTGATTTATTATCGCAGAGTGTAGTGTACTGGAAGATATTGCAGTTTCAAGAAAATAACCAAAAATGATGAGAATGTCGAATTGAGGATATACATAGGGAAAAACAAAGGAAACTGTTGATTGAGTAGTGTTGTTGTCCTTGGGGTAAAAGAAAGTTTCGAACTTTGACTTTTTGAGTTATGTTCAAACTAGAGATGCCCCAAACAAACTAATTACATTTCAAATCGTTTATACTCTTCGAAGATTTATTTATTCTTAGAAATGAAAATCAACAATCTAAATGCAAGAAGAAACCAAATAACTTGATTTGGGATGCATACTATTTTGCAAGGTTATTGTAAAGATTGCCTCAGACCTCATCTTTGCCATTGTAAAAGTGTCTGAAAACACATGAAAAGTCCTTTGTTTCATGTCCATCCTCGCACATCTTATTGTAACTGCAAAAACAAAACCAAAAAAATCCAACTTGAATGATGATATGTGCTGCAGCAGAGAGTTTAAGTTGTTTCTAATAGACTTCATTCACAAACAACTCATCTTTCAAGGAAAAAAGGACTAATCAAGTACTCACATTTCTTGTGCTTTGGATATCAATGGGCTTTTGTGTCCAACTTCTTCAGCAGAGGCTGCTGCTAGATTTAGGTCTTTAGCCTGCATTGTGAATAGCCAAATAGACATGGTGAATAGCCAAATAGACATGGTGAATAGCCAAATAGACATGAGAGACTTGTGAAACAAAAGCAATGGGCTTAAGCGAGATTTTAGGATCAACAATGTAGACACTTGTTAACAAACTGACCATAAGTTTGGAGGCAAAACCGCCACTGTAATCCCTTGAAGAGGGCACACCTTTCATTACTCCTGGAACTGGATTGTATGTGTCACTGTGGTTTTAAGCAGATAATGAAGTTAAGAGTTTGGAGTTTGTGCTTAATTAGAAGGCAACCATTAATTCGAAGAGGTCATTTCATTTACATACCTACTCCAACATCTGCCACTAGATGTGTTTAACACTTCTGTTAAAGTACTGGCAGATATCCCAAGTGACTGACCAAGAGCTAAAGCATCTGAAGTGCCGAGCATACTCACAGCCATTGCCAAATTGTTACAAATCTTTGCAGCCTAAGTTTGAAAAAAATACATGTCACGAATGCAGAAGAATTGCTCAGTTTACATCGAAAAGATTCATCCTTATGAATACTAAAGATTAAGATGAAATACTGTAACAGGAAAAGTCACGGAAACATTTCGATGAATGAACTTACAGATCCATTTCCTGAACCACCACAGTAGATGGAAGTTCTTCCCATTGACTGAAGTATTGGTCTAGCGGCTAAGTAAGCATCTTCGGGACCTCCAACCTACAAAACGTGCAATTGCCATTGTGATGTTACTAATAATGTGCCAAATTATATGTCATACATAGTTATGAGCATCTAAAAGCATGTGATTCAACTAATAGAGATGATAAGAGGGTAGAAATCATACCATAAAAGTAAGTGTACCAGCTTCTGCAGCAAGAACACCTCCAGAGACAGGAGCATCCAACATGGCAGGCTTTTCCCAATTATCTGCATCATAGATGCTTGAAAGTTGAAACTATTTAAATGAAACAATCTCGACTTGTTCACAAGGAAAACAAAATGATCCTGTTGTTTAACACCCACACCCAGTAAAACATTTCAAAAATGACTACATAATCATGGAAAGGGCTGATTTGAGGGATACTGTTCTCAAATGGCTTAAACTCTGCTCATGAACTACCACTAAAATTTTTTACTCATAGTTAACCCATAAGAAACAATCTTCCGTTCAAGTACTATCTATGTTTTACCTCTCTTTTCTTTCAAATTACAATTAGAAACAGCAAGCGAGACTTTTCGGGTCGTATGTGGATCAATAGTGGATGAATCTATTAACAAAGCAGGTCTTATAGCATTTTCTCCATGAAGCAACCCATTTGTTCCTGTGTACACATCCATCACCTACACAAATTACAATTCTTTTCTTCATAAAAAGCATCCAATTAAGAGAACACAGTTTCAAAGGTTTACATTCTTTCAAGTTTCAAACATCTAATACATCCCACATATCAGGAGGTATACAATAACACTATTTCCATCGACTAAATATTTCCCAATAATGCATCTAACCATATACAACTAACAGGAACTTCAAATTGTTCTCATATAAAACTCTCCCTAGAGGTAATAACTTACATGCGATGATGAAGGTAACATCGTAATCACAACTTCACTATCTTGTGCAACTTCATAAGGAGTTTCTCGAGCAGAGACTCCCAATTCAGTGAACATCTTCATAACATCACGGTTTCTAAATTCAAACACAAGTATATGAGTAAAAAGATACTCAAATAAATCAACATTAACCAAATATGAAAATTGCTACGGAGCAAAACGAACTAAAAGACATTACATGTCATGAACAGTAACTTTATATCCAGCTTTAACTAGATTATTCACCATTCTAGATCCCATATTTCCAAGCCCTATGAAACCAACATTCTGGAAAATAGCAGAAAAAATTGAGGTTTCATTTACATAAAATTTGAAAAGAATCACACAACAATTTTGCTATTAACGAATCTTACCAGACAAAATTTTGAATATTTGATGAATATAGATAAGAAAATCGAAGTCCCAAAAGCAATTTGTCCCCAAAATTTCCAATATAAAAGTTAAGATCTTTCCTTCCAACTACCTCAAAGATCATGTTTTTGATCATTTTAGACGCAAACTTTATCCAAAGATGGAACATTTTAAGCAATTTCTAAGTGGCATATGAGTAGTAGAGATAACATTTCCAGATTATCAAAAAAAAAAATTAAAAACCAGAACCTGGAATTGGTATGAACTTTGTGAAGACGAAGAGAATCGATGGGACCTCAAATAGGACCCAAACACGAAACTGGTTTTGAATTTGGAAAGGCAAAGTAAGGTTTGAGCTCTGCGGATCGCCATTGATGAATTTCTTCAAACTAATAACAGTTGACAATTAGCAAATTGGCATGAGAGTGAGTCTCTGACGGAACTCCCGATCAACATGATCTCACCAAAACATTAAGATTTGCTTTTTGAATTACGACCCCTTAACTCTCAGTTTCTTCTGAAATTGGTATTTTACTTTCGAAAGAATCAGTAAACCCAAAATAATTGGTCTGGTCTCTCTTCCGGTCTTCCCTATCTTGTTGACTAGAGTCAATGTAGTCAGCATGTGGGCCATACTCCTACGTGGTGTTTATATCGCTTCTACATTTTACGACTATTTAATGTTGTATCACTCCATATATTTTTTTTCCGAATATTCATTACTCTTTTTTTCTGAATTGTTGAAAAAATTCATGACTCATTTATTCCACATTTTCCTTATTTACTGTATTTTCTTTATATTCATTATTACAAATTTCTACCAAGATTTAGTGCATGCGCAATTCTCGCTTATTTTCCCAATGTCGTCAAATCTCCACATAGAAAATGACAGTTTTACCTTCACTAAAGGCTAAAAACCATATTGGATAAACCCTTTCGCGTCCACCATGGTCACTCACTAAAAGATTAGTGTTTTTTATTTTTCTTTTGTGCAAACAAACATTAGTGTAACTGTGTCACTTTCTTTCTTTATTCAGTTTTTAGATTCCTTTCCCGGGCCAATCCTGGCGGGTAACTGAAAAGACTATGAAAAAAGTAGATTAAAAATATTAAATTCTCTCTCTTGAATCCAAGAAAAAATATAGTTAAATAATTTCTTGCTATTTTACTTTTGTTTTCAATTTAGGGTTTTTGTTTTTTGGCTTTATTTTTGTCTGTTCACACGCTTCAATACTTATCATTTTACCCAAGTCCTTGTCGTTCGTCACTGTCGTACGTGAAAACTAGCAAGTTTTTCAATTTTTATTTTTGTTTTGGCTTCTTTGTTTGGTTATAGTGACAATCTTAAGGGTGTTTAATTAAAGCGTAGTGACCCACAAAGATTTCTCTCAGTGGCTCAGAGTCTACCGTGTTTAGCCAAATCCAAAACCCCGTGCATTGCAATGAGCTTAGCAACTAAATGATTCTGCTTCCAAGTTTTTCTCTTCCTTCTTCTTCAACTGTGTCGGCATTGTTGTTGCAGTCAAGGTATTTTTTTTTTTTCATGTCCGTAAGATAAAAATCCTTACTTTTCTTTTATCCTTGTTTTGGGTTTAGGTTAGATCTCGGAATGGGACCCAATATTGAATAGCCCATTGTTCATTTAATGTTTTCTTCAGCTGATTTTGCTTTGGTTCAAGATTGTTCCTACTCACTCAGTAGCATCCTGCATTTTGTTTGATTGGGTTTTTTTCAGAAGATAGGTTCATCTAAGGTGAAGTTTCTGCAGCTCCCATTAGCTTTTTTTCTTCAGTTAAAATTTATAGTATTGGTAATTTTGTGTAAAGATTGGAACTTTTTTGGAAACATTAATGGGTTTTGTCTTGTTTTCATTATGTTTTCTGTCAGATTTACCTGGGTTTCCATGAATTTTCTGCGTTGGTGAGCTGGAGAAGTTGTTGGGTTTCTGTAAAGACTGTAGCTTTTGGGGAAATTGTTTGCAGCTAAGGATGAATCTATTTAGGATTTTGTTACTCTCCATGTTTTTCCTGTCTGCAATGGGGCAACTTCCATCACAGGACATCATGGCATTGCTTGAATTCAAGAAAGGGATCAAACATGACCCTACAGGGTTTGTCCTTAATTCGTGGAACGATGAGTCTATTGACTTCAATGGCTGCCCTTCTTCTTGGAATGGTATCGTCTGCAATGGAGGGAATGTGGCTGGTGTTATTCTGGACAATTTGGGATTGACTGCTGATGCTGATTTCAGTATGTTTTCCAACTTGACCATGCTTGTTAAACTATCTATGTCGAACAATTCCATTTCTGGTGTCTTACCAAATAACTTAGGCAGTTTCAAAAGCCTTCAGTTCCTGGATTTATCTGATAATCTGTTCTCTTCATCGTTGCCAAAGGAGATTGGTAGATCAGTAAGCTTGAGGAATCTTTCTATAGCTGGTAACAACTTTTCTGGTGAGATTCCGGAGTCTATTGGTGGGTTGATTTCTCTTCAGTCGTTAGATATGAGTCGCAACTCTTTAGCTGGACCTTTGCCAAAGTCGTTGGCAAGGCTGAATGATTTGCTCTACTTGAATCTGTCTTCTAATGGATTCACGGGGAAAATCCCAAGGGGCTTTGAGTTAATTTCAAATCTTGAAGTGCTTGATTTGCATGGTAACTCAATTGATGGTAATCTTGATGGGGAGTTTTTCCTTTTAACAAATGCGAGCTATGTCGATTTCAGTGGAAACAGATTGGTGACGACGTCTGGAAAACTGTTACCTGGTGTTTCGGAGAGCATCAAGCACTTAAATCTTAGCCATAATCAGCTTGAAGGTTCATTGACTAGTGGGTTTCAGAACTTGAAAGTCTTGGATCTTAGCTACAACCAGTTATCTGGAGAATTACCAGGTTTCAATTATGTCTATGATCTTGAAGTACTCAAGCTTAGCAACAACGGGTTTTCAGGTTCCCTTCCCAATAATTTGCTGAAAGGTGACTCCCTCCTATTAACAACGTTGGATTTAAGTGGCAACAATCTCTCAGGTATGCTCTTGGCTTTATCTTCTACAGAGTGGGAATTGTTATATGTTAATGATGGCATGGCACCAAGAAACTAAAACCTAGTATTCTTTTTTATGGTTTTCTTTTGTGTTCCAGGGCCAATAAGTTCTATCATGTCAACAACTCTTCACACCCTTGATCTTTCTTCAAATTCACTAACGGGGGAGCTTCCTCTCTTGACTGGGAGCTGCGTTTTACTTGATCTCTCAAACAACCAGTTTGAAGGAAATCTTTCAAGATGGTCAAAATGGGAGAATATTGAGTACCTTGATCTCAGCCAAAATCATTTCACTGGGTTGTTCCCAGATGTAACTCCCCAGCTTCTGCGAGCAAATCATCTTAACCTGTCCTACAATAAGCTCACAGGCTCACTTCCAGAACGGATTCCTACTCATTATCCGAAACTTCGGGTTCTTGATATAAGTTCTAACAGCTTAGAAGGGCCAATCCCAAATGAATTACTATCCATGCCCACTTTGGAGGAAATCCACCTTCAACACAATGGCATGACAGGTAACATCAGACCCATGCCGTCTTCTGTTTCCAGAATCCATCTTCTTGATCTTTCTCACAACCACTTTGATGGCGATCTTCTTGATGTATTCGGATCTTTGACCAATCTTCAAGTGCTGAATCTCGCAGCAAATAATTTGTCAGGATCTTTGCCTAACGCCATGAATGATGTGGTCTCTCTAAGCTCATTGGATGTATCCCAGAATCATTTCACTGGACCACTCCCAAGCAATTTATCTAGCAGCCTTATGGCCTTCAACGTGTCGTACAATGATCTATCAGGGACTGTGCCAGAGAATCTGAAGAACTTCCCTCCGCCTTCCTTTTATCCTGGAAACAGTAAGCTCATCTTGCCTGCTGGATCTCCGGGTTCAAGTGCATCAGAATTTTCCAAGAGGAAGTCCATGAACACACTGGTTAAGGTTGTTATAATAGTTTCGTGCGCCGTTGCTCTAATTATTCTCATCCTTGTGGCTATCCTTCTTTTCTGCATCTGCAAATCAAGAAGACGCGAAGAGCGTAGTATTACAGGTAAAGAAATCAATAGGCGGACTCAAACAATCCCCTCAGGCAGTGGAGGTGGCATGGTTGTCTCTGCTGAGGATCTTGTTGCTTCAAGAAAAGGCTCATCATCCGAAATCCTCAGTCCAGATGAAAAACTAGCTGTTGCAACCGGCTTCTCTCCTTCCAAGACCAGCAATTTATCTTGGTCGCCTGGCTCAGGAGATTCATTCCCAGCTGATCAGCAACTAGCACGGCTTGATGTTAGGTCACCAGATAGACTTGTGGGAGAGCTGCACTTTCTGGATGATTCAATCAAGTTGACTCCTGAGGAATTATCAAGGGCACCCGCTGAAGTTCTGGGAAGAAGTAGCCACGGGACTTCTTACAGAGCAACTTTGGATAATGGAGTTTTTTTAACCGTGAAATGGCTCAGAGAGGGTGTGGCGAAGCAGAGAAAGGAGTTTGCTAAAGAGGTGAAGAAATTTTCTAACATTAGACATCCTAATGTTGTGACTCTCCGAGGGTACTATTGGGGTCCAACACAACACGAAAAGCTTATTCTTTCAGATTATATATCGCCTGGAAGCCTCGCCAGCTTCCTTTACGGTAACAATCCTTTCAATAAACTTCTCAAAGCATTATATTTGGTAGCTATTTTCATCAAGCTTATGGTTCTTGTTTGATCTCAGATCGACCAGGCAGGAAAGGCCCTCCCTTAGCCTGGATGCAACGGTTAAAAATCGCTGTTGATGTGGCACGTGGTTTAAATTACCTCCATTTTGATAGAGCTGTTCCACACGGTAACCTCAAGGCAATGAACATTCTCTTAGATGGAGCAGAGCTAAACGCACGTGTAGCAGATTACTGCCTCCACCGTCTCATGACACAAGCAGGCACAGTCGAACAGATTCTAGACGCAGGCATCCTTGGTTACCGTGCTCCCGAGCTAGCAGCTTCAAGAAAGCCATTGCCTTCTTTCAAATCAGATGTCTATGCATTTGGTGTGATACTTCTTGAGATCCTAACAGGAAGATGTGCAGGAGATGTGATCACAGGTGAACAAGAAGGTGTTGATCTAACTGATTGGGTTAGATTACGTGTTGCAGAAGGTCGTGGTGCGGAATGCTTTGACTCGGTCTTGACTCAGGAGATGGGAAGTGCACCGGTTACAGAGAAAGGCATGAAAGAAGTTCTTGGGATTGCTTTGAGGTGTATAAGATCAGTTTCTGAGAGACCTGGTATTAAGACCATTTATGAAGATCTTTCTTCAATTTAGGAACTACGTTTTTTTTTTGGACTTCTGTTTTGTAGGTTCCAATGGAGTTTGGTTCTTCCGAATGTGTTCTCCTTTGTCAAGTTCATGCTTTTGTTTCTGAAGAAGCATGTTCTGGATTCTTGGTAGTGTGTGTTGTGTAATCTGTTAGTTTTTCTTTAACATTTTCCTTGTAAAAAACGAAATCTGCTCATGTCTCATGAGTTATTGAAATTTCATTTCCCCTCAATTATATTTTCCTGTTCAACACCTTGGTGTCAAGTTCATAGAAGTTCTTATAACATCTTTATATAGAGTAATGTATTCCGAAGATTCTTGGTAGCAAATCTCAATGTTGGTTGACATGAGAAAATGAGATTTATAAGCATTGGTCACTTTGAACAATCACCAAGACATGGTTTTATATGACACGTAAAACCAAGAACCGGTTTAGCATTGAACCAAGACATTGAATGTCTCCTTCTTAGCATCAAACATTGAAACCCCAAGACATCGAATTTCTCCTTTTTCTCTACACTGTTGATGTTAGGACTCCGGCTGTGTTCCCGCCACCGCTGTACATTTCCAACCGGAGACAGCTCGAATCTGCAATTCAGTTGTTGAGGTTCAATTTGAACTTCGGATTGGTATTAGCTGGTGAAGAAAAGCCATCAAAAACCCAAGCTTTCCGAAACCCAAAAACTCAGTTTCTAGTGAACAAAAGAAGATTCAATAGTGACATGCAGATCACATGTCTCCCAATTTCGATTCCTTGGATCACTCCTCGAACCTCAATTCCACTTTTATCACTATCCTCAAATCCCCGCCGCATTCTCAATCTCACTTCATTTCAGAATCCAAAACACAGTTTCTTCACCGTATCTTTCAACAGATCACTTAAGTCTCGAAGCAATCCAGTTTTGAGTGCCATGAGAACCGAAGAAGGTGTTGAAGTGAATGATGCGTTTTACATGAGGAAATGTGTGGAACTAGCAAAGAGAGCAATTGGGTGTACAAGTCCTAATCCTATGGTAGGTTGTGTCATAGTTAAAGACGGTGACATTGTTGGCCAAGGGTTTCATCCCAAAGCTGGTCAGCCTCATGCTGAGGTAACAATTTCATGAACTTTTCTTCCCATGATTACAACAAGATTCAGTTTTTCTTACTGGGTTTCTGGAAATGAGAAAACTTTCATTTTAGTTTTCAGCATTATGAAATTGGAGGTATGTAGGTGTTAACGAGTTTGATTCATGGTGAAAATTTGTTCTTGACATTGTTAGGTGTTTGCTCTTCGAGATGCTGGAGACTTAGCTGAGAATGCTACTGCTTATGTTAGCTTGGAACCATGTAACCATTACGGGAGAACGCCGCCGTGTACTGAAGCATTGATCAAGGCTAAGGTGAAAAGAGTTGTAATTGGAATGGTTGATCCGAATCCAATCGTTTCTTCTTCCGGTATCAGTCGTTTGAAAGATGCTGGAATTGATGTCACTGTTGGTGTTGAAGAAGAGTTATGCAAGAAGATGAATGAGGGATTCATCCATCGAATGTTAACAGGAAAGCCTTTGCTTGCCCTCAGGTAAAGATCAATGCTTTTCTTGAGTGGAGACTAAACCGAGTCAATAGATTGTTTTAAGTTTTGAAAATCTTTGTAGGTATTCTATATCTGTCAATGGTTGTTTTCGGGACAAGATTGGGGAAGGGGCTTCAGATACTGGTGGATACTACTCTAAGCTATTACAGGAATATGATGCGGTTATACTTTCTTCCTCGTTATCTGATAAACTTTCAAGCATTTCCTCACAAGAAGCTACTAATGTTTCGATCCAACCTATCAAAATCATAGTAGGTAGCAATGCAGAACAGTCTCTTATCCTTGTTTCTTCCAACACTGTGGAAGAATCAAGTCAGAAAGTTGTATTGATCACCAAAAAGGAATTGGTTGTAGAAACCGGAATCAGCAATAGCGCGTTTGAAACCGTGGTATTGGAAAACATAAACTTGGACTCCATTTTGGAGTACTGTTATAACCGTGGACTATGCAGTGTCTTGTTGGATTTGAGAGGGGACATTAAAGACCTTGAAGTGCTTCTGAGAGATGGATTTGAGCAGAAACTGTTGCAGAAGGTAATGATTGAGGTTTTACCGGAATGGAGCACGAAAGATGAGAGACAGATCGCGTCGATGAACTTGTTAGAATCAAAATCTGTGAAAGATTTGCATTCTAAGCAATTAAGTGGAAGCGTTTTACTAGAAGGATATCTTTGATGTTTTGATGTATGAATGCAAATTCATAATATTTACTTTTTGAAAGCATTGTGTTATTAAAAAATTTACAGATTTTTTCCTGGATTAATAAAAGTTGTTAAAGTATTATGTTTTTTGTTTCTTTGACTAAAACATTTTCACATGTTGAGAATGTGATTTGACATTCCATGGCCTGCATATAATAGGGTATCCTAAGATCATATGTTTTTGTAACTGGAGCTGATATATCAAAATTCATACAAATTTGAAGGATGTATAATAGAATGTGAAGTGCATTCAATGAAAACCGACTGATGTTGTCTATTTCATAACAAATTTGACAGTTTTTGTTTTGGATTTTGGTAAAAATGTCAACTAATGGACAACAAACATTTTAATAGCGTGTTGGAATATGGAAAGAGAAACCAATATATCTACACTCTATAGAGTTCAAAAGAAAAAGAAAAACACGAAACCAATAAAAAAATTTCAAATTACTTTTTGATTTAACAATCCTAACTAAAAAAATTAAGATTATAATTGCATAAATGGACACAAATCATCAGTCTAGTATGTAGAGTGTGGAGAATAATAGAGAAACATCTGAAAAAGATTCATCTACAAAATGGTGATGGGAACAAAAGATTATGAGCATGTCTCTATGTCGACTATGTACGAGTGGTTCAACAACATCCACGCATTGCCTTGGCGAAAAAGTTGACCATACATTACTCACTCACCCCACCACTCTCCATTTCATAAACCTTTGCTTTTATCCTTCTTCTTTTTGCATTTATAGAAAAACAATTTCAAGTATTTGTTGGTTCTCTTCTTGGTGCTGGATTAGCTCCTTTTCTGAGGTGAGCTTTTTCCCATGTTGTTTTTAATATATCGAGTTTTGCTGCAAAAAGAAAAACGAAGAATTTTTACAATGATGGGATTCAGATATAATGTGTTAAACGAATATCAACTCTTATATATACAATATAGTAAGTAAATGTAATATGTGTGTAGTGGTAAAGTAGTACTGGCTAACGAAATGATAGCTTAATAGCCTCAGGTTTGATTCCATACTGTATGCAAACTCTGCATGTATATTGGACTTCGGTTCGAATGTTTTACTTGTGGTAGGTTTAATTGCACAAAGTTCCGTAAGATCTCTTCACCTTGGCCTTGTGATTAGTCGGATAATTCGACAAAATATTAATACCTAGTGTTAAATCTAAAAAGAAAGCTATTTGAGAGAGAAAATTAATAATTTATCAAGAAAATGTTATAGTCCAAAATTTGAATTCGACTAATTGTTACAAAAACAATTCTTGTAAATGCATATATCAAAAACAAAATTATGTGAGTTTTAGTGGATTTTCAATTTAAAACAAAGTTTAGTTTGTATGTTCCTTTTATATTAATAGTAGTCCATATTTCTCACACATTTATTGTGGGGTTTAATACTATATGAGTGTTAATTAATGAATTTTCAACTCAACTAATTGTTGATGATTATGTTGACTTATGTTTCCTATAAACTGATGTTGATCTCTTTTCACTTCCAATATAAAATTACTCATGAATACATAAAAAGAAAATTAGTTATAACTAGTGAAGAGTTATTTTTAAAGAACTTTTTTACTTTGTCTTGCTTTCATTATCTTATATATATAGCCTTTGTCTTTCTTTTTTTCTTTTACCTTTTGGTGGTATATATACCTTTCATCCTTTATGAAACCTTTTTCACGAAATTGTTATTAGCACAAACTAATTATCATTAGCCCAATCAAGATGTAACTTAAACCAAACCTCCTTCCTTATTATATAAGCGTGGTTAATATTGAGTTTTTTTTTTATCATGGTCTATGTGAAACAATTCAGGAAAAAAACAAATAATGGATCAGAGTCATTCAAACACAGGTCAATCAAGATCTGCAGATCGCAAAACGATTGAGAGAAATAGAAGAATGCAAATGAAAACTCTCTTCTCAGAACTCAACTCTCTTCTTCCTCATGATCAATCTTCTAGGGTTTCTTCTTCTTCTTCTTAGTCCTCTTCTATATATGCATATATATAATCTTTGATTCCATGTGTGATATTTGTATACATATTAACTCTTTTCTTGTTTAATGGTAGGAGATTTTGACACTGCCTGATCAGCTAGATGAAGCTGCAAAGTACATCAAGAAGCTAAAAGTGAACGTGGAGAAAAAAAGAGAAAGGAAGAAAAAACTTGTGGCGACTGCAACTTTCGAGAAATTGAATTCCATTGAATCTTCATCGTCTTCTTCCAATGTCGTCGACGTCTCTATGCCTAGAAGGCTGCCCAAAATCGAGATTCAAGAAACCGGTTCGGTTCTTCACGTTTTTCTTGTGACAAGCTTGGAACACAAGTTTGTATTTCATGAAAGCATTCGTGTTATCACTGAAGAAATTGGAGCTGAGATCACTTATGCTGGATATTCAATTGTTGATGATGCCGTCTTCCATACTCTTCATTGCAAGGTATCAATTCAAGAAAAATGTTTTTTTTTTTTTTTTAAATCTGGAATTCAGGAATCAAAATTTGCTACTACTACTATATGTTAAAAGTTAAAACTAAGATCTAATCCAGTTTGTATACATAACATAACACTGTGGGAATGGTATCAAAGTTAGGTCACATAACTAATACAAACTTAGTAAAAAAAAAGACACGTTTTAAAATTAGATTATTAGCAGCCAATTATGATATTTATCCTTGTTTGTAATATAAAACCCATAACTGCACTTAAAATGCTAAGAAACTACATAGGTCCCATTTGATTGTAAGTATGTACTAGTTGATTCTTAGTAATATCCAGGTGTCCTTTATGTTTTTACGTTTATTGTGTATAATGAAACATTTTGTTAATGTATAGATGGAAGAGTGTGAATATGGAGCCAGAAGTCGAATTTCTGATAGACTGGAGAAAGTTGTGAACAGTGTTAATTAATATTCCTATCTCTAGTGTGTAACCCTTGTTTGCTCCTCTTCCTGCTTATTCTGATTTTTTTTTTTTTTTTTTTGTTTGGTTGAGTTCTATTTTCTTGTTTCTTTTCATGATTATCTTTGGGTGAAATTATTTTTCTTAAATCTTATCTTGTGCTGTGAAAGTGATGTTTCGTTGTGAGCATTATATCTATCTTTGTTATCTCTACTAAAAGCTATAAAATACTACATGTAGTTTACGATGATGATTTTCAAGAAACGAAAGCAAATACAAATTCGAAAACAATAATACAAGGAGAATGTAGCCTAATCCTTAAGTTTTCTAACTTTGTAAGATTTTAATATTTAACAATGAAAATACAGTAACTTTTTGTATAACAAATATGAAATAACCACACTTTTTTATGTTACTTTTTAATGAAACCCTGAATTTAAAATATGCTTATGCATTATAATTTTTCAGAATTTTTTTTTAGAGTTCCAAATAATTTATTTTATATCTTGATAATATAACGATTTGCTAAATATTTGTTCTCTCATCAAGAACATGACAAAATTATCTTTAGGCTGTAGAAAATGAACTAATGTTAAAAATGGGTCCAAACAGTACTCTTTTAAAGCCCATAAAATGGATCCAATTACGTTTTTTTAAAAATACATTTTCTGCCTCAAAATTAGGGTTTCGCTTTTCCCACACAGTTGCAACACTATCTTCTCAACAATGGGAGTCGGAGCTTTCGAAGTCGGCGCCGTACCTTTCAATTCCGATGGCTGGGGACCTCCAGACGCTTCCGACGTTTCTTCCTCCGCCTCTTCCACCAGCGTCGCTGCCGCAAATCTTCTCCCGAACGTTCCTTTCGCTTCCTTCTCCCGTTCAGAGAAGCTCGGCCGTGTAGCTGATTGGACTCGCAATCTCTCTAACCCCTCCGCTCGTCCTCCCACCGGATCCAAATCTGATCCGTCTGCAGTTTTCGATTTCTCCGCTTTCGCAATCGACGAAGGCTTTGGTCTCACGTCCTCCGGTGGAAATCCCGATGAAGACGCAGCTTTCCGTCTCGTCGACGGTAAACCTCCGCCGCGTCCTAAATTCGGACCTAAATGGCGTTTCAACCCTCACCAAAATCGGAATCAACTTCCTCAACGGCGAGATGAAGAAGTTGAAGCTAAGAAGCGTGATGCTGAGAAAGAACGAGCTCGCCGTGATCGTCTCTTCAATCTCAACCGTAACAACATCCATCACCAACGCCGTGAAGCCGCCGCTTTCAAATCATCAGTTGATATTCAGCCGGAATGGAACATGCTTGAGCAGATTCCGTTCTCAACATTCTCGAAGCTCTCCTTCACAGTTCAAGATCCAGAAGATCTCCTTCTCTGCGGTGGCCTTGAGTATTACAACCGCGTTTATGATCGCATAACGCCGAAAAATGAACGCAGACTTGAGCGTTTCAAAAACAGAAACTTCTTCAAAGTCACTACAAGTGATGATCCTATCATTAGGCGTCTAGCTAAGGAAGATAAAGCTACTGTTTTCGCCACTGATGCTATATTAGCTGCTCTTATGTGTGCTCCTCGATCTGTTTACTCATGGGATATTGTTATTCAGCGTGTTGGCAACAAACTCTTCTTTGATAAGAGAGATGGATCACAGCTTGATTTGTTGTCTGTTCACGAGACATCTCAAGAGCCATTACCTGAGGCTAAAGATGATATCAACTCTGCTTATTCATTAGGTGTGGAAGCTGCTTATATCAATCAGAACTTTTCGCAGCAGGTTTTGGTTAGAGATGGGAAGAAGGAAACTTTTGATGAGGTGAATCCATTTGCTAATGAAGGTGAAGAGATTGCTTCTGTTGCTTATAGGTATAGAAGATGGAAGCTTGATGAGAATATGCATCTCGTTGCGAGGTGTGAGTTACAGAGTGTTGCTGATCTTAACAACCAGAGATCTTTCCTCACTTTGAATGCTCTTAATGAGTTTGATCCTAAGTACTCTGGTGTTGATTGGAGGCAGAAGCTTGAAACTCAGAGAGGTGCGGTTTTAGCTACTGAATTGAAGAACAATGGGAATAAGTTGGCTAAATGGACTGCACAAGCTTTATTGGCTAATGCTGATATGATGAAGATTGGTTTTGTCTCTAGGGTTCATCCTCGTGATCATTTCAACCATGTGATATTGTCTGTTTTGGGGTATAAGCCGAAAGATTTCGCTGGACAGATTAATCTCAACACTAATAACATGTGGGGGATTGTGAAATCCATAGTTGATCTGTGTATGAAACTAAGCGAAGGGAAGTATGTACTTGTTAAGGATCCATCGAAGCCACAAGTGAGGATTTATGAGGTTCCACCTGATGCTTTTGAGAATGATTACGTTGAAGAACCATTGCCTGAAGATGAACAGGTTCAGCCACCTGAGGAAAACGCAGAGGGAGCAGAAGCAAGTGTAGCTGCAACTAAAGAAACTGAGGATAAGAAAGCTGATGATGGTCAAGCTTGATGGTAATAAAGTAAGTAATTTAATAAGCTGTTACCTTTACATGCTTGTTGGGTTTGATTTGATCACTTGTTAAGGAACTTGGATTTAGCACTTAGAAAGCATGAGTATGCAGAAAGTATTGAATCTTAGCAATATAATCTAGTTCCTTATCATCTGAATTTCATGCTTTTGTTATTGATTGTCTTTTACTCGTATGAAGCATCGACATTTACAATTTGGATACAATATTCTTCAGGTCAGAAGTCTACACCTTTGGTTTCTCTGGGCTCTTTTGAGAGTTGAAGCTTCAACCAAACAACAACAATGGATGTTTTTTCTTCTTCTTCATGTCTTTCCTTTCCAAAATTTTGTGTTACTGCTGTAATTTGAGTCAGAAATGAGATTCAGAACCAAATATTATCATATTGACATCTTTGGGAAAATCATAAATCATCAAACATGAATTCACTTCACAAACATAAATCTTCTTATTATGGCTTTCATACCGGTCGAATGTTTTGAATCATTTTGCATTTGTCACTCCTTTTTATCAAATTTGCAATTTTATGGTCTAGTAGTATTGTTTTCGCGCTATTTTATTGAAACCAAAAAAAAAAAAGTTAAAAATAATTTCTGTAACTTTATAAATTGGCAGTCCAGTTTAGTTAGTTCCGGTAATTCTTAGCATATTCTCTTATGAATGAGTAAATTTCTATTATCCAGGTTGGTTTTCTATCATGGTTCACTTTTATTTAGTATTAAAAAATTTTAACCCCCAAATTAGAAAACTCAACCAAATGTTTTCACTTTTCAGTAAGAAATTCGGTTTTTTTTAGTTTTTGTAAGAGTTACACCAAATTATTAACTAATAAAAAACACAACAAACTGCAAAAACCATAAATGAACAGTGAAACGAACCACCATCCCTAAAAGCCTCCTCTTAAATAGGTTACCCCTAAACCCTTACAATGATCAAAAACACAAGAACATTAAGCAGAACCAAATCTCAAAAGAAGAAAAAATGAATCCCAACGCAGAAACAATTGTCTTCTTCTTCTTGGCTGTGTTTTTCATCTATTTATCTTTGCCTAATGTCTCATCAAACCCACATCAAGAAGTCAACGACGAAACTCCATTTACATACCAACCGAAAACAGAGACAGGACCAGAGGGATGGGGTAACATTAATCCTGATTGGAAAGTTTGTAACACCGGAAATTTTCAATCTCCCATCGATCTTACAAACGAAAGAGTCAGTCTTATTCATGATCAAGCATGGAAAAGACAATACAAACCAGCTCCAGCTGTTATTACAAATAGAGGCCATGACATTATGGTAACACTTTTATCATAAATTTAGTTATTCTCACTTATTAATATTACTACAATACTCATTTGAAAAATCTCTTTTTTTTTTCTTTTTTCTTTAAAAGGTATCGTGGAAAGGAGATGCTGGGAAAATAAAAGTACGTCACACGGATTATAATTTGGTACAGTGCCATTGGCATTCACCATCTGAACACACCGTTAACGGGACTAGGTTTGTGTTCATCTTTTAATGGGCCGTTATGGGCCTTGCTAACATAAAAGATACTAATTAACTTCATTTACATAAAATTTTACCATTGTTACAGTTACGATTTGGAGCTTCACATGGTTCATACGAGTGCTACTGGCAGAACTGCAGTGATTGGAGTTCTTTATAAATTAGGGGAACCTAATAAATTCCTTACTAAGGTATAATATTATACTACTATTATTTAAAAGGTTTTGTTTGATGATTTGTTATTTATAAACAAAATATATATATATATATATATATAATATGCAGCTACTAAATGGAATAAAAGCAGTGGGAAAAGAAGAGATAAATCTAGGGATATTGGATCCTAGAGATATTAGGTTCCAAACCAGAAAATTCTATAGATATATTGGTTCTCTCACTGTTCCTCCTTGCACTGAAGGCATTATTTGGACTATCGTCAAAAGGGTATTATATTTTTGTTTCATTGATAATTTTTTTTTATTCATTCCATTTTCAAATTGCAAAATATCAGTAATTTTTTTGTATTTCGGTATATGTAGGTGAACACAATATCAAAGGAACAAATTACAGCTCTGAGGGATGCTGTTCGCGATGTAAGTACTCGAAATTGCTAATGTAACATTTTCATTTTCTGATATTGATTTACTTTTATTATTACTAACTAAATTAATTGACTAAATATATAGGGGTTTGAGACAAATTCAAGACCGGTTCAAAACCCAAATGGAAGATCAGTTTGGTTCTACGATCCAAATGCTTGATATATTGTATTCAATTTTTTTGTAATATCCTTTTAACAAGAAAATTTATTCTGTAATATTCGAAATTTTTACGAACTTGGATAAAGAAAACAATGAATTGGAGCCATTCATATTTAATGTCACCAATGTTTTTCTCCGTTGGTTCTCAATATATATACCATAATACCAATTAGTAATCCATTAATCCTCATGGGAAAAGAAAAAGTCACATTCATATATCAACGTTACTAATCAGTCTGCTATATAAAAGCAAGCAGTATATATAAGGTACTGAATCTTACTATAATTAAGAAAACATATATTCAAAACTAGAAACAGCAAATAAGCATCTAATTAAAGACAAAATGGTCACTTGGTCAGAAAAGATGTTGGGGATCAAATTGTAGAGTTTGTCCTCGAGCTCCGCTAGAAGATTCATTCTTCGAACCATTTCTCTTCATGATGTACTCGATACCGTTAATGGATTCGATCAATTTTATACGTGTAAAATTTTATGAAATATTATATGGAGTACATTTTGTTTCAAAAACAAAAAATGGAGTACATTTCGTTTTCGAAACGTTTAATGTTATTTTTTGGTGTTGACGGAAAAGTAATTAGTTTAATACATGTACAATTTTATGGAATATTATATGAAGGCCAAAAGAATAATAACAATAAATGAAAATTTTACAGAAGCGCATAATCTATGGAAGCAAGAGATCAATCACTAGTGAATCAGAAATTATATAATTCATTTTAACATTGTCTACTCTTGATTATAATTCATTTTAACATTGTCTACTCTTTAGAGGTGTCAAAATGGGCGGCCGCCTATAGCATGTTCATGTCCAATACATTATGGGCGGTTTATGAACAAATCCATTTACGAAATGGGTTAAAATGGTTTAAGTCCAATTTCGTCTACGGCCAAAACGGGTCGGACACTATTGGACAATGAGCGGCCCATGGATTAAAAAAATCTAGTGCAAAATTAATTTTTCTACCAAAAACGTGGAAATACAATTCTCGCCAAAAACGTAAAAGCACAATTTCTAACCAAAAATGCGAAAACACATTTTTTCGCAAAAAACTATTGGCCCATGGACACTCATTTAACATGAACGTTAATGGGTTGATCGTTAATAGACACGAACGTTAATGCACACAATCAGTATTTTATGCATAATCAAAAATAAATAATATTGGACGTGTCAAAATAAACGTAAAGAGTCTATTTTGACATTTCTATTCTTGATTTAACCCTAACCCCTCGCTTACATATAGAGATATTTTAAATATATATTACTATCTATTTGTTTAACTTTAATGATGTTTTAGTAAACCAAAAAAACCATACTAAAATATGTTCTCAACGCTAGTCAAATTTTGTTTGTTCGGGTCGTTCAACATATTGACTTATGAATGGTTAGCATTCTATTATCCAGGTTGGTTTTCTTCTCTGATGAATTGTCATAGTTCACATTTATTTACTATCAAAGCCTAAAATATAAACCCCAACCTAATGAATCTAATGAACTGTTTTCTTTTTGTCACTTAGAATTCAGTTTTTTTGTTTGTTTTTTCCAATAGACGACACCAAACTATTAACTAACAATCGCAGCAACTGCAAAAAGTCATTAAAAAGAGCAAAACAAACTTTCCCCCAAAAGCCCCTTTTAAATAGGTTCTCTCTAAACTCTTCAATGTCCAAAACATACTCAAGAACAAAACATACTCAGTGATTGGAGTTCTTTATAAATTAGGGGAACCTGATGAATTCCTCACAAAGGTATTATTTGAAGATTTTGATTTACAAATTTTGTTGAATGATTTGTCATATTTATTTAAATATGCATGCAGCTACTAAATGGAATAAATGAAGTGAAAAAGAATGAGATCAATGTAGGGATGGTGGATCCTCGAGATATTAGGTTTCATACCAAAATCTATAGATACATTGGATCTCTCACTGCTCCTCCTTGCACTGAAGGAGTTATTTGGAACATCGTCAAAAGGGTATATATTATATTATTGTTTCATTTATGTACTTAATGTACATATATTTTCATTTTTTTATATTCAAATTGCAAAATATCAGTAACTTTTTTGTATTTCGGTATATGTAGGTGAACACAGTATCAATGGAGCAAATTGCAGCTCTCAAGGAAGCCGTTGACGATGTAAGTACTCGAATTCGCTAATGTAATTTCATTAGCTAATAATTCATTACTAATTTATTAATCAGCTGATCAATATACAGGGGTTTGAGACAAATGCAAGACCGGTTCAAGACCCACATGGAAGAACGGTTTGGTTCTACGATCAAAATGTTTGATATTCTAAATTTAATTCTTTTGTGATATCCATTTACAAAAAAGTATGGTTTTGTAATATCGAGATTGTTCAAACTTTAATGAATGAAACAATTCAATTTTTTTATATCAGCGATGTTTTTTTCGCTGGTTCTTAATATACATACCATCGAAAATTCGATCCAGGATGCACTCTAATCCGATAAGAAAAATAGAATTGAAAAAAAAACAGAATTCATGCATACTATAAAAATATTAATTATATTTAAATAATATACCTTATTTATCCAAAATATAATTATAAAAAAAATATCAATTAATTTTAGAGTAAAATAACCAAAATATCCTAAAGTTCTTAATTGTATTTGTGAAATTTAACCAAATGTTTTTCAAATTAACCAACTTTTTAGTAATTTTCTTGTATATTGAATATATTCCAAGCATGAACCTGGATGAAACGGAACTAAATCCAAACCAAAAATTTAAAATACATGAATGAATCCTAAACCTCTAATATCAAAATATTCAAAACCCGAAATTTTTTGATCTAACACCGAATGGGTATCCAAATTCTAGACCTAATATTGTTTACAAATAAAACATAGTATACACACCATAAACCTTGGGATAAATTTAGTCAAAAATTTAGGCACTTTTACTGTCAACATCACATAAACACAAACAAAATCTATAGACATTAAGAATGTAAAGATAATTTAAGGAAAAACAAGAACATATATAGTTTACTAAAACATTAATATAAAAAAATCTAATTTCCAAAAATGACAAAACACGTAAATAATTAGATATATTAAGAAACAATTTGTTGAAAAATATGATGTTAGTGAACTTGTGAGATTCATGCATAGTAACACAGAAAAGAAAGATATTAGAGATAATCTGTTTTAAAAACAACATATTTAAATGGAATACAAGTGGCGATAGTAAAATGATTAAATAGACTGCAATACTGAGTATAAAGAAAACAAGAATTCAATAGTAATATAAAAAAAATTGATATAAAATAAGTCAAATTTTGAGATTGAAAAACATCAAAATAATTAACTTTATTGAAATTATTATAATAATTTGTAAAGAGAAATCCATATTATTTTGTTCAGCTACTAATAGATTTTGCATCAACTCTAAATACTTCTAGTATCCATATCAGCTACTAAACTTGCATCAACTCTGAATACTTCTAGTATCCATTCGCCCGATATTATTGCTGCAGGATTACGTTTCTAGGATAGAAAATTTGGAGAGTTTTTTCGATCATATCATAATCTCTTATCTTCTCTCCACATATAATTATTCTGGAAGTAATTCCAAACAAAGCGAAATTATATCCACTAACACTTTTGTAATTCTGAAACCGAAAATTCAACCACTCATATTTAGTTTTCGGTAAGATCACATATTTTTGGTGATCGAACCTATTTTTGAGTGATTGTCAAAGATTTGCAAGATCTTCTTTTGTCATAAATTCATCTTTTAAACCATCATGAATATGATGGGTTAAAAATATCATAGCATTAGTCTTTTTTTTCTTTTGGAGTTGGTTTTGATTTATCGATGGTATCAAGGAGTCCTCTTCTTTCTAAATCTATCCTTGCTACAACTGCCTACCTTATATAATTATTCCCAGATATATCAATGGCATCAATCTCGAGTTTTGCTAAATTTGATATGATAACTGTATAACAATTTATTAAGCATAAATTTAATTAAAATTTAACTTAAGAATTAAATCTGAATGGCATGATAAATTTTTAAAATTTGTAAGCATAATAAAAACACAAATTAAAATAACATGATAAAATTTTAAAATTTGTAAGTATAATAAAAAGACAAATTAAAATAACATGATAATAAATAAAAATTAAAAAAACAATAATTTAAAGCATATAATTTATCTTCCGGACAAAATTTATTATGTAGTTCTTCCATAACTTTTTATGTATGTCTTCTAGACATAGACTTCTTCTGAAACTTTTTCAATAAATGTCTTCTGGACATTTAATTATAGATAAGGGCTTGATCTGAGGTAATATAGTCTACCTTATGATCATAAGCCGTTTAAGGTGGTAGATCTTACCATATAATCTGAGATGACACAATCTACCATATGATCATGATCGAAAAAGGCATAGTATCCAATAACGATCTCTTCGGTAAAAGTAGCGTTTATCATCCCGAAATAACGTATACATAGATAAAACATATTCTATCTTTCTATTAATATAAATTAAATTAAAATATAAATTAAATTTTATTTTTTCAATATTAGAGCAAATCATGATGATAATGTGTTGAAAAACTACTACTAATAATATATCAAGTGAGATATATGAGATATATGTATATTTAATATATATTATAATATTATATGTGAAAGAGATAGAGATAAGATGTTTTGGTGGAGTAAGTCTTTTTATTAACTTTTTATACATACATACATAATTTACAAAAAGTAAGTTTTTTGTATTTATAGAGAAAAAATAAACATAAAATATTAAAAACGGTGAAAACCGAAAATTGGTAAACTATAATAATAAAAATATTAATTTATTATCAAATGGATAATCATTCAATGGAATTATC
The DNA here is from genome assembly GCA_028015245.1 of Cardamine occulta. NCBI lineage: Eukaryota > Viridiplantae > Streptophyta > Magnoliopsida > Brassicales > Brassicaceae > Cardamine > Cardamine occulta. Next base: position 12,031,431 of record CM051387.1, read on the forward strand.
TGTGGAGATTTTTTTACATGTACCAAAGTACCAAACATACAATTTCTTTAATCTGTTTTTTTCTTTTTGCTAATTGATTAACCTACAGCAAAACGGTACGTTTCATTGTGGCAATTGATTGACCAAAAAATCAAAACTGTTCACATGTCAAGCACGTGTCACATAATTACGCTGCCAGCTTCTCTGCTGTCGGATCTATAAGCTGCAACGTATTGTAGTAACCGACCTTGAAGAAACACTGCAAAAAGAGAAGAAAAGTGATCGATCGAACTGAAATCATAGCAAAATATTGAATTCGAAGAAAAGTGTGTTTCTGGATTTGATAAAAATGGCGGCCATGCACCTAACAAGAACAACTCTTTTTGGCCTCTCAAAGGCTTTCCATAGAGCTCGAGCTCCGGCAACTCTTGCTGCTTCTAACGGGAATATCTCTCCCGTCTGTTTAACCTCCTCCGTTAGTCATTCCGAGGTTACAATTTTAAAAAATATTCATATAATAATTTCAACCGCAAAAGAATAATTTAGATTCTCATTGTATGTGATCATGTCACAGAGTTGTGATTCAAATATACCCGGTTTTAACTTTTAAGCCAGATTTTAAAAAATATACAAATAATTAAATAAGTTTTAACATTACTGAGCCGGTCCTATCCATACATTTATGCATATAGACTTATCGCAGTTGTTGTATATATATCATTGTTAGATTAGCTTTTTTGGTCCGGTTCAAGAAGCTATGTATGTGGTTTCAAATTAACTTGTTGGTCTAGCTATGCCTTAGTGCCTCTTAACAACCCTTGTTTGTAACTTGTTGTATTTTTGTTTAATTTTTAGGGAAGAGATTCAGTAGAGAACGTGAATGACTCAAGGACCGATGTAGCTTACGGTTCAAAGAAATGGAGAGAAAATACGGGAGAAAACTATGCCCAAGCGGCTAAAGACAAGGCCAACGAAGGAGTGAGCAAAGCTGCAGATAAAGCCTACGAGACAAAAGAGCAAGCAAAGGACACAGCCTACGATGCAAAAGAGAAGGCTAAGGATTATGCAGAACGTACAAAAGAAAAGGTAAACGAAGGAGCGTATAAGGCAGCGGATACAAAAGAGAGAGCTAAGGATTATGCAGAGAATACAATGGACAATGCAAAAGAAAAAGCTCGAGATGCAAAAGAGAAGGTCAAAGAGTATGGAGAAGACACTAAGGAGAAAGCAGAAGGGTTTAAAGAGACTGTGAAAGGTAAAGCTGAGGAACTTGAAGAGAAGACAAAGGAGACAGTGAAAGGAGCTTGGGAGAGTACAAAAAGCGGTGCGCAAACCGTGGCGGAAGTTGTGGTTGGGCCTGAAGAGGATGCAGATAAGGCACGGGCTGATATGTATAAAGGCGTGGAGGATCATACCAAGAAAAAAACAGAGAAAGATGAAAAAGAGGAGGATTTCATAACATTTAAGTAATGAGGAAGAAATATATCTCTCGTGTTCTCAAGTGTTATTATTACTTAAGTATTTCTCTGTTATTTTGTTCTCTGTTTGTAAACTACGCTTGGTCAGTTGGTCTCATGTTATGTGACATTATGAGGGATTAATTAGGATATAAATACGAAAAAGCTATGGTTATTTCTACAATTAGTAAGCTTCTATGTCATTCTGGCAATCTTAATTTCTTTCGACCATTGAAGTTAATTTGAGTATAATATGTTGTTTCGTACTACAATATGTTTTGCCGTTGATCAAAACTCACCGGTTAAATGATGGGGTTTTCCAGTTAATGATTTTTAGTTTTGCTGTGAATCCGTTCAAATATAGAGTTTAGTTTACTTAATATTTTTTGAGAATTTGTTAAATCCCTTAAAAGGTTATATATGCAGATGGTTTGTGGTTTAGTTTCTCGGGGAGATAGGTTAGTTGATGATAATTGCGGTTTTTTTTCGTAAAAGAATAAGCATTTTTTTTATCAATATATAAAATATGGGAATGTATAACAATTTTATCGATATTGATATTATGAATATGGGAATCTTATACATATCTATCTCTTTTTGATAAGAATATACTACATATCACTCCATGAAAAACTTCTCCACAAGTGGTGAAAGAAATTTTACGCACTCTCGTTCATTTTTCCTTAAATATCGAAAAGAGGATGTTTAATAAATTGGTCTTGAAAATATGTAGATTACTTTCTTGTATTTTTTTCTCGGTTGTCTCTCTCTTTCTTTTTTCTTTCTTCTTTTTTTTTTTTTTTTAATAAAGGGTATTCTATTAAGAGATAATTGTGGGATTGAGATTTTTTTTTTAAAAGGTATTAGAAAATTGGAACATACACTTTTATAATTGAGTTTTAGAGACAAACAGTTTACTTATCTCTTGCAAGTGGTTATCTAATACAATAAACATCAAAGATCGTAATATCCTTTCAGACACATACACGACAAAACACAATAAATAGAGTGTACACCATATTTGTACACCAGTTTAGTCATCATATTTATATACCGTATTTGTATACCATTTTGTACACTATATTTGTACACTACTTTTATACATCGTATTTATACACTTTGTACATATTATTTATACATTATTTTGTAGATTGTATTTATATATTGTTTGTACACCGTATTTATATATTGTTTTGTATACCACATTTATACACTACAACTGGTCTCGTATTTATACACTTTGTACACCGTATTTATATACAACTTGCACACTGTATTTATGGTGGATGGAGATGAGATTATGATGGTATGTCAAATGGTGTACAAAATAAATGTTAATCGGTGTAAAAATGACACAATATTCCCCGTGGAGGTGGACATAATTAGTGGTGGATGGAGATGAGACTATGATAGTGTGTCAAATGAATATTAATCAGTGTACACATGAGATAATGTACACCATGGTGGTGGATACATACAGTGGTGGATGAAAATGAGACTATAATAATGTGTCAAATGGTGTACAAAGTAAATGTTAGTCGGTGTACAACACGAGTCATGAGGTGAGATGGTGTACAAGAGTCTATTGTACACATCTGTTTTATATAACGTACACAATATTACATAACAAAAATAAGTACACTCATAATTTAACACCTTTCTAGAACTAAATATCCTTCTCAAACCGACTTTGGTTATTTTTTCATGTCACTTCTTCTACATTATTGTTTCATTGTTCACAAACGTTTAATCATGATGGGCTACTATGATTTATATAAAACCTAAGAGCCACAGTGCCACCACCATAGTTAGTTTGTTTCAATGGTGGAAAACATAGAAACGATAATGTAAACAAAAAAAATTTTTAATTCTAAATAGAAAAAATTAGATTCTATAGATTCAGAAAAAAGATTAGATGGTAAGAATTTATTGTTAAAAGTTTATTTATGAAAATTTGTTAATTAAATCAAGATAAAAAGATTTGGGGAGGAAAAAAAAGAGGTACGAAGAAGATGAAGAAGAGAGAGAGAGAGAGAGTTTCTTTTTAATTTAGCTAAAATTAGTTTAAATGTACGTTAACCTATTTTTACAATTATACATAGTGATTCGTCTACTTTATCAATTAGTTAAAAAAAAAATGACCCACTCGGCAAATTAACTCTTCTATTAAATGCAAGGGGAAAGAAGCTAGGGTTTTCAGTTGTGGGCTTTAGCCAAGCTGACCCATTTTGTTTCTCTTCATGGCCCATTAACGAGTTTGGCGGCCCATCTGTATTTTCTTCCAAGCCCACGTCCGTTTTAAGGGTAAAATTGTTGTCTTGAACCGACACATTGCCTCTTTCGGTCGAGGACTCCGTGATTGGATTGTGTCGACATGGGAACAAGGTCTTCGTGATATCTCGCAGTTGGCGTACGGTACTATCCTAGCTTGGCCAAGGTCTGATCTCTCTACCCTATTTCCCTATCAAATTATTTGGATGAATCGATATCTTGACTTGATTAGGAGAGGACAACTCTGAAGTCATGTGCCGATATCCTTAGTTCGATTATGGAATAGTGGTGTGGGAACCTTGGCTCAGTTTAGATCCTTGGTTCTTTTGTTGGAGTGTAAAAGGGTAACGCTTCTCAACATTGTACCCTCAATTCTGATTTGGTTTTGGTGGGATGTTTTTATTAACCCTCGACAAAGTTATGTCTCTTGCTGTGATTTTGAGAATCTTCGATTTGTTCATCACCACTTGGTGGAGAACCTTTTGATGCAGCTTTCATCCTCTATGGAGAGATTGGTTTGGTCTTTTCCCTCTTTTATGGAGGCAATCGTACCACCGTGGCCTCCGGCCGTTCAGTCGCGCCTCCGCGCCTCTGTCCTTACCTTGTCACTTTCTTGTGCAGAAGAAATTGGTTGTCTCACCTCGATGAGAAGCAAGGCCTTAGATCCACCTTCAACGTCATATGGTCATTCGACTTCGACTATTCACCATCATCCCGACTGGTTCGTGGACGTGGTTTCGACTCACCATCTTCTCGCTTGTGGTACTGCGCACTTTCGTTCATGTCTCCGAGTTATGGATCTTCTGTCGAAGTATCTTATCCCACTATCTTATGCTTTTATCAATGCTTTACATCTGGTTGTAGTAAGCTCTATTTGGGTTGAACCCTCAAACTTTGTAGTCCGTTTGATTATTTGAATGAAAAATTAAGTAGTTGTTCCAAAAAAAAAAAAAATTAAATGCAAGAGGAAGTGTTACAACATGGAGAAAATATTACATAAGAACCAACTTTTATAAGGACACTAAAAGAAAGAAAATTAGGTTCTTATTAGTATTGACTATTCTTTTTTGTCAAGTATGAAAATTAGGTTCAAAATAAAAGAATGATGCTTAAAGTTCTTGATATCTTGATTCTAAGTATTCTTGTCTATGTTTGCTCTATTTCGATCAATTGTGTTCATTTAAACTTTACTTAAATAAATTCAAAAATCTTTTTCTCTGATGCACTAGTGAGAATATGAGGGCGTTCAGACACATTATTTTCTCTCTTAGCAAATCACTATTAAATTTCTAATAAAATTGATTATTAGTTTTTTTTGTTGCCAAACTAAGGTATCAAATAACTAAAAAATATTGTTATTATTAAATTTCTTGTTATCTTGATATTATATTTTGTTATATATCTAATCCTTTTTATTTTCACCACTTGTAACTATTTTATATATGAATATCTTTGATGTGCCAATGAGAATACGCACAAGTTCATGCATATTTTATTTTCTTTCTCAAAAAAATCACAATTAAATCTCTAATAAAATTAATTATCTAGGTGTTTTTTCTTTTCAAAATTACGTTATTTAATTTAAAAAAAAACTATTGTTATAGTTGAATTTGTCAGCAATTTGATATTAGGTAGTGTTTTCAAATTAATTAACATTTTTTTACAATATGTATTCATTTAAAATGTTGGTTCCCTAAAAATAATTATATAAAAAATTAGTGCACCAATGAGAAAACGCACATTAAAATTTCCTAATTATAAATCACTATTAAATATTTAATAGAGTTAATGATTTAGATGTTTTTCAATTTGAAAAGGCTTATTTATATTCATTTTGTTTCTATAATTATATATGCTTGAATTACTTGTTATCTTTATATTTAGTTTGTTATCTATTTAATTATTTTTACCATCACCACTTGTATTTCATTTAAATATAAAAATTTTCAAAAAAAAATATTTTATGACAGGCGCAGAAACCATCCTCTTAAATTATTGTTAAACTCTTAGTATATATAATTATAGCATTTTGTCATTTTCGAAAATTAGATGATTTTTATATCTCTTATACTAAATATATGCAATATATGTTTGTTTAGCATTGAATTGTCATTAAACTCTCAAAGTTTTTTAAATTATTTTTAAACTCTTAGGTTATATAACTATAGCATTTTGTTTGTTTTCAAAAATTTAGATTATTTATATTAAAATTCATACTAAATTTTATATTTTCTCACATATGTATGTATTTAAATACAGGAAATCATATAGATATTTTTCTGTAAATTGGTTCTATGGATTATGAGATAGCACACATGTTCTCAAATACATTTTTATATCTCTTATACTAAATATATGCAATATATATGTTTGTTTAGCATTGAATTTTCATATAATTTTTAAATTATTGTTAAACTCTTAGTATATATAATTATAGCATTTTTTCATTTTCAAAACTTAGATTATTTTATATTAAAATTTATACTTAATTTTATATCTTCTCACATATGTGTATATTTAAATATAGGAAATCATATAGAGATTTTTTCTGTAAATTGGTTCTACGGATCATGAGATAGCATACGTGTTTGCAAATACATTTTTATATCTCTTATACTAAATATATGCAATATATGTTTGTTTAGCATTGAATTGTCATTAAACTCTCAATATCTCTAGATTTTGTTTATGTTTATGTTTTGTTTCATTTAATCATATCTTGTTGATTCTCCAATTTTCATATAGAGACAAGAGTTGCTAAACTCAGCCTAAAGTTTATGGTGCATGTATATTTATGGTGTGTGTATATCTTTAGATTTTACTAATACAAAAGTTTTGACACGTTTTGCTCATACTCTACTCTCTAGATTTTATTAATACAAAAGTTTTGACATGTTTTGCTCATATTCCACTCTCTAGATTTTACTAATACACAAGTTTTGACACGTTATGCTCAATTTCACTCTTATTAAACACTAAATTTATCACTTCGTAAATTTCCACGCCCCAAAATCTTATATAAGAAGACACCTTCCATGATACCAAAGATCATAGCAACAACAATATTTTATAACTTAAGACTTTCTTTCTAAAAACAAATCAAGTAGTTTTTGAGAGAAATGGATAATTTGAATATTTCCGAAAAGGAAGGCAACCATGTGAATGAAGAGAAGCCTCCACCGCGAGTGTGTCCAAGATGTGATTCTAACAACACAAAGTTTTGTTATTACAACAACTATAGCGTGTCCCAGCCGCGCTATTTCTGCAAAAATTGTCGTAGATATTGGACTCACGGCGGAGCTTTAAGAAATATACCAATTGGTGGAAGTTGTCGTAAACCTAAGCGTATAAAGGTAGATCAATCTGCGGTTTTTCAGATGGGTTCTGTTGAGAACCAACCAATTAATCATCAACCTTTCTTACATGTTCAAGAAAACAATGAGTTTGCTGGCTCTCTTGGTGGTTCTTCTTCTTTTGGTGTTGACAACCATTTCAGCCCTTTGTCTGAAATTCATGGTGGGGCAAATGTGTCTCCAATTCTGACTTTTCGACCAATGGATTGCTTAAATTTTCCTGACACATCGTTTCAACAATATTATGATATTGGATCCAATGATTTGATTGATAATCCTTTCATAAATCAGTCAATTGGTGGATATGCTGATGATCATAACGGTTATCACATTAATCAAGTGGATCAACAGAACTGGAACCATAGCTTCAACAACACTATGGATATAATAAATCATAAAGCAAGCACTAGTGAAAACATAAGATCTCCAAGGACTGATATGAACAACAACGGGATCAGAAACAACAATTTGTTTAGGTCTTCTTCTTATCTTCTCGAGAAGCATGGTCTTTGAATTCGTATTATCCATTCTATATTTCATTAAGTTAATGTTTTAGTTTTTTTCATTTATGTCGTTTTAAAAAAATTATTTTTCGTTTATGTCTTATGTTGGATCTTTTTTTTTGTTACTAAAGTATGAGTCTTTGTTTCCCAAAAGATTTAGGCATAAGTTGCTTGTCTAATCTTTTTTATAATAATATATAATTATCTAATTATCACCAGTTTGTTCTTTTCTAAAATCTTTTCTAAAATCTGCCTCTTTATCATGTGCCAATATTTTCCTTGATTATATAAGTAGAGATTTTGAGTCAAATCACAAAGTAGTTCTCAAAGTTCATTAATTTTACAATTAAAAATCATAAAATGTCAATTTAGTAGTCAACTAATAAAGTAGATAGGTGAATTCAAGTAAATTTAATTTATATTACATCCGACGAAACAACAATGATCTGATATTGTGCTTAAAAATTATTTGAAATAAAAAATTTTAGTATAACATTTATAGTTTTTTCTTTTATCAAAAAAACATTTATAGTCTTTAAGGTAATTTTCTGAAAATTTAATAAATTTCTAGATTTAAAAGTTTTAATTGATTGTTGGAAAATTATGTTTCTAAAATCATAAGTTTAAAAAAAAATCAGGTAATTATTAGTGTTTGGTTAATAACTAAAAAACAAAAAAATATATACTAGTTATTTTGTATTAATAAAATTATTTGGTCTAGGTAATTATGCGTATATGGTTAAATTAAGAACTTTAAAGTTGACACAAATATTTACAAGTTGTTGACAAGAAAAAAAATTGTTCTCTCAGATTTTGTAGAGCCAAACGGCCATTTTCTTTGAATTTTATTAAAATCTCGTATCTCGTCCAAAAATATAATAAAATCTAATATAAGAAGGACAAGCACGTGGGCAAAAGAAAACGTTCAGATTTTGTTGGCTGACACGTGGACTATTATACGACCGGCAACACAAGCGAAAAAGCTAGATTTTGTCATTTATCATTTCCTCGATTCCGACAGAGATAGAGATGAGGTCTTCCACCGGATATATGACACGTGCACATGATCTCTTTAAAAATCTGCAATAAAAAAATATAAAATGATATTTTTATTGATAACAAAAGCAAAAATCTTACAATCATAATTATTAGAGATAATCATTTTTTTTTCGATAGAAAGCACAGATTTTATTGATAAAAAGCACATACTTATTAGAGACAATCCTAATATTGTGTAGAGTGTAATTTGTAAATTAGCAGTTTAATGGCATTTAATTTATGATTTTAATCGAAGATTTGTTAAAGAAGAGTATAGAGAAAAACAGAGATTTTTAGTAACAAAACAAATTTAAAGTCATTAATTAAAAAATTTGAAACTTTCGAAAAAATAATCAAATTTGCTCGCGACAAAACAAATTAAATCATACAATACGCGTGTCCATGCATTAAATAGCAAAAGCTATTGACGGTACAAAACGTCAAAAACAAATGCCCTTCGACGTGGGCAATTAGCAAAATCATCTACATATATATATGAGCTTCTCAAGCATTTCATAAATTAAACCAAACTATATATCTCAATCGTTCCTTTGATTTCTTTACACACCGTTCTTGTTAATTATTGATATAAAAAAATGACAACTTCTCGTCTAGCTAGGTTTGTATCAGAGGTTGCTCCGCCTCAATTCGTGACGGTGATGAGAAGGCACAGAGCAGCGAAGCAGAAGCTAGACACAATCAAAGAAGAGGAGAATTATAAAGAAGATTGTTTCAATGGTGGAATGATGATGATGATGTCCAATAAGACATCATCTTATCATCATGTTTATAATTCAGCTTCTTCTTCTACTTCGGTTTCTAATTCTGGATCTAGCTCTAATAATTTTCTTGTTGAGGTTCGAAGCTCTTTTTCTGTCTTCGAAAACTAAGATTTGTGTATATTGTATTTTGTATTGATCGGGTCGATATTTTTGTGTACACCCGTTTATTTATACAGCTTGCTTAAGATTTAGACCTTTTTATTATTATTTAAAAGGTCTGATTTAGTTATGTGTTGTACCTTTTTGATGATTATAAAAGCACCATTTTACTAAGGATGTTTAGTGTATATACGTTTACACATAGAGTCCAATACTAGTAATTAACTAGGAAAGTACTAACTACCAATTAAGCTTGAAAAAAAAAAAAAGTGCTTACTACTACTTGAACCTTTTAAGCATTACAAGTATCATGACATTTTTGTTGTTGTCATCATGACATTTTCCGTTCCATGACTTCTCGTTTTTTTTAATGTTCGGTAACGCAGACTAATTTGTAGCCCCTCTAGTAACAAAATCTTAATACTAAAAAAAAAAAAAAAAAAAAAAACGTAATCGAAGTGTTGTGGTCGGGTCGAGTGGCGAATCGATTTGATAAAATAGTACGAACCTACATTTTTTTTTTTTTTGGCAGCGACTTTTTCCAGTATGATTTTCGCTTGGAATAAAGTTTTTTAATTGATAAATTTATGATCAGACATTGTAGAAGTTGGGGCTGAGAGCGTGTCACTCGTCCTAACAACGTAAGGTGAAAATTTTCTCAAAAAAAAAAAACAACGTAAGTCGAATCTTGAATCTCTCAATGAATTCGATGAAGTCATGGAGCTGGTCTATATCGTTGAAATTACTTGGACAACGTAAATCTGTTGTAAGTGTTCTCGTTGGACCAGATTCTAGTCCTTAATGTTACCGAAAAAAAAAGAAAATTATAGTCCTTAATCCCTAATAATTTGATACTGAACCCAAAATAATAAGAAAAATAAAACATATGTGGCATATGAGTATATGATTATTGCACAAAGCATATGAGAAGATACTTGCTGAGAAATTTCTCACATTTTTACTCTTTTTTTTCTTCCATGCATTCACATCTCTAATAAATTAAATTTAAATGAAATGATCTATTGCATTCAAAATTTAAATTTAAAGAGTACAAAAACGTACTAAACTAAACCTATTAAAATCAAATTTCTTTGATTTCTATGTTTTATTAACCAGAAGTCTAAGTCTTTTTACTAAGTTTGAACTTTACTAAAAAGGTGTAACTTAACAGATAAAAAAAAAAAATTGGAGTTAAATCACAGAAAAATTAATGATTTTAAACCCTATGAAATCTTAAACTGAGATTTACTAAAAATACGCAAAATGAATAAATAAGAAAAGGGTAAAGACACTACTTTTGATGGCTTTTTGAATTTAAAATATGAAAAAGGTTCTTTCTCGATTTCTTCTTCATCTCCTGAGTTGGTTTTTCTCCTCTGTTTTATCTCTCTTATATCCATAGGATTGAAGAAAACAATAACCGCTAAAATCAGGTGTAGATTTGCTCTGTTTCATTATTGTTTTTGAGTTTGTAACTTTCTTCATTTCTGCTTATTGTTCTGCTCAAAGACAAGCTTTTTATCAATCTGGAAATCAAAATTTCGTTTATTTGAAAGACCCCTATCAAATTGAGACATCTGGGTTCATTTGATTTGAGTTTCGTGGAGTCTTTTGATCTTCAGATTGTGCCAAGCTTTGGCTGTTACTGTAGGGTTTGGGTCTGTTGCCAGCTTTTGAGGTTATAAATCTGTGTTTATTCTTTGGATGATGAAGTTCGATGAATTGGCTACATTTTAGATACTCCATTTGCAGTTTTGACACTCTAATTCGACTTGTAAATCAACAAGTCGACTGATTTTGATTGGGAAGGTAGTTATTATAGTTGACCCTAACAATGAAAAGGGTAAAAAGCGAATCTTTTAGAGGGGTTTATAGTTCTAGGAGGTTCAAGTTGTCACATTTCTTGTTAGCTATAGCAGGGTTTTACTTGGTTTTTCTAGCGTTTAAGTTCCCACATTTCATTGAGATGGTTGATATGTTGAGTGGGGATACTGGTTTAGATGGGGCATTAAGGGATACTGCAGATGTTAGTTTAAGCGGGTCTTTACGCAATGAAATGTTGCATAGGAAGCTAGATGATGAAGAGAATCAAAGTGGGCCTTCTACCACTCAGAAGGCTTCACCAGAGGAGAAGACTAGTGGAACTAAACCGATTCAGCCACTTCAGTTTCAGTATGGTCGAATATCGGGAGAGATTATGAGACGTAGGAATAGAACTATTCATATGTCATTCTTTGAAAGAATGGCAGATGAGGCTTGGATGCTTGGATCTAAAGCTTGGGAAGATGTTGATAAGTTTGAGATAGGAAACATTGAAGAGAGTTCTTCTGTATACAAAGGAAAGGTCGAATCATGCCCTTCACAGATCTCAATGAATGGAGATGACTTGAATAAAGCCAATAGGATCATGTTGCTTCCCTGTGGTCTTGCTGCAGGATCTTCTATTACAATTCTGGGAACTCCTCAGTATGCACATAAAGAATCTGTTCCTCAGCGTGTGAGATTCACAAGAGGTGATGGAATGGTACAGGTTTCACAGTTTATGGTTGAGTTGCAAGGGCTGAAGACAGGGGATGGGGAATATCCGCCTAAGATTCTTCATATGAACCCTAGAATTAAAGGTGATTGGAGTCAACGGCCAGTCATTGAACACAATACATGTTATAGGATGCAGTGGGGGGTTGCTCAAAGATGCGATGGTACTCCATCCAAGAAGGACGCAGACATGCTTGGTAAGATTTTAACATCCATCATAAGCTGTTTGTTAGTTCAGATGTGAAAGATCTTACATCACATCGAATTACGGTATTGTGACAAATTCTTATTGAAAATAGTTGCAGGAATGTCGTAGGTCCATGCTCAGAATTCTAAGCTTTAATTACCTTAGTTTTCTTTTTTGCTCTGTAGTTATGTCTCTTTTTGTTTTCTCTTCATCAAAATAAATGTACTTTTCCAGTTGACGGATTCCGAAGATGTGAAAAGTGGACAAAGAATGACATAATTGACATGGTAGACTCAAAGGAATCGAAGACAAATTCTTGGTTCAAACGGTTTATAGGTCGTGAACAGAAACCAGAAGTCACTTGGTCATTCCCTTTTGTGGAAGGCAGGGTCTTTGTCTTAACTTTGCGAGCTGGAATTGACGGTTTCCATATTAATGTTGGAGGAAGGCATGTGTCTTCATTCCCTTATCGACCGGTATGTAATATCAGATGAGTATTCTACTTGTCCATGCCTTATTAATTGGTCTGAACACTCAATATAATTTGTTATAAAAACGAAGAGAATTTGTCTCCTCTATGTCTTATTACTTAAAAATATATATATTTTGTGATTTCTGGCCTCTCAGGGATTTACTATAGCAGATGCCACAGGGCTGGCAGTTACAGGAGATGTTGATATTCATTCTGTTCATGCTACTTCTCTTTCAACATCTCATCCGAGTTTCTCACCTCAGAAAGCAATAGAGTTTTCTTCAAAATGGAGACCCCCTCCATTGCCTGGCACTCCTTTTCGCCTTTTCATCGGTGTTCTTTCTGCAACTACCCATTTCTCTGAGCGCATGGCAGTGAGAAAGACATGGATGCATCATTCTTCTATTATATCTTCAGATGTAGTAGCCCGATTCTTTGTTGCACTTGTAAGTTCTTACCACCATTCCTTATTTTAAAGCATAATCCAGGGAAAATAAAATCTTTAAGAAATCGTCAGATTGATTTTTTGGAACACTGACATGGAGAAATTGCTGATTTGAAGTTCTTCTGCCTTGGAATACTGATTTTATGTATTCTTTTTTTTTTTTATTTGTTTTGTATTTTTTGGTTGTGTGTAGAATCCAAGAAAGGAAGTTAATGCAATGCTGAAGAAAGAGGCTGAATATTTTGGAGATATTGTGATACTACCTTTTATGGATCGCTACGAGCTAGTGGTCCTTAAGACAATTGCTATTTGTGAATTTGGGGTATTGATCATTTATTCTTTCATGCGCTATCTCTAATTAAGTCCTTTAGACAATCTTTGATAAGGACCAGTAAATTAACTGTTTCTCTCACTGTAGTTACTTTACACGAATCTGATTATGATAGTCTGAAATATCTTCCTTTTAGGTCCAGAATGTGACAGCTCCATATATAATGAAATGTGACGATGACACATTCATCAGACTGGAATCAGTTTTGAAAGAAATTGATGGAGTCTCTCCAGAAACATCACTCTATATGGGAAATCTAAATCTTCGACATCGTCCTCTTAGAACTGGCAAGTGGACAGTTACATGGGAGGTACAATGGCTCTTGTTCTTTGCATGGATGCACTCTTGTATGATTCAGAAATCAAAAGCTGCCTCGGATACTAAATTTTCTTACTCATTACTGTAACAGGAGTGGCCAGAATCTGTATATCCTCCTTATGCCAATGGACCTGGATACATAATCTCAAGCAACATTGCTAAATTTGTTGTTTCTCAGAACTCAAGAAAAAAGCTTAGGGTCTGACCCTTTCTCCCTTTCGTACTTTTATCTTCATATCTTACTGTCATGAACATACGAGTATCCTGAAGTTTTGAATTGACCCCAAGCTTAAACTGTTTTCTACATTGCTGTTGCAGCTGTTTAAGATGGAAGATGTGAGCATGGGAATGTGGGTGGAGCAATTCAACTCCTCAATGCAGGCTGTGGAGTATTCACACAGTTGGAAATTTTGCCAATACGGATGCACACTGAACTATTACACAGCGCATTACCAATCTCCAAGTCAGATGATGTGCCTGTGGGATAATTTGTTGAAAGGCCAAGCACAATGTTGCAATTTCAGGTGACCAAGACAAAGCACTAGTAGGGAGGGAATTACAGGATTACAGATTTGGCACCAAGTATACCCTTTTTGTATTTTTTTTCTTTGGTGCTAGTTGGTTACACTAACACATTCAAGATGACAAATCTCTTGTTGTACATTGGTGTCCATGATAATTTTAGGATGTTAATCTCAGAAAGAGATTTACACTTATATTCAAGCAAATACTTTGCCATAAAACGATGGGGATACTGAGAAAGAGAAGCCAATGTCACTGTATTATACTACTGAGCTTGAGGCGCATGTCCATAATCATCTGCATTTCTTGCGTCGCTTATCTGAAATGTTGCCGGCTTTTGCAGTCCAGGTAGGGTAATGGAGGAGGCAATTCGAGTTGTCTTCTTCCTTTCTCAGTTTTTTGCCATAAACTTCATCCTGTAGATGTTGCTGTCCATGGAGATAAAATCTTGGTTACCAAACAGAGTCATGAATTGCTCAGAATCATAAGCAGCATTCATGAGTGAATGTCTGTGTGTAATATTTAAAGAAACAATAATTACATCAAAATAAATGAATTTCGTAATCGAGTCAATAACTTTTAAGTATATGATCTGACATAACATGCACAACAACGAGACCATAAACAAATGTGCGGTGTAATCTTGCCATTTGGAGAAACATGGTCCTTGAATTTTAACCGTATCACCCGTTTTCTATTTCTAATTATGTTAACGTCTAAGTGTCCCTTTAATGTTTTATTTTGGGTCTTTTGTTAATTATTAAAGTTTGCATATTTTTTTATTCAATCGTATCACTTGTATCAACTTATGCCTGAATCATTGGATAACAAAGATGCAAACTTTAATAATTAACAAAAGACCTAAAAGAAAACATTAAAGGAAAACTTAGACATTACCATAATTAGAAATAGAAAAAGGGTGATACAGTTGAAATTCAAGGACCATGTTTCTCCAAATGGCAAGATTACACCACATATTTGTTTATGGTCTCGTTGTTGTGCATGTTATATCAGATCCTATGCTTCCACTAGTGTTGACATTATGATTCATATTCATGGCGTTGTTGGATCTCTGGTTCCACTTGATTTATGTGATAACTGTTATGATTATCAACATGTCCACTACTTGATTGGTTTATCGAAGGATTAACAATCAAATTATTGGATATAACGTTGTAATAATCTTCTTCAAATGATCCATCAAGGAATTTACGGGATCTACTGGTAGAAAACTTTGGATTGGAGGCACATTTGTTATCATACCACCATGCATGTGACTACTAGGAAAATAACCAAAATAGTTCCCAACCTAAGAAGAAGAAGTACCAATTGAACCAAAAAACTCATTATTTTATTTAACATGTAAGAAAGTTGGATGATTTGCTTTTCAATAGAAATCACCTAAGAACCCAAAGATTACGCTACCTTTGGACGCTTGGTTTTGCGAGAACTTCCACCAATTGGTATATTCCTTAAAGCTCCACCATGAGTCAAGTATCTATGACAGTTCTTGCAGGAGTGTCGCAGTTGAGACACACTATAATTGTTGTAATAACAAAATTTGGTGTTGTTCGATTCAAACCTTGGACACTTAAGCGGTGGAGGTTTCTTTTCAACCACTTGATCATTTTCATTTGCGAAAACATACAAGTTATCTATTTATGTCAAGAAGTACTTGATTTTCTCTCATAAATATATGTCGTAAATTATAAGATTTGGTCACTTAGGTGTTGTGGAGGATGTCTTCTTATATAGATTATTAAGTAGTGAAAATTTAAGAAGAGATATGGAATTTAAGATAGTGAGATTACAAGCAAAACATGTCGATGGTTGTGCATTACTTAAGCTTGAAGATCTACACATAATAAAACCTTAGGCTAAGTTTAGTCAAAACTATTGTTTTCTTACTTATTAACTCTTGTTTGTATATGAACAATGGGAAATTTAGAAGATATCATTTAGATACTCTTAATACATTTAGATTTTGTTTAAGTTTGACTCATTTAATGGTATCTTCTTGATTTTTCACTTAAATACAAACACAAGTCGAGAATAAGAGAATAATAGTTTTGACTAAACTTAGTCATAACTTTTATTGTGTGTAGATAGATCTTCAAACTTAATTAATACACAATCATTGACACGTTTTGCTTATAATTTCACTTTCATAAACCCTATATCTCCTCTCAAATTTCCACTCCAAAATAATCTATATAAGAGACATCCTCCATAACTCCAAATATCATAATTGTATAACAGGCTCTTATAATCTACGACTTATCTTTATGAGAGAAAACCAAGTATTTATTTACATAAATGGATATTTTGGATATTTTCGCAGATGAAAACGATCAAGTGGTTGAAAAGAAACCTCCACCAAGAAAGTGTCCAAGGTGAGAATCGAACAACACCAAATTTTGTTATTACAACAATTATAGCGTTTCTTAACCGCACTACTCCTGCAAGAATTGTTGCAGATACTGGACTCATGGTGGAGCTTTAAGAAACATACCAATTGGTGGAAGTTTTCGTAGAGCCTAAGGTTTACTATGTGTAGATAGATTTTCAAACTTAATTAATACTCAATTATTAACAAGTTTTGCTCATAATATCATTTCTTGATTCTCAAACAAGAGTTAAGAACTTAAGAATAAGAGATATTACAACAAGAAAGAGTTAGAAAAATCTCTATATGAGTTGTTTATATAGAAAATAGATATAAATGGCGAGGACAAAAAGAGTTTTAGTAAACAATAATGCTCATTAATAAGATCATTAAAATAGTAACTATAACAAGGATTTCTTTTTAAATTGAAAATAACCTAATTTTTAAAATTGACAAACTGTCTTAATAATTAATTTTATTAGAGATTTAATAAATACACATTGACAGAAAGGATATAACGCATGTGATTCGCACATGCTCTCATTGACATATGCAAAATTTGTTTTAGAAACTCTATAGTTGTTTGCCCCAAAAAAAAAAAAAAAAAACTCTATAGTTGTATCCAATTTAAAACATGGAAAGTTTTTTATATAAATATTTTATAATAAATTTCTTCTCATAATAGGAGCAGATGTGAACCACACGTGTTCACACACATTATATGCTTTCTCTCAATATATAACTATTAAATTTTCAATAAAGTTAACCACTTAGACATTTTGTAAATGAAGTTATTTTCAATTTTTAAAAAGCATTGTATTATGATTATAATTTTAAGATCTTGATAATAGATAGGGCATTATTGTCTACCAAACTCTGTTCAAAACCTAATTTGATTAGCTGAAGAACTTTACATAATCTAGATCCTGATCATATATCGTCAGGCCTACTCAACCTCAAGATCAGATGTCTACATGGCCAAGGTTACCAAGTAGCAACATGTAGTCTCAATGACTGACCCATTTGAGAAGTAGTGGTGTCAAGTGACACCGGTTAATTTTGATAATTTTACAAGTTTGGTGTAAGTTTATCAGGTTAATTTTGTTTAATTATCTGTATATATTATTGACTCAGATATTGTCATGCTCAAGTTTACATTTTTAATACAGTAGTCTTTACCCATGGAGTTAGTGAGATTACTCTAAGGTCAGGTTCACGTACCTCTAGAACCAAGCCTGCCCCACGGTGAGGAAGACATTCACAAGATCCAGGCAATGCTCAGTTTTCTTCATCCTCTCTCAGTAATTTTGCCATAATCATCAACCAGGAGATGTCACATGTCCACAGAGACAAAAACTTGGTTAGTTTAGGAATCATAACTTAGGATCATACAGGGTCATGAATTACTCAAAAAGCCTTAGCAGCATTTCATGTGAATTGAATAAACAGAACACATAACCATCAATCTCAAGAGTGTGCAGATCAATAACAGAACTCAAAACAAAGATTGATTAAAACAACAGAGATGTGACGCAAAGACTGCCAATTTGATCGTTTCATGATCAGATGGATAAGGCCACGTGTGCCTATTGTTTTATTTATCACTGTGTTTAAGCCTTACGCCAACCTCATGGTCGTGAAGTTCTGATACACAATGAATCAATCACTAAGAGCAAATAGGCAGATGACATACAGAGAAAATATTGTCAAATCCAATCAGAAATAAGATCGCAGAGAGATAGATTCGATTGACAGAGAAAACGTAAGAGATCAATCTGAAACAATCTATTGGTCATCAAGAGAAGAATCTTACCCATAAAGGCTACTCTTGCTCTGAAGATCAATGATTGAAGCATTTAAGATCCATCTTTTGAATACTGGTTTGAAAACTTTGCTCTCGATTCTCGATTCAACTCTTTTGGGGTTTTTACAATTTGGATCCGAACCCTGTGGACTCTCGTTGATTCATCTCTCAAAAAATCATCTTTTTCTCCGACAGAGGTAGGTGGCGGCTGTCTGAAGTTGTTGGGAACAAATCTGATTTTTTTTTTAGGGTTATGAGAAGTATTCATCTTTTTATACAACATATATGGTAATGGAACATATTGACAACAATGCCCACGCGAAAATCAGATCAAAATATTACCATACTCAGAAACCTCTGTTTTGCTCCTTCCCATGATCGACAAATGTATCACTCTCTTGCAAAGCCATAGCGTTTCATCGTTAACGAAACTCAGAAAAATCCACGCCTTTTCAATCCGTCATGGTGTCTCAATCTCCGACGCCGAGTTTGGCAAACATCTCATCTTCTACCTTGTATCTCTTCCTTCTCCACCTCCCATCTCTTACGCTCACAAAGTCTTCTCCAAGATTGAGAAACCCATCAATGTCTTTATTTGGAACACCTTAATCAGAGGCTACGCTGAGTGCAGTGGTAACTACTCTGTCTCTGCTGTTTCTCTTTATCGTCAGATGCGAGTCTCTGGTTTTGTCGAGCCAGATACTCATACTTATCCGTTTCTTCTTAAAGCCGTGGCGAAAATGGCTGATGTTCGATTGGGAGAGATGGTTCATTCCATTGTTTTAAGAAGTGGGTTTGGTTCGTTGATATTTGTTCAGAACTCTTTGCTTCATTTATATGGTAATTGTGGAGATGTAATGAGTGCGCACAAGGTGTTTGATGAAATGCCTGTGAAAGATCTTGTTGCTTGGAACTCTGTGATTAATGGGTTTGCAGAAAACGGTAAACCAAATGAAGCTTTGATGCTTTATACTGAGATGGATTCGAAGGGTATTAAGCCTGATGGGTTCACGATCGTTAGCTTGTTGTCTGCTTGTGCAAAGATTGGTGCTTTGACATTGGGTAAGAGAGTCCATGTCTATATGATCAAAGTTGGTTTGACACGAAACTTACATTCAAACAATGTACTTTTGGACTTCTATGCGAGATGTGGAAGAGTCGAAGAAGCGAAAACACTTTTCGATGAAATGGTGGACAAGAACAGTGTTTCGTGGACTTCTTTGATAGTTGGTTTAGCTGTTAATGGTTTTGGAAAAGAAGCAATTGAGCTTTTCAAGAATATGGAATCAAAGGAGGGATTATTACCGTGTGAGATCACGTTTGTGGGGATCTTATACGCTTGTAGCCATTGTGGGATGGTGAAGGAAGGTTTTGAGTATTTTAGGAGAATGAGAGAGGAGTATAAGATTGAGCCTAGGATTGAACATTTTGGTTGTATGGTTGATTTGTTAGCTAGAGCTGGACAAGTGAAGAAAGCTTATGAATACATTATGGAAATGCCAATGCAGCCTAATGTTGTAATATGGAGAACATTGTTAGGAGCTTGTACCGTTCATGGTGATTCAGATTTAGCAGAGTATGCCAGACTTCAAATCTTACAGTTAGAACCAAACCACAGTGGTGATTATGTCCTCTTATCAAATATGTATGCATCCGAGCAACGTTGGTCTGATGTGCAAAAGATAAGGAAACAAATGTTAAGTGACGGTGTGAGAAAAGTCCCTGGTCACAGCTTAGTAGAAGTAGGAAACAGAGTTCATGAGTTTCTCATAGGTGATAAGTCTCATCCTCAAAGTAATGAGATTTACGCTAAGCTGAAAGAAATGACTGATAGATTGAGATTAGAAGGTTACGTGCCGCAAATTTCAAACGTCTATGTTGACGTTGAGGAGGAAGAGAAGGAGAATGCTCTAGTTTATCACAGTGAGAAGATTGCTATTGCTTTTATGCTTATTAGTACACCGGAAAAATCACCGATTCGGGTTGTGAAGAATCTTAGAGTTTGTGCAGATTGTCATTCAGCGATTAAACTTGTGTCTAAGGTTTATAATCGAGAGATTGTTGTTAGAGATCGTAGCAGGTTTCACCATTTTAAAGATGGTTCTTGTTCTTGTCAAGATTACTGGTAATGCATATAAGAAATTCATGTTTTCAACACAAATTGTTCAAATCTCACTTGTGGCAATCGGTTCTTGTTGTGATTGAACCGCAATTTGTAAAATTATTAAGTGGGGGTAAAATAGATAAAAACAGTGGGTTCAAATCTCATAAAATAATAAAACTTTGAAAAATCGAAAATTCTGTTAAAAGTAAATATACCGCGTTTTCACCAATTCTTTTAGGCGGGACTGGAATTTTTTTGGAGTAAATGAAATTTCGCGCTTCTCGTGAAACGTTTTATTAATCTCCAAGCTTCCATGGAAAGCCTCTTTGAAGGATACGCTTCATCATCTCTATCTATCTATAATACCCAAAAGAGTCGCTTCATTCCTGAAATTATCAGATTTGATTCGTTTCGTTTTCTGCCTGTGAAGATCGAAAGAGAAAATGGCGGACACAAGTCACCTGGAGAGGATGGGAAGAGAACTCAAGTGCCCTATATGGTAAATCTAATATTTCTGGGTTTTCTATTGGGATTTTATGACGAAACCCTAATTTCTTATTATAATCCTGTATTGTTTGTCTGGGAATTCAAGCCCTCGTTTAATTGCATCCCTAACCATTTCAATTCGTTTCAATTGCAGCTTGAGTCTATTCAATTCTGCAGCTTCACTTTCTTGCAATCATGTGTTTTGCAAGTAAGAATCTCTCCTTTATGTTTTTATATTGCTACTTTAATAATCTATTAAGTATTAACCACTAGTCTGTCTTCTATTGATTCCAGTGAATGTATTTTGAAATCCATGAAAATGGATGCTACTTGTCCAGTATGTAAAATCCCATACCATCGTAGAGGTACTTCTCATGCTCTTAGTTGATCTCAGAGTCAACTTTTCATATTGATAAACCAAATTTACCATTGAATGGACTTATAATTTTCTTGGTTTAACTAGTTTTGATGATTATGTAATGTTTTAGAGATTCGAGGTGCTCCTCATATGGATAGTTTGGTGAGCATATACAAGAACATGGAAAATGCTTCTGGGGTCAACTTATTCGTAAGCCAGAACAATTCATCACCATCAGGTACTAACTGTTGTCTAATTGGATCGATGCTTTCACATTTTGATTCTCTCTTTAATGAAACAAAGACAGTGAATGACTTTTTCATCTTAAGTGTAGTAACTCTGCGTAATCATTTCACTTGATTTTTTGTTTGTTAAACTGATGATGCTTACAACAAACTTCAAACTCTCTCTGAATTCATTTAGTGGTCTAAAAGTGGGATTTGGTTGTAAAAAACTTCCAAAAAAGTGTCAATAGAGTTACTACTTTTGCTGCAAATGCTCGAACTTAATATGAATAAAGAGATGTGTATATATTTTTTAATTTGTGTTCTGTGATGTGTGTCTACAGAGAAAGAAAAGCATGTGAGTGATGCTTCCATTGAGAAGGAAAATGGTAAGAATCGTCAGGGATCTAGGAAGAGCCGAACATCCAAGAGGAAAGAGTATGGGAAAACCAAGGAAATAGATCTAGAAGCACCTGGGCCTATTGTTATGAAACCTTCATCCCAGACCAAGAAAAGGGTGCAGCTGCTGCAGAGTCTGTCTTCTGAAGGTTTATCAAAACCTACTGAATCTGTTGAGAGAGCTGAAAAACACAAGGATTACACTGAAAATACTGTGATTAGTTTGGTTGATCAGCCAAGTCTGAATAAAGAAGGGAATCTGCCACCCTTCTTTTGGTTGAGAGATGAAGTTGACGGGGAGAGCTCAAGTCAGCAGACAGAAAGTGATCAACTTTTAGACATCACACCTGTTGATGTGCCTTCTTTCAGCGATTTGAAGGATTCAGATCATGAGAGTCTATCAAAAGTAAGTACTAGAAACCCCAATATCTTTTCACTGCTATCTTTCAGTATTCATTTTACTTTATACTGTTTTGTGGTATGAGAACATGCTACACTTTTCCTGAGTTTAGAGAAAATGTGTTTGATATATCTTAGTTATTAGTGAAGTAATTGTTGATTCAGATTGATTACTGTGAGTTTAAAAGCTCTCTGAAACATATCTATTACACTCGTAAAAATTGTATTACTGTATATTACATGGAAACCCCTGACAGATTCCAATATCTTAAAAAAAGAGCATTGGATCCTTTGATCTTACCTTTTCTTTTCTTTGTGAGTGTTTTAGGCAGATGAGCAAGAAAAGCCCAATCCAGGAGACATGTTTGATAGCGAAATGTTTGAGTGGACTCAGAGGGCTTGTTCTCCAGAGATTCTACCTAGTCCTGTGAAGGCCAGGGTAAAGGAAGCTCTACAATATGATACAGCCTTTGTGAGTGTTTGCTTTCTTTGTTAATATCTTCAAGTTGGTTGAAATTAACTTATGATTCAAATCAATTTGCAGGTCCCAGTTAGAGGTGAGATTGATCTTACTGAAAGGAAACTATCTAAATTAACATCATCCAAAAGCAAAACACGCAAAGCAGGAAGTGCAAGTAATAGAGTTGCTAGACCAAGCGTTGGGGATTCACAGGAGGACTACATGAAATCATCTGCAGTAGCAAACATTGGTGAGAAACAAGATAGTCGTGGGACTTATGGCACAATTGTCAGGAATAATGGGAATCCTGCTGAAAATGTAAAAGCTAAACGGGCTACAAGAAGCAAGGTTCAGAGTTTACGAGTTCAGTCTGATCTAAATATATCCAAGGAAGCAGATTTGAAGCAGGGGACTAAGAGGACAAGATCTAGCACTAAATCCTCTCCAGCTCACCTAATTGCAGGATCTAATGAGCACTCACTTGGAACAGAAATTGCGGGAAAGGGGGATCAGGATCTAGCCCATGGTTCATCTGATACACTGCCTGAAAAACAAAGTCCCACTGAGAAACCCTCTCTAAAAAAGAAGGGAAGAAAATCCAATGCAAGCTCCTCTCTAAATGATCTATCTGGGAGAACTCAAAAGAAGACTTCAGAAAAGAGATCAAGCAAAGCTACACAATTGCATGGCAATGATATCCTAAATGATGAGTTGAATCAAGTGAGTGGTAGACAAGTTTCAACAAACAAAAAGAAATCCACTGTGGATAAAGGGAATCATTCCATGCAAGGTTTAGAGAAATGCTCAACGATAAAGAAGCCTTTAGAGAAATTCACATGTGCCTTTTGTCTGTCGTCAAAAGACACAGAGGTAGGCTTTAGTATCTCACATTGGAGTCTAGATGAAGACCTTTGGTTGATTCTTATCTTTTCTTAATTTGAATGTTATATTGACAGGCTTCAGGAGAAATGGCTCACTACCACAGAGGTGAGCCTGTCTCTGCAGATTTTAATGGTCGGTCTAAGATCATACATGTTCACAAAAACTGTGCTGAATGGTAAGTAATCTGGATAATAGTAAATATTCACTCATGCTTTTTGAATAAAATAACCTGCATGAGTATGAAACTCTATTGCTTTTTCAGGGCTCCAAATGTATACTTCAACAACCTTACTGCAGTCAACCTTGATGTGGAGTTGACTAGAAGCCGGAAAATAAGTTGCAGTTGCTGTGGGCTTAAAGGCGCAGCACTTGGTTGTTACAATAAGAGTTGCAAGAACAGTTTTCATGTTACGTGTGCAAAATTGATACCAGAATGCAGATGGGACAATGTAAGTGTTGCATAGATTATAGATGCTCCATGTAGTCCCTTGTAATTTTTCTTTAATACCTTTTCTTATCAACAGGAAAACTTTGTAATGCTATGCCCTTTGGATTCATCCTCAAAGTTTCCCTGTGAAGAGACTAGTCCAAAAGAAAAAAAACGCAAGTGTACTACTAAAGGGTATGTCATTTTATCTATTGATAGGAAGTATGAGATGGTTCTGATTCTTGAAAGTATAATGCTGAAACTCTATCTTTCTTCTCTAGACCACTGCACTCTCAGCCTAATCAAGTATCTGAAAAAACTGTCATTGCTGAGCTCCAGAGCAAGCCTTTTCCCAGAGTACCCAAGAAATTGGTTCTATGCTGTTCAGGACTTACAGTTGAAGAGAAGGTATGGAAATATATACATGCATACCCTTTTACTTAAAAAACCTCTTGACTTTGAAACTTAAAAGTCCATGACTTGGATTGCAGAGTGTAGTTTCAGAATTTGCTGAACTGTCTGGAGTTGCAATCTTGAGAAAATGGGAGCCAAGTGTTACACATGTCATTGCATCAATCAACGAAAATGGAGCCTGCAAAAGGACCCTCAAATTCATGATGGGGATCTTGGAGGGGAAATGGATTCTAACCATTGATTGTTAGTATTCCTTATTCAATCAGCAGTGAAATATATATGTTTTCAATCTACCAATCAACAAATTATCTAACAGTTGCATCTCTTTTCTTGCAGGGATTAAGGCCTGTATGAAAAATACAGAATATGTAAGCGAGGAGCCATTTGAGATTACCATGGATGTTCATGGAATACGAGAAGGACCTTATCTTGGAAGGCAAAGAGCTTTGAACAAGGTTAGCTTCATCTATCTGTGATGCTCTCTATGGATTATGATACAACTGACTTACGAATATTTCATCTAAATGGTTTCATATTCATTATTCTCCATTATGCAGAAACCAAAACTATTCAATGGACTAAAGTTTTACATTATGGGAGATTTCGAGCTTGCTTACAAATGTTATCTTCAAGATCTGATCATAGCAGCAGGAGGAACAATCCTCCGCAGGCGGCCTGTTTCTAATGGTAATGAAGCTTCAACTATAATAGTATTTAGTGTTGAGCCTAGCAAGAAGAAGACTCTGACCCAAAGAAGATCTGATGCTGAAGCCTTGGCTAAATCTGCAAGAGCCAGAACTGCAAGCAATTCATGGGTTTTGGATTCTATTGCAGGTTGCCAAATTTTAGACTTGATTTAGAATTCTGAGACCATCTTTGGATTTTTGTTAGTAGGATTATGGAGAATTGTGTTTATACTTTTATAAGGTTTCTTCCTTTTAATTTAAATATAAACATTAATATATTTAAATAATAGAAATATAAAATTTTCCAGAATGAAGATCCTCAGCGTCCACTAGTGTTGGCGTTATAATTCATATTCATAGTGTTGTTGAAGCTTTGGTTCACTTATTAACATGCTGATTTATGCAATGACCATTATCAACATGTCCACAAATTGATTGGTTTATCAAAGAATTGGCAATCAAATCAATTGATCCAAAATCATTATAATTTAGTTGAAACGATCCATCAAGGATATTTTAGCGATCCATTGGCCGTAGACTTTAAATTGGTGGCACATTTGTTGGCATATCAGTATAAGACAAATGCTCACGCGCTTACATATACTCAAGAGAACAAAACAGTGATGCAAAAACAAGCTGACTTGAAATCTCACTGTATGATTTACCAAATGTATAACTCCCTAAGGGTAATATTTCTGGATAGTAAACAAGTGTAAACTCGAAAAATAGCTAATGAGGCTTTGGAACGAACCCATCAACCGCAAAATTCCTAGTAGCTGAAGTAATGGCTAAGCGTATTCCATCTAGCTCTGGTTTTGCTATGACTTGACATCCCAGTCGCGACCTTAAACATTTTCAATGGAACATATCAATATTTTCAATGAAACGCAATTGAAACCATTTAAAGTGTAAGAGAAAGAACTCACGTTTCGGTTAACCCAAAAGCTAGATCCAGCATATCATTCTCTTCATCTGTTGGTTCCTCGAGTTTGTTATAGTATTCTGTGTCCTATTACAATGAATTATATGGTAAAACACAGTTCATGATCATCCATTTAATAAAGATGAGTAAATGTGTAAGGGGGAGAGGCATTTTTACCATAACAATCACATGGCACGTTGAACACGCCAGAGAACATTCGCACGCCCCTATAGATTTAGGAAAAGCAACCCGTAAATTGCCAATGAAAAAAGATCAATCTGAGACATAATATACTATCTTGGTTTAAGCAAAAAAAACATCATTGGAAAAAAAACTGTGCCTTCGAGTTCTATATCATTTTCATGAGCAGCTTCAAGGATATTCATTCCAATTGGGACCTTAATATGAATTTCCTCTCCATCTTTATCAACAAAGATAACGTTTATCCTGGGGAAAAAAAATGAAGAGCATGTGTGTGTGTTCTTACATTCAGGCGAGAATACTAGAGTATAAATCACGTGTTTACATTTGTTGTTGCCAAGGGTTGAATATTTTCTGAGATAAATTTAACTTACTTTTCTGTTTCTTCGCCACTTTTTTCAGAGGTAGTGCTGAAAGATGTACAAAACTTATGATTCTTCAAGAATAATGCTTCCTGAAAACTCATAGTTTGCCTTTGTGGCATTGGCTGTTGAGAAGAAAAAGAGTAAAGATATTATCAAATATGTAAGGGAACAAGCAAGTCACCAAAAACCCAAGCTTCATAGCATTTTTACTTAAATAAATCACTATATCTCTAAAGCAACAGGTGCATGCTTTTGCTAGCTCTTTGAGCCAAAGCCAAACCCTTAATATTCTCTACCAATTTGCTACGAACTTATTTTATCATTAAGCATCACATATCTATAACTACCTAAACCATTTTATGATAACAAAATCTTCAGATTCCTAGAATTACAAACAAAACCAAACTTAGTATCAACAAGCTTTAACCGCGTCCATAATTCAGACAAAGGCGAGAGCAAATACATATCTTAAAGCTTGATCGTGAATGGGAAGTCCGATGTCTAATAAATGGACTAAACAAAGAAAATGCAACCTAGAAAAGATTTTCAAAACAGAGAACAAAGCTCAGACTAACCGAAGATGGCAGATACTGGCCATAAGACCTTTGTAGAATCCTCATTCGACACATTGAGAAATGCCTCTCTGTCCAAAACATATAGATAATGGAGTTAAATCATCCAGAAAATGTAAATGAGCTTTGCTTCCACCACCAAAAGCAAAGAACAAATTCAATCAACAATTGCCCCCAAAACAAAGAGATTATTGAACTGAGTATTTGAAAAAAATGAGATAAATATACCTCTTGGGAGCTGTTTAACAATGCGAGAACTTAACCTTGATAGCTTATGGAAGAGCATGATTTTGGCGCCGCCAAAGTTACAGCTAGAAACCTGAAAGCAATTCAAAAATTGAAACTATTGAAGAAATAGCAAACAAGTAACGAAAGACAATTTAAAGTACAGAGAAGATAAAAAGGTTATTACTTTATAGAAGATTCGAAGAAATTAGAGCTCTTTTGGGGTGCTTGAAGATAGAACGAAATGGGTCAAAGAGAATTTAGGGTTCATACGTGGACGAAGACAAACCTCCACCGTCGCTGAAATCTCAGCTGATTCCTTTTCTCTCTTCCACCTTCTTTCTAAACCCTTCTGGTTTATTCTTTTTCCATTTCCGACAATTTTTCAAAACCGTACTGAACCGGATAAGACCAGTCAAAAGTCAAAATTGCAATTTATGTTTGATCATCTTACTACTTCACTAATTTTATTACACAGTTTCATGCTCCACAATACCAACGATTAAAAAGCCTGGGCAACAAAATTGCTTCTTCTCACTGTAAAGATTCTGGGATTGAAATGACTTTTTACAAAAGAAAAAATTTGTTTCTGTATCAGTATCACCACCACAAAGAGGGCTTAAGCAAAGAACATTACCACAAGTCTTTCTATAAGATATTGTACCAAATCGAAAAAGACACTCTTCACTTCTTCTATGAAACCACTCAAGTTTTCACAGAGAAAACAACTCTTTCAAACCAAAAAAGATTGTTTAGAAATAAACCAACGAAGAGAGATAAGAGAGAGAGAGAGAGCTTTGGATTTTGCTCAGTGAAGCCTAGTGAGTTCTTCAACTCTCTTGGACACCTCTTCCACTTGAACATCCATACTTTTGGAGATCTCTTCCCTCTTACTCCTGCTCAGATCCAAAAACGATTCAATAAGATCTCCATCCAAAAAACTCCTCGCTTCCGCTGTTCTTTTCTCGTTGTTGAACGATCTCCATTGCTCATGGCTCAGACCACCAACTCCTTTTATCACTTTCCTCAGACTCGTCTGCAGTTTCTCTAGAAACGCATACTGTTCTTGAGGCAAAGAAGCTATCACTCCAATCATACCATTCACAGTCCCAAATATGACAGTCGGTATCTGACCAATATCTGAATCAGGCACCCTCATAACAAGCGAACCATGGCGGAATCGGTTCACAAATTCCCCAATGTGATACTCACCAGCCACCTCCATACGAATCCGTGCTTCATCTGTGGCACCATCGTTCTTCTTTACTGTGAAGATATTGAAGCAATTATCAGCACCGAGGTAAGTGTCATCATCAAGTATCTCAACTGCTGCCATCCAGTTTGCATTATAGTCCCGAGCTCTCTCCTCGATCGCACCTTCTTCGTGCTTTAAAACAAACACAAATAGTCAAGAGTTCCAGTAAGGTCTTCTGAACATAACAATCTAAGATCTAACATGTATACCCAAGAAGATTGAAAATAATTTTGTATCAAAACCTTTTTACCTTGTAGATCAATAAGGAGATTGATTTCATGAGGTCACCAACGATGATAAAGTCTCCACGGGTCTGCACATAGAGAGCTAGTATGTGACCGTGATGTCCACATTCAGACTGCAGCTCGCGGGTGCCATCATCCCGCAGCATCCACTTATACAGCTGAATTTTTTGATTAATAGCAGCAAGAAGTTTGCCATTGAAGGAATTGAGAGAATAAACTGCTCCCTTGGTTTCCTTCTCTGCAATAAGCTGCAATCTCCCTTCTTCGACTATAAACACAAGTATCCTTCCCTACATCCACAAAACAAAACAAAATTAGAAAGATAAATTTTCACACAAACAAAATAAAGAGTTGTGTGTCTCACTGAAATGATACCTTAGTTGGTTCATTTTCCTCAGGCAAAACATATGCCGTACCAACACAATAATAGACATTTTTATCATCTGTAAACGAGCAGCTCAATATGGAGCAACCGTATTCAAAGGCATCCAAAGGGTAAGTTGACAAGAACTCCAAACTTTGGCCATCCAGCAAATGGACAAAATGCATTTCAGATTCTTCCGCACTTGGTTGGTTTCTCACACTGCAGATAGCAAATGTTCGTGTTTGTTCCTGATGGCAGATACGACGAGCATGCTCTCCAATGGGAATAGTGCGTATGTGAAGTTTCTGAATATCATCGATAGTGCCGATTGTAAGTTCACCTTCCCTGGCAATTGCTAGACTGCACATGGAAGAGAAGCAGAACCAGATTTCACCACAGCATACTTCTATCCCAAAGGAAAAAAACAGAGGAAAAAATCAGTTTACCTGTCCGGAAAAGCAGCAGAGTTGAAAGGACACATATGACTAACTTCTTTCAGATTCACGTTGCTATATACCAGCTTCTTGTTGTTGCTATATATAACAGCTGGTCTATCTGATGCTGCAAAGACATGCGTAGCACTTTTAGATGAAAAAGTACGCAGAGTTATAGGCTGAGTCCCCAGAGATACTTTTTTTCTATCTCTTAATTCCCCGCTACTCGTATCCAACTGGAAGTTTAAGAGATGACCATCTCCAAGAGCACAGAGCAAGTAAGATATCTGTGATAAATGAAAGACCACTGTTATTAGCATGGCAACCAAAGGCTGCATTAACAAAAAAGATGGTCATTCCACAAAAAGTTGAAGAAAAACTGTACCCCTTCAAATGCACAAAAAAGAACAGATCGGGGGATTATCTCTCCTCCTAGTTTCTCCTTAGTAATAAGAGTCAAGTCAGGAAGCGCAAAAATCCTCACACTTATATCTGTCCACATCCCGACTGCAGCTAGCTGACTGTAATTACGATTATCGCCAATGGGGTTTATGTCAAGACAAGAAACCTCGTACTCCAATAGGACATGTTTGACTTCTGTCAATGTCCCATCTCCAATTTCTAGATAAACCAAATGCCCACCTCCAGTCGCCAAAAGAACCTAACAAGTATATCATTCCAAATCACATTGCATGTCTAGAAATGGGAAAGATACTGAAGTTTCAAGTTCGAGAAAGCAAAATCCCTGTATGTCAAAAACTTCTACGGTTTTTCTCTCTGGACCAAATTTCAAATATAGCAGCTACAAAGGATTACACTATAAATCCTTAAGCAAGAAAGACAAACCTGGCTGGCATTTGCAGTTGCAACATTCACAGCGAATCCAGCTGGGGCATCCCATTTATTCCGCAATTCTCTAGTTGTAGAACTAACTAATCGAACAGAATTTGAGGTAACCTAGTTACGAAAAGACAGTAGTTAGTACATGCTAGAGTAAAAGATAGGATAGAACAATATAACAGAGAGGAAACTATGTCTGAAGAAAAATAACAACCATGAAATACACAAGAACAACCAAAAGGCCTAAAAGGAACTGATTAACCCTAAATCAAAAACACATTATAGTCCAGGTAAACCCAGAGAAAAAAAAACTCTATGTTGTTAATCAGTATTATCACCTATAAATGGATTTCGACGAAATTTCTCTGCCTTATGAAATCATACTACAAGCAAATGCATAGAAAATAATGAATGAGCACTGGCAAAACATACTTGTACAAGTTGGTTGTAGACAGCATCATGACAAAATAAAGTCTGCACTTGAGACAAGAAGCCCTCAATCTCTGTTTCTTCCAGTTCATCCTCTATATTCATGGCTAATATACGAGTTTCACTGATAAAACTAACTACAAGGAATGTGTCAAAGGCTTCATCAATTGCAGACTTCAACGACCATATTCCTTTGATACCTTGAAGCTCCACGGACGCCTGTAATACAGCAGAGTTTTATTATATTACATCAGATGAGAAAATTGCTCGTACATGACATTATGACAAAATGACATTCCTAATATACATCAAACCTGTTCATTTATTCCTATCCCATTGCGAACTATGCGAAGAGAACCATCCTTATATGCTCCAGAGCAAGTTACAACCTGGCCTTGCCCCTGTCTCTCAAGGTCAACTACACAAAAGTCGACAATAGGCCCCAAGTTGACATACTTTTCTAAAATTTCGACATATGAACCTTTTGCATCCGGTTGCAAGTTTAGCTTTATAAGCTGCAATAAGAAAATAAAAAAAAATGAAAAAGTTCAGATGCTTAATAGCTTGCATCTGTACTAGAACTCAAAGAAGATAACAATTGAAACACAAGCTACTAGGATAGTGAAACCAGAGACCTATATAAGTGTACATTCGTCAAGAAAAAATTATTTAAGAGACTATGTAGTGAGAAATATATCCAATCCTAGCGTACCTGTGAATCTCCATAGCTTGAGCCGACAAAGACGACAGCATTGTCAAGATACGTGATGGTAGATGCAATTGAGGTTTCACCCAAAAGCTCAATTTTGAGGCCAGTGACCCTTGAAATAAATAAAGTCAGAATATCCACATTATCATTCATTACAAAAGAACTTTGTAATATCAACTCACTTTTCTTTCTCGTGGGTTATAACAAGCAGGTGGATCAGTCCAGCATGGTCACCAAGAAGATACCTAGAGCCATCAACATCAACTCTTCCATATGCTTTTGTGATGGACTGAGCATACAAATTCAAGTTGCCAAACTTTGAAAATCAAGAGGGGTACTCACTGGAAGGTAATACAAATAGGAGTATATGGCATAAAGTTAAAAAAACTTACAGGTCTTATTGGTATTGCTTTGAATGCATTGGCACTACAATAGACAATTGTTTCTGCTCCAATGATAAGGACGCCACACAGAGGTGAAGGCACAGGGATCAATAAGTCAGCACCATTGTCGAGATTGTTCTGTGACCATGGCCCTTCGACAAACTCCTTATGATCCTTTAAAACTTCATATGTTTTGACATGACGAGCATCTTTGTTGTCCTGTAATCCCAAGCATTAATTAGTTCACCCTGTAAAAATCCTAGAGTGCATCACACTACATTCGCAAAGTAAACCAAGTTTAAGTAAAAAGACACAATTCATACAAAAAAAATACAGCAGCGCTAATTTGCTCAATTTCTACCAGCTCACCAAAAAGAGGGGGTATTAAGAAAGAAAAAGGATTCCTTTGAACAATATTGCTTACAGAACTAGGTTCATACATGGAAGAAACATATTAACAAAAAATACTTTCCATAGCATATCCATTTAAATACGCATGCGAACCTGATAAAGTACTGCAATTGTTGGCTTTGCGCATCCATACAGAAACTTGATATCTAGGACCTGCAACTCCTCCAGCCTAAAATTTAAGCAACATAGTCAATATTAAATAGTGTTGTGTTCCTCAAAATTACCACATCTACAAGAAACAAAGAGTACAGGGCAGAGTCAATTGGGGATTTCGGACAGAAGCTGACACATGGAAACAAGGGTGAGCTAGAGCACATAGTATGTCGACAACTAACCAACAAAAAACAGACATATATAAGCTTGATAGCCTACAAATTGCAGCATGTTAACTGAAAAACAGTACCTTATGTTAAAAGCTTCCTTGAGCTGTCCTTTATTGTCAAATGGAATAACCTAACCGAGGAACCCAAGAAATAGAGCAAACATTTATATAATGTCCAAGCCAATTGATCAATGTAACATGATATAGACAGCAAACTAGCATACCATACGTTAAATTTCTTCTAGAAGACAAAATCATACCTTAAACAAGCCGTCATATAGATGTAGACCAATTACTCTGCAATCAGGATCCATTATACCAATCTGAAAAATCAGTGTCAAGCGAGGACTCAGCATCAAGCATGCCACATAACCCTTTAATTATATAGCACAGATCCAACAGAAGAAGGAATGTAAAAATCTAGCCACTAAAGATACAGTGCAGTACTACTGAACTCGATACCTGACCATTGTCTGTCGGCCGGCCTATACGATCAGACACATCCCCCATTGCCCTACAAAATGTTGAAACGATATTTAGAATCAGCGGTTAAGGGGATAACAGTCAGTTGGTATATTGACTAGTTTAATTAACAGTAAGCAACAACTGTGTCATCACCAGATAAGTTTTTTGCAGGCTTTGTGAACAACAGTAAGCAACAACTGTGTCAACAACAGTAAAAGAATGACCCCCAAAGTAACTGGGATCCTAGAACACATTCTAAACAGATAATAGATGTCATGAACTTTTACAGCCTGATCATGTGCACTAGTCTGCACATAATTACTACACTGTGATCCTTTTCTAACACCAAATACGAATGAATAACATTGCAGGAGTATATCAAAAGACAAAACATATCCAGTTGCTTGACCACATCTGACTGCATGAAAAGTTGATTTTTTTTTTTGGCAAACTTACCTCGTAATAAGCTCAGAGGACTCAGAATCCCATTGAAGAACACAGAATTTATATCTCTCAGTAACAATGAACAAAAAATCTTGTGCTTCACCCTGCAAAAGATGAACTACTATCAATTAACATTGTCACTTACTCATAGTTACCACAGACTGAGAAAAGTATGCAACAAGAAAACTATACTCACATGGGGACGGAACAATTCCAAAGTTGCGATTCTCCCATATAGAGGAACATCCAGTATAGTCTGCAAAATTCTAAATCACTCAACATATCCAATCCGTATGGGGAGCTCTATTTTTCGGAATAAGACTAAAAGTAACAATAACTTTTCAAATTTCCATTCTAAATACAAGTAACTGAATAATTGCACAGTTAAAATGAGCTTCTCTTACCAACACTGATAGACGAAAAACATAAAATCATTTGAACAAGAGACTATGAAGTACCTGAAGTCCCTGCAGAGTGAGCAAATGAATCTCGATTCGAGTGGATTTCCTAAGAAAAGGTTTAGAACTGTTGTCAACTAACAGCAAATGAACCAGCTCCAAAAGAAGATACTAGATGGTAAACAGAAAATGAAAATAGCTTTCAAAACAATTTTTGAATCCCCATGCGTTATGAAATTTTCGATCTCAAAAAGCATTAGCTTGTCTTCTTTAACATGAAATCAAGTCCATAGCAGTCACTGATAGATTAACTGGTGAACCGATAGTGACATCTAGCACAAAAACAACTTTTTTACCACATCAGAGAATCCCAGAGAGATTATACAAACCCCAATACTCAACTCTCAAAGTAGGGGCAATGAGAGTAAAATTATAGAGATCAATCAGTGATGAACACTAGCTTTCCTAAAAACCCTAAACCCCCAAATTAACATATGCACACTTAAAGATAGGCAGAAAAAGAAGAGAGAGAAGGTTCCATACGCAACAATGAGATTGAGTTCTTGAGGACTGGTGAAGTTTCCCACACAAGAGTGCGTGACACAGGTCGGTTTTTGAGCCGTAACGACGTAGTTCCATACGCTCATCTTCTTCTCCGTTCAGAAACTAGGGTTTCGCTTTCTATCCACCTCAGTTAAAAATTTCCCGCCTTTGTTATGAGAAGCTTTCTGGGTTCTCTTTGCGATTTAAACGAGAGAAAAAGGAAGAGACAGTGAGAGCGACGATGCAAGAGAGCGGAGGCGAAGAACGCAGAGCTAAACGACAAAACAAAAATATACAAGAACGACCGGTTCAGATAACACAATTGAAATTAAAAGGTCGGTACTATCCGGTTTGGTATACAACTGAAGTTAAGAATTTGGGCCCGGCCCAACTTAGAACACTTGTTAAACCCAACCCTAAGACGATTCAACGCCATTTTGTTGTTCTTCTTCGTCATCGAGCTACGCTGCGATTCTCTCTCTCTCTCTCTCTCTCTCTCTCTCTCTCTAATTCCCTTATCTCGTCGATTAATTCCTCAGGTAAGCTTCTTTGGATTTCCTCTTAGATCGATTTTGATTTCGCATCAATCGGGTTGTTCCGTTTATATACGTAAATCCCTTCATTTTCTGAAGTTTGTGTCAATCTCAAATTTTATTGATTGATTAACCTAATCGGTCCCGTTCTATCGTTGTAAATTTATCTAGTTTAATCGGTATTTCACCATAAAGTTTTGAAATTTCGTTGATTTTGATCACTACTGTGTAGATACCCTGATTCGATAGTATCCACAAACTCAGATCCAGCACTAATTTTGTGGGCTTTATCATGGTGTTTTGATGAAGGGCATATAACATTTTAGATGAAAATGATGTCAACTAGAACAATTTGAATTTCTACTCCTTATCAGTTTAGTGTCTTGATTTGAAATGCTACTGTATCAAATGGTTTGTTTTTTTTTCCATGTAAATGTTGTTATTATTATCTCACATAATGGTAACGATAATGGTTTTGCGGCAGATCATGTTGACTGAAACTCCATTTAGGCCACGAGAGAAGCTTCTTGAGAAGCAGAGATTGTTCCAGAGCATTCAAAGGCACACTTACTTGAAAGGACCAATGGACAAGATCACCTCTGTTGCAATTCCTATTGCCTTGGCTGCAAGTTCTCTCTACATGATTGTAAGTTCATTATGTTTGAATCCTTCACAACTATGTATTCATGCTCGCATTTGCCATTTGTTTCGTCTTTTAATTAGATAGCTTGAAGTGGCATATCACGGTTTATAACTTGTTACTTACAATCTATTGCTAAATGGGATCTTTAGATGTTTATCGATATTGTCTCAGCTTTTCTTAACCTTGTTCATCTTCTAAATATCGAAGATTTGGTTTGGCTTATACAGGGAACAGGAATCTACAACATGTCTAATGGAATCGGCAAAAAGGAATAAGCAGCTTCTTCTTTTTTCCTTGTTTTTTTTATATGCTTTTGAATTCCTCAATGTATCAGTGACTGCCATATGCACTTAAGGTTGCACTGGTCTTTTTCTGGAAGCTGTTTAGTGCGTTTGGCCAAATAATTGCTTAGTTGCAGACAATGTCGAAAGCTGAAGATGTTTGATGTTATAAAATTCCAATATTTGGAAGTTGAATCCTGACAAGTTGAATCCTGGGTGTGTTTCTTCCATGTTCTACTAAACTTTGTAAGCATATGTCTTCAGTTCACATCATGAATTTGGTATTTACCAAAAAAAAAACTGAAGGAGGAGAAAACAAAAGTACAAAAAAAATATATCTGGAGGATTTCTTTGATTTCTATAAGATTTTATCCAAAATGCATATTTATTTTGTAATAATTGGAGAATCTGAATCTCACGACAATGATTTCAAATATGTTCCAGAAACTGATTCAATTTTCACTATGGGAGGTATTTATCTTATTTTGTTGAAATGAAATCATTGAGAAACAATTAAAAAAAAAAGCTAAAACGGAAAACTTTATCTTTTCTGAAAAAAAAAAAAAAAAGTTTATTTTTAATAAATTTTAGAAATAGAAATTTGTATTATTATAATTATAATTGATTTCGATAAACTTAATAAAAGTGTTTGATACCGAACGCAAGCACGCAACCCTAAAGAAGATTTTACGACGTTGGTTCCTCTTCTTCGTCCGTGCGCCGCGATCTCTCTTGCTTAAACTCCCTCGTCCCGCCGTTTAATTTCTCCAAAGGTAAGCTTTTTCGATTTTCCTCTTAGACCAATCTTGTTTCGCATCCCTGCAACTGTTTCATTTCATTTCGAAATCCTAAAGTCTCTCCCTTTTTTCTGAGGTTTGTGTCGATCTTAAATCACAAAAATTGATAAACCCTTATTGGTTGTCTTCTATTACTAAAACATTTACCTAGACTATTCTAGATTCAATTGGATCTACTCGCTCCGTCGAGTTGATGA
Organism: Cardamine occulta; assembly: GCA_028015245.1. Classification (NCBI taxonomy): domain Eukaryota; kingdom Viridiplantae; phylum Streptophyta; class Magnoliopsida; order Brassicales; family Brassicaceae; genus Cardamine; species Cardamine occulta. The sequence continues at coordinate 12,068,730 of CM051387.1, forward strand.
TAACCTTTGGCGTAGAAACCCTAATTTCAGGAAACGACACTGCTTGTAGTTTCTAAAGCTTAATTGAGCTTTCTTAGTAGCTATGAAAGTCTTGGGAACAAAGATTCGTTTTACTCAAAGCTGTTTTTTCTTGTATTTGGCTACCCACGAGCTCAAGTTTGTTCCTTTGTTTAACGTTGTGAAATTTGCATTCTGTAGAAAATGCCAAAGGTTAAAACTAACCGAGTCAAGTACCCAGAAGGTTGGGAGTTGATTGAGCCTACTCTTCGAGAGCTAGATGCCAAGATGAGAGAAGGTTAAGTTTCAGTCTAAGATTTTGTTACATCTCAATCTCTGAAGCTTAAGTTTGTTTCTCTTGCTTTGCTTCTGCTCTTAACTATTTTGTTCATTGTGCAGCTGAGACCGATTCACATGATGGCAAGAGGAAGTGTGAAACCTTATGGCCAATCTTCAAAGTCTCTCATCAGAGGAGTCGGTATGTATATGACCTTTATTACCGAAGGGAAGAAATATCTAAAGAGCTCTATGAGTTCTGCTTGGACCAGGGCTATGCAGATCGCAGCCTGATTGCGAAATGGAAAAAGGTGTGTTCTTATTTCATTCTTGAACTAGCTTAGTTGTCGGAGGCTGGAGTCTCTATAGTTGCTTTGCGTAGGACATTTAGTTGAGGATATGTAAAATACTGTTGAATTAGTTTAGAGTGTCTTATTTTACCGCTCGAGTGCACAATGGAAGTATGGAACTCGACGCTATGTCTCTGAAATCAATTTCCTAGTTAATGTAGTTGCTTGGAATGATCTTACAAAAAAAATAGGTTCTAGACTTGAGATTGTTGCTTTGTTGGTAGGGAACAAAATTTCTGGTAGTTATGCTATGAACTTGTATTGCTTCCTAAGATATCTGTTTATTGAAACTGCAACTTTACTTTGTGTTTGATTAGCTAGACCAGTTTCCTCTAAGCTTTACCAAATCTTGAATAGCTCTAAAACATTGCTGAACATCTTTGTGATGATGGTCTCTCTTGAACCTCTTATTAACAAATTCCTCCCTGATAATTCAGATGCATATTCTGTTTGTAGATTTAACTTTTGTTCTCCTACACTCTCTTTGTTTGTTACTAACTCTGTATAATCTCTCTTTTGTGTGATTTGCAGTCGGGATATGAACGTTTATGCTGCTTGCGCTGCATACAGCCAAGAGACCACAACTATGGAACAACATGTGTATGCCGTGTTCCCAAACACTTGCGTGAAGAGAAAGTGGTGGAATGTGTTCACTGCGGTTGTCAAGGATGCGCGAGTGGCGATTAAATTCCATAGCTTTATTCACAATCCCTGACTGTTTGTTACATTCTATGATCCCTTGTTAAATCTGAACTATGTATCCTAAAAGGGCTAAAAACCCTGACTAAGCCCCTTGAAAAGCCTATTTATCAACTATGGGTGGTGTTGCAGTTTAAAAGAATTAAACAACCTTCCGGTTTGGTATATAATTGAAATTAAAAAGACGTTCCCGGTTTGGTATGTAGATGAATAAAAATAATGTTTCATTTTCTGTCAACCGGTGATTGATACAGATAAATTAGTTTCAGAGATAATTATTAATTCATGCACTTCTAACTCTAAGTAGACTTGTGAATCCTTGGATCAAGGATTCAAGGAAACTTGTTTGACTTTAAACTTCTATAGGTCACTTTAGTTGACCTAAAATAATATTGTTATATGTGGATCACATGATTCGTTCTTGGTCATAAGGATTAGTATTTTTTTAAAATCTTATCTTTTACACATACAACATGGGGAATACTATTTCTTTCTCGACGGTCGCCACTATGTATGCATGTATCTTCGTAAATATTAGAAAACAAACACACAAATATATATATATATATATTTAAGAAGTCTTACACAACACTTTTGTAGAACTAATTGTTACACGTCTAGCTTAACAGTTTCTTTTCGGTTCTAACTTCTAAGTCAACTCCTTAATCTGATACCAAAGTTTTTGTATGAAAGCTAGAAATCCCTTACAACTGTTCAATGACTCTTACGCAAAGATTTCTCAAAATTCGCAACTCAATGAGTTATGTGTTTTCTCTTTAATTTCTTTCTTTCAAACTTTTGGTATCTCCCTTGTTTCTTTTCGAACTCAAAACTCTTGCTTGAACATTATCTCCCTTGTTGGTTTTGTAGTTCAATCAAGCATATACACCAAATTCACATACATCAAACACAAATTCTAGTAGAATATCATTTACATTCCAAGAATGTTTATGAAAATGATTAACATATATGGTTTGTTGAATTTGTCTACAAGACTCTTCAACAATAAAAGCAAAATCAAATGTCCAAAAAAGAAAAGAAAATCCACTGAGTGCTCTTTCTACATGTAGATATTTTGAGAAGTCTTTCTGTAATGACTCATTTAAGTCATTGTGAGGGTTTTCTTATCTATTAATTATATCCTTTAGTTGTCTTTTTATTTAACACTTCCTAGTTCCAATTCGTAACGTGAATATATTCCTTATGTTTCAAATTTGTTCTTTCTTTCCTTTTTTCAATTAGGAAAACTAAGATAGAATCTCTTCATTTCCTAAGCTTTGGTTCAAATATAATACTAATAGCTTGATTTAATGCTCTGCTTCTCACATTGATGATATTTTAATATCTTATGATAATAGTTTTGGGAGTATATCAAGATTATGAATTATCGGCTTAATATCTTATAATATCTATATGACTTTTAGTTCCAGCTCCAAAATCTAGTTTTCGGTTCCAATAACTTACCCACTTTGTATTCACATAATACAAATGATGATTGTATTTTATGCCTTATTCGAGGCAAAAAATCAACCTAAATAAGTGTCACAGTTCTTGGACATCGATTCTTATAAAATGGAGGAAGTAAATATTAAACAAACAAAAAACTTGAAAAATATGTTACCATGCCAATCATTTTCATGAGGCACTTGTAAGAGGAAGAGCAATTTCGGTCAGTGGTTGGTGTGGAATTTTGAACCTAACTAGGTTTTTCTTTTCTTACTATAATTCGATTTACCATTTTTTTTTTTTTTCTTAAAGGTCAAAGAATGCAAGCTACTACGACCAACAAGTGACCCATACAAATGGATTATATATTCTACATTCTATTTAAGGTTTCCATATTTAATTTATATGTATCAAATTTCCAGCTAATAATAATTACACAAAAACTTAATTACTGACATAGAAAATGTCAAAGGACAGCTACTATAAGGCAGACTTTAGGATCCAAAAATTCTGTTAACAAATTTTATTTTTTTTAAAGTTTTCAGTTTCATCTTTTCTGTATTTTCCCAACTTCTTCTCCATTCACTCCAAAATTTTCTTTATAAAACCAATCTCAGAATCTGAATCTGAATCTGAACCAGAATCTAAAATAAAAAAACATTTTTCTTGTTCTTTCCGATACCAAAATATGGGAACGGAACACGGTGGTGACGACAGACTTCGTCGGCGAGGCTGTTCATGCACAAAAAACGATTTTCTCCCGGAAGAATCGTTCCAAAGCATGGGAAATTACTTTAATGCCCTTAAAGAGACACCAAGCCGGTTCATGGATCGTTTGGTGACTCGATCACTCGACTCCGACGAGATTCATGAGATAAAGGCTCGTAGTGGTCACGAGATGAAGAAGACGTTGACCTGGTGGGATCTCATGTGGTTTGGAATCGGTGCAGTCATTGGCTCCGGAATATTCGTTCTCACCGGACTTGAAGCACGTGACCATGCGGGTCCCGCCGTCGTGTTGTCTTACGTCGTCTCCGGTGTCTCTGCTATGCTCTCTGTTTTCTGTTACACCGAGTTCGCCGTTGAGATTCCCGTCGCAGGTAAATAAAAATTCTCATTTCCTCTGTTTTTTTTTTTTTTTTTTTTCATAAATAGTTCCAAAATTATTACGAAAATAAAATTAAAAAAAAAACATACAAGTTCAAAATTTCGTTTTACATCTTTAAACCAAGACGCATATTAACATATCTATGTTTTTTGTATTGTAAGCTGAGACTTTCTATAAAACTTTCATGATGATTATACTTTTATTACGATTTACATATTTAAAAGGACAAGTATATTTTCTGATATATTGGCCTTAGAATGCTACGGTTAGCTCGGAATTCTACCTATAGTGTCGTAATTAGGGAATAGTTTTTGGAATTTCGTATTTATTAGTAAGATCTAGAGCATATATGCAGACGGTACACATGTGAAAATTTACTAAATCTACTTTATTCGATCACTTTTTTGGTTCTTTTATATTTGGTAAGTTTTTTTTTTTTTTAAACGTGTCCCATGTTTTGGGAGATTACCTAGTGATTATAAATTTATAACGAAACAGACGTTTTTACATACAATGTTTTAAATTTTAAATTAGATTCATGTTCATATCGGTTACTCGCTTCACCTTAATACAACGACTGATAAGATTTTAGTTTTGTACATAAGAGTCAACCATAGATACACTATGCTCTTGAATACTTTAAACGCATAATATTTTAGTTATTTGTCTTACTATAATTATTTTGGTTCAAACTTCTAGAGGATAAGATCATCAAGCCTATTAAAATCTTACAATTTATATAGAAAACAAAAACACTTTCAACAAAAAAAGGAAAACAAAAAATACCGTATTAAATTTTAAACTCTCGTTGTCAAAACAATATATAGAAAATTCAACACGCAACTACGGCGACGGCGAAAATTCCGGGGTCAACTCTAAACCGTTCACACACAGTCTTTGACTTTTTAATTATTATTTTTAATTTATGATAGTTAGCTACATGTTTGTTTGTTGACCAACACATAACAAGTTGCACACAACTGAACGACTGTATTATTTTCGAGTTAGCTACTTGGTTTGTTTTCAGTTGGGCAAAGATTTGTTGACATGTGTTTGATTATTTTGTTTCAATAACATAAGTAAAATTCATATGTATTAGATTCTTTGTAAATTATCTCATGATTTTATTTTTGTGGTATTCCTAGAAGACTTTACACATACATACACATTTTGTTTTCCCACTAGAGAAAGAAAGCTAAATAACGACTGTTCTTTATCAAAAAAATCAAATAAAAAATAACGACTGTTTAGTGTTTACTTATGTCGATTACCTTACGTAACATTAGTAGTATAGGAAGTCAATTTTGTAAATAGCCTTTGTTGACAGTTTCAACTTATCGAATTAATGTAGTTTTACTTGTCAAAATAATATATTCATTTTCGAAATAATTCCTAGATATCCCACTAGAGCTTATGATTTTGGTCCTTCTAGAAAATAGTGTCATTTTCAAAACTATTAATTGTTTCAAACTCAATTTCTGCTACAATTATTTTGTAAAATTGTTATGTAAATTTCTTTCGTATTTACATAACCATTTTTCACCAAATGTATGTTTAGGCGGTTCTTTCGCCTACTTAAGAGTGGAGCTCGGCGATTTCATGGCCTTCATCGCTGCCGGAAACATTATCCTCGAATACGTAGTCGGCGGAGCCGCCGTGGCTCGATCTTGGACCTCTTACTTCGCCACTCTCTTAAACCACAAACCTAACGACTTCCGCATCATAGCTCACAGTCTCGGCGAAAATTATGGCCACTTAGATCCAATCGCTGTTGGCGTTTGCGCTATCATTTGCGTTTTAGCCGTTCTTGGCACAAAAGGCTCCTCAAGATTCAACTACATCGCTTCAATAATCCACATGGTCGTGATTATCTTTGTCATCATCGCCGGGTTTACTAAAGCCGACGTCAAAAACTATAGTGATTTCACTCCCTTTGGCGTTAGAGGAGTGTTTAAATCTGCGGCGGTTCTTTTCTTTGCGTATATTGGATTCGATGCGGTTTCTACAATGGCTGAGGAGACTAAAGATCCTGGAAGAGATATTCCGATTGGTCTTGTTGGATCAATGGTTGTTACTACTGTTTGTTATTGTCTCATGGCGGTTGCTTTGTGTCTTATGCAACCGTATGGTCAGATTGATCCGGACGCGCCGTTTTCGGTTGCGTTCTCAGCGGTTGGATGGGATTGGGCTAAGTACATTGTCGCGTTTGGTGCTCTTAAAGGTATATAAAGATTTTGGCCTTGACTTGAGATCATTGGTTTAGTCTATTACATGATACATATGAGAAATCGAAACTAATCTTTTAAAATGTTTAGGTATGACTACGGTTTTGTTAGTTGGAGCCATTGGTCAAGCTAGGTACATGACGCACATAGCCAGGACCCACATGATGCCACCATGGCTAGCTTTGGTCAACGCAAAGACCGGAACACCAATTAACGCGACCGTGGTAATGCTCGCTGCAACAGCGCTCATCGCCTTCTTCACAAAACTTGAAATTTTAGCCAATCTCTTGTCCGTTTCCACACTTCTTATCTTCATGTTGGTAGCTGTGGCTCTTCTCGTCAGAAGATATTACGTCACCGGAGAAACATCTTCCCGTGACCGGAACAAGTTTTTTGTGTTGTTAGGTTTGATTCTTGTATCCTCGATCGCGACTGGTGTGTATTGGGCCTTGGAAGAACACGGATGGATTGGTTATTGCGTTACGGTTCCTATATGGTTTTTGTCTACGGCTGGGATGAAGTTTCTTGTGCCGCAAGCTAGGGCTCCGAAAATCTGGGGTGTTCCATTGGTTCCGTGGATACCTTCAGCTTCGATCGCTATTAATATATTTCTTCTTGGTTCGATCGATAAAGATTCTTTCATTAGGTTTGGGATCTGGACAGTTGTTCTTCTTGTGTATTACTTCTTGTTTGGGTTGCACGCAACGTATGATACAGCTAAGGTGACATTGAAGGAGAAGTTGACGTTGCAGAAAGCTGAGGAAGGTGGTGTTGTTGCTGATAAATCTGGTTCTGCAGCTTTAGATCACTAGCTTGTTGGTTTTAATATATGTCCAAAAGATTGGCTTCGGCCTTCGAATTAATATGTTGTCAGATTCTTCGGTCTTTGGTTTGTTTAGAATTTCAATATGTTAATAGATTTCTCACGTTTACATTAAACATAGTAATGTCGGAAACAACAATGCTTCTTTGATAAACGATTGAAAAAAACAAAACCATCTGTATGTACGGTTTAAACATTCGTCCTTGATGTGTACCCCATACATAATGGCTTTATGATAATGCTTAGGCTTAAACCTACTAATTTGTGGTCATGTCCATCATAATGTTGTGGGTTTCTACATAATGCTTGGGCTTAACTTCGTTAACAGAGAACGATGATCATGATTCTGTGAACTAGTATATCAGCATGTTCTTGACTCTTGAGTTAGTTCAGTTGCTGTCTGTCGAGATAGCGATCTCGCTGCATCAGGAGCGGGTAATGGTTGTGTATTTATGGGGTGTTGAAAGAAAATCCAGGGCCATACAACCTCAATCTCATCTTTACTCATAGAGGAACTATATTTTTAGTGGTATTCAAAAGAACTTGGAAAATTTGTGATCCAAAAACTCAGTGATACTACACAGACTTTACTAGTTTACGACAGTTTCAGATTCAACAGGTCTACAAAATAGCTACTGGACTAAGGAAAACATAGAGGCTGAGAGGTCATTAGATGAATTCTAGCTACCTAGCCAGGCTTGGATTCTCTCAACACTTTGACTTCCTTAGCTATCATATAGATGTTCCTAGGTGATTCGTGGTTTTGTAGCTTTTAAGAAGCCGCAAAAAAATGAGTTTGGAGAACTCAGAAGCAAATACCCAAAATATAAAGCATTTGAAGGTAGAAGCATAAAAGCAGAAGCAAGACATCATCTCTTAGGTATCATACAAATAACAAGATCCAGCACTAAGCTCACAAAGCACAAAATCCAATTTCATTCAGATTAAAAAACAAGTGTAATCTTGGTGTAAATACTAAAATATTCTTTAGTTGTTTATTGCTAAATCACTGTATCTAGAGTGTGACTTTGGTGAGGACCACATATTACACCAAGTTTAAGCTAATCACTCCTAACTTTTCAATTAGATCACATGACTAATGATTCAATGTACTTCCCAGAGGTCAGTAGAAACCATGATACATCCTACATATTCATACCTTACAGATCCAAGATTTGAAATGAAGTAACTCAACCTCAAACAAAGAAAAAGGTAGAAAAGATTAAACTTTGAAGTTTGAATAACCAAGGATCCCATATAACCATTTTATTTTAGGTCTATTCAGAGTCTCAAGTTATTCTTTTGATTGAAATCCAATCAACACAAACTCAACTCCAACAAGAAAAAACAATTATTTTCTAAACTTTTAAAAGATCATCTCAACTTTTCTTTACTTGAGCTCTTCTTAGCAGCATTCATAAGCTTCTCCAAATACCCTTCAATAGGAGGTGTAAGAGTAGCCATACCTCGATTCGCCGGAAACGGAGTCAAATCACGCTCCAAAGCTGCCTTCTTTTTTCTCCGGCAATGCCTCTAAAGCAGCTTTCCTCATCTTCATCAAATTATTCTCCGCCACACGTCTCGCTCTATGCTCTCTCATAAGCACTCTACTATACTCTTTCGCAAGTCTCTTCCCATCCTCCACCGTGACTTTATACTTCGGCAATTCGTCTTCCGTGAAAATCCCTAACGAAATGTAATCCAATCCTGGAGTTCCAATCCTCATAGGTTCATCAGTGACTTTTACAGCAAAAAGTCCAGCTTTTTTCTGAATCTCCATCTCTTTTTGCTTATCCTTGCTGATTAGCCCTAGCTTCTCTCGTTTCGCTTCTCGCTCTATATCCTTGGGTCTTAGGTAACGAACAGGACAAGGAGCGTTTATGCATTGATCGTATAGCTTCTGTTTCTCATCAGAGATTCTTCCTTTTCCCTTAAACGCCTCCTTTCCGCCTCCACCGCGTTTATTGATTGTGAGTTTGCTCCGCTTCAATGCTTGGCTTGTCTTCAGCTTCGATTTTCCCTTAGGTGTTCCACTAGCGTAGCATTTCTGAAGAAGATCGTAACTCACTAAGTCGATTAGAGATTTTGGTCTCGCGAATCGGATCATTCTGAGATTTTTGATCTCCTCAGATCTCTCCGTTTGAATGAAAATGGTGGTTGAGTTGAATTGGGGTTTAGGGTTTTGTGATACGTCGTTGTTTCATAACTAATTCACAATGTGAGTGGAGTGTAATTTAAGTTGAAAGCGAGGGTAAAACGGTCAGATCAGTTAGTGTCATCAAACTCGCACTCATTTTTAGCCTTTTCTCTGGTTCGTTCTCTCTCGTGTTAAAGCCATAGATCGATCTTAAGCTTCCTCAAACCTCAGTCTCCGTTGACTACTGAGACTCGTCGACGTCTGATCCGCTTTATTTCCTTGCACGGATCTACTTCCGATCTGTAAGAAGCTTAATCTTCGGTTTTTTTTTTTCAATCCGTCGTAGATGCGTAATTGTTTGGATTTTGATGAGTTTATCTGGATTGAATTTTGAGTTTCCTTATGTAGTGATGATGGCCGGAGGTGGCGTACGATTTCTAGTTCTGTTACTCGTCGTAACAATTTGCGGTGCTGCTTCGGTTATCCAGCCGATCTCTGACTCTCACCGATCTGCGGCTTTGGATGTCTTCGTACCAGTCGATGGATCCTACAAGAGGTTGATTTCTCTGTTCTTAGTTGATTGACATCGTTTTGATTTAGTTTCTACTCCGCATTTTACTGATTACATCTTGATTGCTCGTTAAAGTTCATAAATTGTTTGTGTATAGTATATGATTTTTGTAAGTACTTATCTAATTTTTTTTTGTAATTAGCTTGGAGGAGGCATACGAAGCATTAAAGACTTTGGAGATTCTTGGAATTGATAAAAAGGCTGATCTAAGCTCAGCTACTTGTGAGAATGTGGTTAAAGTTCTTGGGTCGTCTTCTTCTACTTTAAAGGATGCATTTTATGCTTTAAACGTTAATGGGATTCTAAAATGCAAAACTGGTGAAGCTGTTCCTAAGGTAAACAATTGTCTCCTCTCAGTAAGACAAAGGTATTTTACCTTTAAGTGGCTAAAGTAAGTTCATGTGTATTTTTTTTCTTTCTCTTTTGAAGGACATTGTTTCTCAACTTCAAGCTGCCGTTAAAGATGCGAAGTCATTGCTTGACTTCTACTATTCTGTTAGAGGCTTGGTGCTTGTTAAGGTAAATACGAATTAGACTCTTGGTGGACGTTTTGAGTGGGATTGACTACTCCTTTTTCCGTAGAAACTTGAAAATGTGGCTGAAGTTCCCTGTTATCGTGATATTTTTAATTTCTTCAGCGCCATAGCTTTGGCTTCCCGCTTTTCCTTTTTCTCTTTTGATTCAGGGTTGACCTTTCCTTTCCTTTTATGCAGGAGCAATTTTCTGGAATTGATCTAAGTCTTGGAGATGCCGAAGCCATTTTCCGTTCCATCAAGGTTTGAACTTGTTTATCTGACCTTCAATTTTGTTTTTTGTTGAACTATCAGATGATAAATTGTATACTGTCTTTATAAACTCTGGTAGAAGCGGTTTGCTATATTATATACTACTTAGATTATTTTATCAAGTATTATTTGGCTGATATAGTGAATTTGTATCAGGCTCTTAGCCAGAGTGATGGAAGATGGCGCTACAGCTCCAGCAATCCGGAATCAAGCACCTTTGCTGCTGGTAAGTCGTACATATTGGATTAACCCTTCCTACTTCACGATGCTAAACATTATTGATGAACCTTGTAGTTTCTTTATCCCTTCCTTTCTTGCTTCAACTTCTTCACAACTTTTGCTCCTTTTTTTGTTGTTTTCATTCTTCTCAACAGAAGATTTTTTATTTTCGCAGGCTTAGCCTTCAATGCGCTTACTGGAGTGATTTCATTAGCACCCTCAGAAATTGATCAGTCATTGGTATGTGAGAGATCTTTGGTCCACTATATTACTGATTTCCTGAGATATCACTGTGAAGTATTTGCTTAGTGTTGATTCTGGAGTCTCTTTAGTAACTAAAAAAAATGTGTTTGGATATTTTGAAATTCCAAGTCATTGTCTACCTGATTTTTTATTTATATATGCTGGTGATTTTTTTTTAATTCATCTTTGCAATTTCATCTGGTAGTTTGGTTATTTAATCTTGATCATGTGATGATATCACCATTCATGTTTGTCATCCTGTAGATCCAGTCATTGAAGACGGGTATCCTGAAGCTTTTTGACAGTATTGAAAAATATGGTACGTAGTTAACTACTTGCTATCTTATCTGTATGCATAGGAGTTTTTCTTCAGTCATTTCGTAGTTCTTTCCAGTTTGGGTTTGCTATTGTGGGGTCTGATTATTTATTTTTTGGCCTTTAAGACGATGGAACAATTTATTTCGATGAAAAGTCTGTCAATGCACATGAAAGTCAAGGCCCAATCTCAACAACTGCATCAGTAATTAGAGGGCTCACGTCATTTGCTGATTCAGAATCCACGGGATTGAGTGTATGCAATAAATCATATTTCTCTGTTTCCTGTATTCTGCCAAACGTGTTGATAATTCACCTTTGCTTTCCCATTCTCTCATGCAGATTCCAGGTGATAAGATAGTTGGTTTGGCCAAATTCTTTCTTGGTGTTGGAGTTCCTGGTGATGCCAAGGACTTCTTCAACCAAATTGATGCACTAGCTTCTTTGGAAGACAACAGGCAATGCTACTTTCATGCCCCATTTATGCAATTTCTCTTCAGTTTATTTCGTACACATCTTAGACCAGATTCCAGTACCCTTGAATTGACTTGAGTGAAGGCATATATATAGAGTAACAAAGGACTTACATTGCTTTTGATAGAGGAAAACTGTTTCTCTTTACATTGCTAAAATGTTTCGGAGGTCTTATGGTCTCCATCCTACAATTTTGTACAAAATGATTACTGGAGAAATGATATGTGTAGAGAAGAGTAGAAGTTTAAAAGTTTGAAAACTTGTGAAACTTCAACCACTTGCTCATTTATCATTTTCTTGCTGAAACTGTATCATTTTATGGGAACAATAATATGTTTTATGGTTCTTCCCTCTCATTTCAGGTTCTCTGTTCCCCTCATCTTGTCTCTTCCGTCTACTGTCATTTCACTGTCAAAGAAAGAGCCTCTGAAGGTATAGCTTGAGATGTTTCTGTTTTCTTTTTATCTTCTGTGTTACCCCATATACAATTCTCTTCAGAGTTTTAATACTTTGTTCTCTTTATCTTTATCTGGAACAAGGTTAAAGTTAGCACTGTATTTGGTTCAAAGGCACCGGCTCTTAGTGTGAAGCTCGCACAAGCTCTAAAATCTGGATCAAAGGATTCTTCTGTAATTAATAACCAGGTAAATAATGCATCTCTGACTGTTTGAGCTTGCAATATTAAATGTCCCTTATTCTCTGCATTGGGCCGGTTTACATTATTCCATGCCATTTTGGGGTACAGGAGCTTAAGTTTGACGCTGACAGTGCAACATACTTCCTGGACTCCTTTCCAAAGAACTTTGATGTTGGAAAGTATACATTTGTATTTGAGGTATGGCTCTTGCTTGTTTCTATTACACTCAAAGACTTCTATAAATGCATGATAATAACATGATAAGCTTCGTTTCTACAGATTTTGCTGGATGATTCAACACATGAAAAAGTATACATAACTGAAGCTCAAACAAAAGTGCCTATAGCTGCCACAGGAGTTATTAGCATTGAGAATGCAGAAATTGCTGTACTTGACAGTGATGTTGGGAGCGTTGAATCTCAGAAAAAGTATGTCACCTGTATTGTTGTTAAACAATTTCCTTTTTTGCCTACTTTGATTATTGGCTTAACCATTTTCTTAGGAAATCTGTACCATTTGTTGCCTACTATACATTTTCAGCTTTTTTGTTGTGCTTATCGTCATCTTTTTTTTTTGGTTCTCTTTACAACTTTTGTAGGCTAGATTTAACTAAAGATGGAGCGGTATCATTATCAGCAAACCACCTCCAAAAGTTACGCCTATCATTCCAGTTAACTACTCCACTTGGCCATGTGTTTAAGCCACACCAGGTTTGTTCATTCCCAATTCCGCCTTTTTAATGATTTTTAGCTGTTCACTTTCTTGACTTGCTTACTTCCATGCAGGCATTTTTCAAGCTAAAACATGAGTCACAGGTCGAGCATATCTTTCTCGTGAAAACTTCTGGAAAGAAGTCTGAATTAGTTCTAGTTAAGTTCCTTAAACTACACTCCAAATTGCTTTTTCAAAATAAATTTGTTGACCTATCTTTATTTTGGTACGGTCACGTTTTGTGAGATTAGCAACGTCCTAAATACAATATTAATGGTTGATGTTATTTTTCCCTTCAGGATTTTCTTGGATTGGTTGAGAAGCTCTACTACCTATCTGGTAAATATGAGATCCAGCTAACTATTGGAGATGCTTCTATGGTAAGCACTGTTCTTTCAGGTACAATGAAGTTGATTTTACCTCTCAGAATTTGAACAATCTTATTGTCCTTTCTTTTTACCAGGAGAACTCTTTACTGAGTAATATTGGCCACATCGAACTAGACCTACCAGAGCGTCCAGAGAAGGCACCTCGTCCTCCTCTACAGCCTACCGAACCTTACTCAAGATATGGGCCAAAAGCTGAGATATCACACATCTTCCGTGTTCCTGAAAAGCTTCCCGCAAAGCAGCTTTCACTAGTTTTCTTGGGTCTTATAGCTCTCCCATTTGTCGGTTTCCTGATTGGGGTCAGTCTCCTTTCGCTTATAAAACGTAAATCCAGAAAACATCATCACATTTGTTTCACAACTCATATAAACTCTTTCTGTTTCAGCTTATGCGGTTGGGAGTGAACATAAAGAGCTTCCCATCATCAGCTGGATCTGCAATATCTGCTTTACTTTTCCACGGGGGAATTGGAGCTGTTCTGCTTCTCTACGTCCTTTTCTGGTTGAAGGTAAGTTTTACAAAAAACGATTCTTGATCTTGATTATAAGAGGACACCATTGCATCAAAAAATCTGTGCTCATCATAAATTCTTTTGCATTTCTACAGTTGGATCTATTCACAACTCTCAAGGCACTATCTTTGTTGGGAGTGTTTTTGTTGTTCGTGGGACACAGAACACTCTCTCAGCTTGCATCAGCATCGAACAAGTTGAAATCTGCTTGAAGAAGAAATCACTATGATGGATCTTTTTGATTTATATGTTTCCATGGAGCACTTGTTTTTCAGTTTTGTAGCATCGCTTATAGATTATGATGATAGACAATTTAAAAAGGATTCAGAGTTTACTTAACTCTCAGTTTAGTCTTAAAAGTTATCAAGAGAGTTTCCTAAGGTTTTTACGTGGATCCATATTGCAGAACCAAACCAAATTTTAGGTAACTAGGTCATTAGTTCAAATGAGTTTCGTAATTATCTATCTTTATCATTTCGTGGTAGAAAGTTAAGTGTTTTTAACAAAATTAAAGAGGCTGGTTATAAACCCAAATCGAACTGCAATATTGAGAAATGAAACTAAACCCATTTCATTTTAATCCAACAGTTACGAAGTTTTCTTACCAATTTTATCCATTGTCATCCGAAAGGACAGAAAAAGTTCTTACCAAAATAGACCGATTCGAATTAAACTCAAGTTGATGCTAATAATAATTTACAAAATATATAACTATAGTTTTACTTTTGTTTTGAATGATTAAAATGAAAAAAGAAACGAGTCAACGACAAGGAAATATATTGGTCTTTGACGCTTCTTAAGATGGGATCGTTATATAACTTACACAAACGTTACAGTTAAAAATGAGAAATGATAAAATAAAATATACAAAAAAAGCACGTACATACATTAGTTGTCCTTTGTTGATAATTATTTTTGTTCATCTGAAAATTTGTGTAAGAACATATCTTCCCCTCTCTCCTCTCCTTGGTAAGAACGTCCAACCCAAATCTAATCTATCTTTTTTGTTCGAATTCCCTCCATATTGTTCTCTCTTGCAAACTTTCTGATCTTTCTTTCATCGGGTTTTCTGTATCGTCGTGTTTTAGTTTCATCCTCTGTAAGTCGAGTTTTGTTTTTCCCATCGTTCGTGATTTCGTCGTTGAAATGGTTTCAGGAATGAGATAAAGATCAGATTTTTGGGGTATTTCTCTCCTTAATTTTAAATTTATATTATGGGAACATGAATCTAAACGGATGATCTACATTGGGTATTGAAAACGATATGTGTTTTAGTGATTCTGGGGTCGTGGTTTCCCCAAAATGTTTGGTTTTGAATTTTGCAAAGCAGAGTTTAATCTCTCATTTTATCCTAAATAAATCATGAAATTTTTTGATTTTTTCTAGCATTATTGTGTGTAGGATTCTGGTTGATGATTGTTAGCTTTTTAGAAGAGCAATGAGTCATTCTGCAGCCGGACTTGGGAAGCCTGGCTCAGGTACTAACCTCCATTTTTCTAAGCAAGATGATTTTTTGCGTGTTCATATATAATAATCATATGATATTTGTTGTACTCATGGCTAGAAAATTCACAAATGATTTCTTTTGGTGTGAGATTTATTATAAGATTCTTCATTGGTTGTTGTGACTCATTCTACCTTGTTGCTTGACAGGTAAAAGAAGAATAAGGGATCTTTTAACTCAATCTGATAACCGAGTCTGCGCTGATTGTGGCGCTCCAGATCCTAAGTGGGCGTAAGTTTTGCTTCCAGTTTATGCGGTTTTAATGTATTGTTCAAGTAAACATTTTTTATGCTTCTCCAGTAGTTTGATTAATGTTAAGTTCTTGTTTTCCTGCCATAGATTTTCTTGTTTCCCTACTTGTGCATTTTGTGTTTGTTACCAAATTTTGGTTGTTTGATCAGGCATTGCTGGCTTATTACAGGTCAGCAAATATCGGAGTGTTTATATGCTTAAAATGTTGTGGTGTGCATAGAAGCCTTGGCACTCATATCTCAAAGGTTATGACTCTTTGCTTCTCCTTCTATTTTTGGTGCAACATTTCGATTAGACTGCACTTAGATGCTTACAAATAAATACTCACTGTGGAAATGAACTAACACAACAGTTGGGGATAGAGTTTCCTCTTGAATAACTTATATTGCTTTACCACATCTTCTTATCAGAATCTTTTGCAAGTGTATTGATTAGTTTTGGACTTTTCCAGGTCTTATCTGTAACATTGGATGAATGGTCAGATGAAGAAGTTGATTCTATGATTGAAATTGGAGGAAATGCCTCTGCTAATTCAATTTATGAGGCGTTTATACCTGAAGGAAGCTCTAAGCCTGGACCTAATGCTAGTCATGACCAGCGTATGAGGTTCATTAGGTAGGTTGCGAAAACCCGATAAATAGTTTATATACCATCATTATCATTAGTATTTTACTGAAACATTCATCCTCAAATCTTAACTTCAGGTCGAAATATGAGCATCAAGAGTTTCTGAAACCAAGCTTGCGGATCACATCCGTGAAGGGCTCTAGTACAAAGAGCTCACCACATCTTTCATCAAGTCTATCTAAAAAGATTTTTGATAGCTTTCGCACAAATTCATCATCGCAACAGCCGGTAAAGCTTCTCTATATCTTTTCCCCCATCTCATTTTAGAATCAAGTAGAGCAAACTCTTTGAACTTGGAACATTGCTCAGTCTTTTGATCCATGGTGTTTAACACTTTTTTATCCCCGTTTTGAAAATGTAAACAATGACAGCAACTTGAAGGCATGGTTGAGTTTATTGGATTGTTGAAGGTGACTATTAAAAAGGGTACCAATTTAGCCGTACGAGATATGATGTCAAGTGATCCATATGTTGTGTTGACTCTAGGACAGCAGGTAATTAAGTGAATACTTTGAAATCTTGAAAAGTTTAATCTTTACAACTGTTTAAGTGATCATTATGGTCGTCATCTCATTGCTGCTGATCTTTATCATCATATTACCAGAAGGTTCAATCTACTGTAGTGAAGAGCAACTTAAACCCGGTTTGGAACGAGGAACTCATGCTCTCTGTTCCTCATAACTATGGCTCAGTTAAATTGGTAAATAGCTTGGTCTAACGCTAAAATCAGTTTCTACTTTTGATGAATCTATAACAGAAGTTTTTCCCTTATGGTTTGGTCTTATTTTCTGACATTTTGCAGCAAGTGTTTGATTATGACACATTTTCTGCCGATGACATAATGGGAGAAGCTGAGATTGATATACAACCTCTGATTACATCTGCAATGGCTTTTGGAGACCCTGAAATGTTTGGAGATATGCAGATTGGAAAATGGCTGAAGTCGCACGACAATGCTCTTATAGATGATAGCATCATCAACATTGCAGATGGTAAAGTGAAACAAGAAGTTCAAATCAAACTTCAGAATGTTGAATCTGGTGAATTAGAACTAGACCTGGAGTGGCTGTCCCTTGACCAATAAACAATCAACTATATAATAGGGTCATTATATATATAAATCAAATCTTATTAAATGTATTCATTCATTATAACTTTTCCCCTCTTTTGTTCTTGTTTGACACTTTTTGAAACTTTGATCTTGAAAACTCTTTGGTATTTAATGTTATTTTTACAGATTAGACTTTTTGTATAACAAATGGATATATGTTTTCATTTGAAACTGGAAATAATGCGCTTATAGGTTACTAAATCAGGTTTCATACCCAATTTCAACATTTCATCATGGCATTTCATAGCTCTCTTCATCTCTTTCGCACGACACAGCCCTTGAATCATGATCATAAAACTCTTGCTGTTCACTGATTTCATCTCTTTCATATACTCGAACACCCCAACTGCTTCTTCTCCACTTGCCTCATCATAAGCCGATCAAGAACCGTGTTATAGGCATTCACATCTAAACTTCCTTTCATATTCTTTATCTTTTCATGAAGTACCATTGCTTTCTCTAACTTCCCGCTTCTGCAGTAACGTTCCATCAATAACCCGCACGAAAAGGAATCGAAATAAACTTCCATTTCCATAACTGAATCAAGAAGCTTCTCTGCGCGATTCCATCTTCTTTTCCCACACATAGATGCTAAAACTTCTGATAACTTGTGTGTACAAGGAACAAAACCGCGCTTTATAACATCTACAAGCAATTCCGCTTCTTCCTCTGAGCTATTATCATCTCTGCAAAGAGCATTCACGAATTCTTTATAACAACTCTCATCAAGTATTGTAATACCTTTCCGACAAATCAATCGATATACATCAACAGCTTCTTTTGTTCTCTCTTTTCTAGACAGAGCTTTTAGCATACAACCGTATGTCCAACCTTGCAATCTTACAGCTTTACGAAAAAGCATCTCAGAGGCAAACGTTTTCCCCATATCGCAAAGTCTTTCAATGATTTGATCATTCACAGCCGAATCACCTAAAGTAAGAAACTTTTTCTTCACCATTAAACCAAGAACCTTATCAATCAACTCAGCATCTCCCAATCTACAAGCATCATCTAATAAGCAACTGTAAGAAGAGAAACTCAACTCCAGTTTCTTGTCATCCATCTCATGAATTACACTAAACACCGCATCAAACTCTCCATTTCTGCTATAACATTCCACAAGATTGGTGTAAATCTTGCAGCTTTCAACACCTGTTTCCATCAATTTACCAACACTCTTGGACATTCCGTATTCACACAAAATCTGAGCAACCAAATCCCAAGTTAACCCATCGGAGACAACCCCGTTTCTAACCATAGCACTGTACAAACACAAAGCCACTCTAAACTGATTCTTTTTAACCAGAGAAACAAGAAGAGAGTTATAAGCACGAAAAGAAGGTGAAAGTCTCAATCTTCTCATAAAAACAAACACTTCCAAGCCATTTTTGTAACCACCCTTTAATGCATAACACTCAAGAACCAAGCTAAGCGAGATAGAGAGTGAAACTTCACCTTCAAACCCCCGATGCATCGATCCAACGAGTGTAGATACTGAACGGCTTTCAATCAGAGGACGCAAAAATGTTTCTACTTGTTCCAAGAGACCTGATTCAGTAGCAACTTCGATTACTCGACAATGTGACTTAAGATCCGGCTCAAACCGGAGATGGATTTTGGCATAATCGAAGAAATCAAGAGTGGTTTTAGGGCATTTCCGAGTTTCATTGAGGATCTGGAGGAATATAGGCGAAGTAAGTGTTGACCTCGGGAGCTTGGATTTAACATATTGGAGATGAGTGATCCAATTACGACGTTGTAACAGAATTGAAGAGATTTCGTTGGCTAATCGAAACAGAGCCACTTGTGTTTTCCAATTGGAAGCAGAGGATGTTGATGGAGTCGCTAAAGTCGAGAATCGTTTGAAGAATCCAACACTTATGTGGAGAAGAACCATATATGTGCTTTAAAAAATCTGTCTTTGTTTCTAAGTTCTAACAAACCTCAAAATCTATTCTTTAAAGCCAAAATTTCATCCTCAAAGTCTAAAGGGGTTAAAGGAAGTTTGGTCAAGAACAACAAAAGGCCAAGGCTTTAGGGTTTAGGCGATCTTGTGCGGGTCAGTGCACAAGACTTTCATTGTACTTAGATCTTCTTCTTAAATCAGTCAACATCATAAAACTCATTTACCATAACAGTAGCCAAAACGCTGCGTATTTATCCCAATATCATAGCCACGTGTCGTCTTTTGATTAGCGGTGTTGATTCATCCCTCTTCTCCTTCCTTCATAAACCTCACTTCTGCTTCTTCTTCAGTTAGGCAATTCGATTCTAAAATTCAACAATTTTGTTTCTTTTCAACAGAAACTCAATCAAGGTAACAAATTTCTTGCTTTTTTTCTTTTTTTTTTATTGGCATGAAATTGAAATCCATTTTTTTCCCCTGAATTTTCCTTTCATCCTTACGTTTTCCCTTTGTTGTTCTTTGTAAAATATACATTTTTTTAAGAATTATGCACACATCTCCTCTTGATCTCTTTCATATTTACTCCGATGTGATTTAAGATCGACTTGTTATAAAAAAAAATTCTTAAATACGTGAATTTTTTTTTACCATTAGCAGATTGATATCAAAATTACATAGTGATTTCTTTAAGATTATATGTTATCAGATTATAAAAATGAGCAGTGTTGTTTCTGCAGAGTCTCTGATCTAAGAGGTCTCTTCAACTAGAAGGCTTTAAAGATGGCAGAATCAGAAGAGAATGGCGCCTTGTTTCCCATTTTCATTTTGACAATGATAGCAATTCCATTGGTGCCTTATACGTTTTTGAAGCTAAGCCGTGCTTTTTCGAAGAAACAAAGGAGCATACATTGTCAATGTCTTGAGTGTGACCGTTCAGGGAAGTACAAGAGATCCCTTTCTCAAAGAGTTAGTTTTTTTTCCCCTACTAAACTCTTTTTTGAATAGTGATTTAACAAAGCTTCTTACTACGTCTTAACTTGTTGATTTTGTCTTTTGCAGATCTCTAGCTTCACTTCATGTAGCAATTTAACAGTTGTGCTACTCTGGTTTGTAATGATCTTCTTGATTTACTACACTAAGAGCATAAGCCGTGAGGTAATGATCATATAGCTTTGTATCGGCTAAGTTCACGAGTTGGAGATAAGCGGACTCCTGAGATTGCTTATGGTTGAGAAATTCATTTGCTTATTGAAATATTACAGAGTCAATTATTTGAGCCATTTGGTATACTTGGCTTGAAACCTGGTGCTTCAGATTCAGAAATCAAGAAAGCATATAGAAGACTCTCTATTCAATACCATCCTGATAAAAATCCAGATCCAGGTTCAAAATGCTTTTATTTCTTTCCCTTTTGATTCATTGTTCTGTGTGCTTCTTGCTTATTTGTGTATTGTTACTGTACAGAGGCCAATAAGTATTTTGTGGAGTCCATAGCTAAAGCTTACCAAGCTCTGACTGATCCATTGTCCCGTGAAAACTTTGAGAAGTATGGTCATCCGGATGGTAGACAGGTAATAATGATATAGACTTCTATTGTTTCACACATTCGATGCCATAATCTCGTGTTTTTGCAGTGATAACTTGAGCCTTTTCAGTCTCTAATTGATAACTGAAATGATTGTAAATGTGATTGAATACAGGGTTATACAATGGGAATGGCTCTTCCTGAATTTATTTTAAACATGAATGGAGAATCTGGTGGAGTATTGTTGCTATGTACAGTTGGTTTCTGTATTCTCTTGCCACTTGTGATCGCCTCGATCTATCTCTGGAGATCATCAAAGTATACAGGGAACTACGTTAAGCTTCAAACTCGTCAAGCATATTTCGATTTAGTGAAACCCTCTTTAACAACAAGCAAAGTTATGGAAGTTTTCAGCAAAGCAGCTGAATATGCTGAGATTCCGGTACGTAAAACCGATGACGAAGCTTTGCAGAAACTCTTTACATCTGTTAAGAACGAGTTAAATCTTGATCCTAAGAAGATCAAACAAGATCAAGCTAAGTTCTGGAAACAGAATCCTGCAGTTATCAAGGTTGGTTTTCTTAACACATTAAGTAACGCAAAGTATTGAATACATTTTGGAAATGCTAATTGTTTTGTTTTCTGTGACAGACTGAGCTTTTGATACAGAAACAGTTAACTCGTGAATCAACAGTTCTGTCTCCGACTCTGCAACGTGATTTCAGACGAGTATTAGAGTTTGCGCCGCGTCTCCTTGAGGATTTAATGAAGGTCTCATATATATCCTTCATTTTTGCTCATCACATTGTATCTGATGAAATAAAGCTTATTACAAAGTTGATGATGACATTTTGCTTAAACATAAACGGAACATAATGATATTATGAGTTTCTTGCAGATGGCTGTTATACCTCGCAATGAACAAGGGCATGGATGGTTGAGTCCTGCACTCGGAGTAATGGAGCTTTCTCAATGCATTGTTCAGGTATTAAGATTTTTCCAACTTTACTCTTGCCCAAAAGATTTTAAGATTTTTCAGCTTAACTAATGTTGTTGCTTGATTGCAGGCTGTTCCTCTTAGTTCCAGGAAGTCATCTTCAGAAGGCATTGCTTCTTTCTTGCAACTCCCTCATTTCAATGACTCCATCGTTCAAAAGATAGTGTTGAAGGTTAAGTCCTTCCGAGAGTTTCAAGAACTGAGCTTGGAAGAACGTTCGAAACTGCTCACAGAGGTTGCGGGTTTGTCAGAAACCAATGTTCTAGACATCGAAAAGGTGTTAGAAATGATGCCCTCTCTGAAAATTGATGTCACTTGCAAAACAGAAGGCGAAGAAGGTATACAAGAAGGAGACGTTATGACAGTTCAAGCTTGGATCACTCTAAAACGTCCCAATGGACTTATTGGCGCTATTCCTCACTCGCCTTACTTTCCTTTCCATAAAGATGAAAACTTTTGGGTTCTTCTTGCGGATTCGAACAATGTCTGGTTCTTTCAGAAGGTTAATTTCATGGATGAAGCTGAAGCTATAACCGCTGCATCAAATGCTATTAGTGAGACAATGGAACCTTTAGGAGCAAGCGTCAATGAAACAAATGATGCTGTTAAAGAAGCTGTTGAGAAGGTTAAAAGTGGTTCAAGATTGGTAATGGGGAGACTCTTAGCACCTGTAGAAGGTACTTATAACTTGAGTTGCTTCTGCCTAAGTGATACTTGGATCGGTTGTGACCAAAAGACATCTCTGAAACTCGAGGTTTTGAAAAGAACCCGTGATTTGGAGGGAGAGAATGCTGAAGAAGGATATGAGGAAGAGGAAGATGAGATTGAAGAGGAGGATTATGAAAGTGAATACAGTGAGGACGAAGAAGATAAGAAGAGAGGATCGAAGAAGAAAGTAAACAAGAAGGAATCGAGTTCTGAAGAGTCAGGATCAGATGAAGAGTGAAAAACAAAAAGAAGTTTACTATGATATGAAATACAATATTTTTTGTCTTCAAAGATTACACAGTGATACCCAACGACTTTAGCTTTCATTTGTTCTTTTACTGAGTTTTATACTCTTTTTAGTTGAATCTTCAATTTCTATCTTGTTTCCACTCTTCTAAGCTCTTTAACCTCAAGAAGTTCAAAACTTTTCAGGTTCTGTTTTCATCAGAAACCCAAGCCAAGTCCCAGAAAGCTTCAATGAAGAACTTTGGCCGCTGATCTCTTTTCCTTATATCTGATCTCAAAAGCTCATGAAGTAAACACTTGAAGTCAAGAAGAGTCCAAATGATCAAGACAGGGTTCTCTTGAAGTTCCAATCTGTCCTTGATTCACACCCAAAAGTTCTTCTTCTACTTCTTCTTCCTCCTCCTCTTCCTCTTCACTCAGATCATCACCATCTTGGTTTAATTTCATATCTGACAACATTTTAGATTTACTCTCAATCTCATTGTCAATCTTATCTTCGTCACTGCTTAAATCACCTTCACCTACGCTTAGCTCATTTAACTGCTTTGCCTTGACCTTAACACGTCTTCCTTTGATGTATCTGAACTCCCACTGTGTTGGAGGATATTTCTTCATCAGTTTCTCGTACTTATCCTTCATCCCAAGTTTCATAAACACTTTTCCAACCATAGAAACAATCGCAACGTTCAGTTTCACTCCAAGCTCCTCCATGTCAGCAAAGACCTATGAAACAATCAATAGTTTCAGATATGAACTTGTCTAAAAGAAATTTCTGCTGATTGCAAAACTAAGTAAAGAAAGCCTTTTGACTTTACCTCGAACACCTTTTGGTGCATATCTCTCTTGTAATAAATAGATACCATTTTGTTGAAGAACTTTCTTGGAGTTCCTTCTAAATGTTCCATAAACAATTTGTTCCACAATTCCTCAGCTTCGTCAAGTCGATTATCTTCTGCCAAAGCATTTAGTAATGAGAAGTAAGTTCCCATTGTTCTTCCTTGACCTTTGCTCGGCATCCATTTTGTCACCTCACAAAATCCAAACACACCTTTTCTTTATTCACCTAACTAAAACAGAAAAAGAAACAGCTTCTCTTACTTAATAAAAATTACCTGAATAATCTTCTTCACTCTTTTTCATCTTCAAGTATAACCAATGCCTTCTTAACTATAACAAGAGGGAACTCTTAACTCCCAAGCAATGAAGGAATCAAGCGCTCCGTACTTTAACATTTGACAATTCTTTTATCTACAGATAACAACAGTCATCATCTAAGTAAGAGCAGATGAGAAGGTAACGTTTCTACTACATATCCATTAACAATTTATACCACACACAAAAACATTCAGAAGAGATTGATGAGAGGAGTGTCACAAGAGAGAGAGCATTACACAAGCAATCATTTTGGCAGCTTTGGAGATACTTCCAATTCGCTTCCTTGTTTTCCATACTCGAGGAGATCGAGGTCTTGGACCTCTGGCCGCACAAACCTGAAGATTATTCAATTTCACCAATAAGGGAACTCGGAAAATGTTTGATAAAGAAAGCTTAAGAACATAACTCATTGGAAAAAAAAGAAACTACAAACCAAAACACTGTTAGGCCGTCTGGAGAAGAGCTTAGTTGATTCCTTTGTTTGAGGAAGATAAGGTATTGAATATCTCAAGCAAAGCATCCTGAGGAATCAATTTGTAGAAAAACCTAAAATCTTAAAGCTTTTTTCCTTTTCAGACCACAATTCATAAACACCTCATTTACATCAGATTTCCAAGAAATGAAATTTACCCACAAGAGATATGTTGTGAACCAAAAGTTGTATAAGCTGAAATCGAAACATGTAGTTATTCAACTTACCTGTGAGTTCTTCACAGTAAGGCCAAAAAGTTAAGATTTTGATATTTATCTTTTATACTTCGTCTTTCTCACTCTCTGGTATTTGCGCTTCTCTGTGCCTTTCCCTCTAATGTCTGGTTTTCTCTCATACATAAATCAAACTAAACGCTGCGTTTTGAACTAATAGACAAGGCCCATTGTCCAAAAAATTTAACTAGGCCCATTAACCTGAAAATTTTGACCCGTCTCTATTCTCATAATTTGATCGACTCTTTCGTTCTCTGTTTCCCCATTTCAGTGATTCTAAGGTCAGCTCGAATCCTCTCAGATCAATCAAGGTACTTTTCCTTTCTTTCTTTTTAGGTCTTCGTGGTGCTTCTTTGATTAGGTTTCGTTTTAATCTCGAATTGGACGAAACCTTTAATCGATTTGCTATAGAAATCATGTGGTTATGCTCATGTCTTGTTAAATTGGGGAAATTGATCTTCTTCTAGCTCATAACGCTGATTGAGATCCGAAATTTCAGAGTACAATGAGGGAATCATTTTAGATAAATAATTACTTCTGGGCTTTTAGCAGAGATGTGAAAGATGTGATTTTTACAATCAATTATTTTTCTTACAGAAGAAGATAAAGATGCATCCTCCACTTACACCACATAGACATCCAATGTGTCTGGAGGTGAGTTTATTGCATTTGCTCTCCCTCTTCAATTACATTTACTTTGTGAATCCTTCAATATATGCAATGTTGGTGGTATAACTCATATATGTAGCATTCTCTAGCTTTAGTAAATCTTAGCAATGCAATTAAAATTTTGAGAAGTCAAGCAGCTACGAAAAGATCAAACCTTTTGCCATTTTTTTGATAAAAAGATATTGATTTGATCTCTTTTGTTTTTTTTTTTACTTCTTTCTGATTCTTCTGTTTTGCCAGATTATTGAGGAATTTCAAAAGTGTCATTTGGATCATCCGATTGGAAAATTCTTTGGAGAATGTACAGAGCTTAAAGTAAAGCTAGATCGATGTTTCCGCCAAGAGGTAAGTTTACTGATGAGCTTAAAGTTTTCCTTTTATTTTTGTTAGATTATGTTGTGTCTTAGAGATATATTACAATATGTTTTGTAGAAAGCTGTGAAGCGGAAGGTAAATTTCGAACAAAGCAAGAAGCTTCAAGAAAGACTGAAAGCTATAAGGAAAGAAGAAACTGCAGAGACTTGAGCATTTTAGGCTACTAATCCGATTAAAAACATATGTTTATTTCTAAAAAAGGAACACGTTTCTCAATCGATCCAGGAAGAAGAGTTCGATACACCACTTTTGTCTCGTAAATGTGTGAAAACATGGTATTATACATCTATTGATTAGAGTTAAGAATTTGAAATAAGGTAGTTATCGGAGTGTAAGGTTAATTTACGTTGTATTTTTACATAGCCTGCTCTATTTTTGGAATACAAGTAGATAGCTACAGAATTAACTTCATTTAGCTGTGGCTACAAACTAGTTTAGCATTCGACTTCCAAAGTTCCTTAACATTGGGTTTGTTTGGAAACTCAAACATCTCCAGGACCGTTTCAGTGACTATTGAGTTGGGTATAAAGTTTATAACACACCTCTATACTGTCCTCA
The DNA here is from genome assembly GCA_028015245.1 of Cardamine occulta. Lineage (NCBI taxonomy): Eukaryota > Viridiplantae > Streptophyta > Magnoliopsida > Brassicales > Brassicaceae > Cardamine > Cardamine occulta. The sequence continues at coordinate 12,094,984 of CM051387.1, forward strand.
GAGACCAAACTTCAAACCTTTTTATTTACTTGTTCAGAAAGAAATATCGAAAAACAATAACCTCAAGGACTGAGATGAACGAAATACAATGCAAAATGTTCTGAAATTGTCTACTATGTATCATTTAAAAAGGTTCTTACAAACAAGAAAAAGAAACATGTTTTACATAGTGTTAGTTGGCACGTGGTCTCCAACATTTTTCAGATAACTTTCTTCTACTAGAAGTCATCAGAAGCAGAAGCTAACCATTTGACTGATGAATTTTTATTTCACAAGTTCCAAGAAAAATGTTTATTTATTTATTATAATAGAATAAAACACAAGAACAAAATGGATCATTGTCTGATGCAAATATTTGCTTGCATTCGAGATGAATAAGAAATGGCATGTGAATAAGAAAGTCACCACGTATGAGCCGACAAAGTTTCAGGGTGACGACGGTTATTTTGTTGGATGGGATCACATGTTTTGTTTTTCTTTTCTATTTTTATTGTCTTTGATTTGTTGGACCAATTCTAGACCAGAACCTGAACAACCTCCATATTCTCATTCTTACTTGGGTCAATTGTAATACTACAAATTAGATTATATTTAACCAACGAGTTAATAGTTGGTCCAATATTCATATGTAAGTTTAGCAGACCGATTCAGTGCAAGTCAACAAGAATTTATAAAGGGTGGACATACAAATTTCGACACGACGACACCTTAGTTCAAATGATTGATTTGAAGTTAGAGGTCGTATCTTTAACGCATTATTTTTTTTTGTCTTTGTGTTCTTGTGGATTTGATTGAAATTGCCTGCAAATATCGGAATTATTATGGACAAAAAATCCATGACTTTTCTTTCTTGACACTTCATGTTCGAACTTTAATGAGAAACGTTTTTACGTTGAACGATAATGATCGCTGGACGTTAACTCTTCACGTCTCCACCCTTGAATCCTGAAAATACAAAGAGTTTACAACCTAACCACCAATTTGCTATCTCGCAGATTTTCGAATAACAAGTTATGCGTATCAAAAATGTCCATATCCTTTAACAAAAAAATGTCCATACAAAATAGGTTAAATGTTTCATAATGTCACATGGTGTTATTATATTTATAAATAACTTAATTTAATGATCACAATCACTACAATTGCGAATTGTTTTACGCTCATAATAAGTTACGGTTTATTCCTTTTGTTAAGGGAGGAACTTTTATTCATAAGAGAAAAAAAAAACAAAAACAAAAATGAAACTTATTATTAAAAACAAAAAAAAAAAGAATAGTGAGAAGTGAGAACTGAGAAGAGCCTAGAGAACAAGAATAAGAACAATCTCAGATTCATGTTTTAAATGGATATTTCGTGTCGACGACGTGTGCGGCCAAGATATTAATTTGTTCATTAATATACATGTATATATTAATGAATCACATAAGCTTGTATGGCATGTGACTTTTCCAATCTGTGTATATTAATGAACCAAGTAGTCTCCTTATGCCCAAGGCACGTTTCCGATGTATGTGGGTCTCTCCTTATTTCTTTTTTTTTTTTTTTTTTTTTATTCACACCGATTTGCCAAATCGATCCACGACTAAACTACTGCCTCTCTTTTTCTTTTTGATCAACTGCCTAAAATTTGTAAGTCCGTCGACAAATTCAGTATTGAAATTTTCATCTTGGTGGTGGTTTGATTGAGTAACTGGCAATTGAACAATATGTGACAAGAAACGCACAATGGAAAGATTCCATTTTATTAACATTACCGGTGCTATTTTTCCTTTTTTTTTGTTCTTTTGATAAAGTTATTTTTTTTTCCATTTCTAAGGACGTGGTAGTGATATCTTGACCAACCTTAAGTCTGATTAATGGATATGTAATTTGATTAGATTGATAATATCAAAATCAAATCGTGGTGGGTTAAGCCGACAAAAAAAATCTTGGGTTATTAATTAATCAGAAAAATACGCCAATCTGCTTTTTTTTGTAATCAGCAAACTTAATTAATTTGGATAACAAATATAAATCGATATAGTTGAAACCACTAAATTATGATTAGAAATTGATGTTAAGAAAATGATTTTACTTGTTCATTTGGTTCTTGTTCCTCCAAGTCTATTCATCCTAGTCCTCAATATGCTCACACCTTGTTTTGATAATATCATAATAAATATGTTAAATACCACAATTATATTTTTGTTTACAATCATAATAAATAGAATGTTGTGCACATTTTATAAAAGGTATTTAAATTTGTTGCTATATCATTTGTCAATATACTATAGAAGTTTATCTTCTCTAGTAAACTGAAATAATATGGATTAACTTGAAGTTAGTAAAAAACCTATATATTGTGAAACAAAAATAAAGTTATATTATATAAGAAAAAATTGTTATAAGACAGAAGAAATATGAATTTTATAAAATATATTCAAAATTTAGATTAGCATATATTGCAAATAAAAAAAATTTGTACATACCACATATATATGATAACTATTTAGTTCGTGGTATTGTGTGAATTTCATATATTATATAAGAATAGATGAAGTAAAGGTAAAGGTAATGTTTGCTTTAACATGCTAAATTAGATAAACTCAAACGAATAATATACGTAGTCGACATTTTTTTGCATAAGCTCGCTTTCTCTCATAGGAGACCCAAAATTGATGTCACAATCTGGCTTTAATCACGTTCATAGTAATTGAATTCTGACTTTTTGCGGAGTTAATTCTCCATTGGGTCACAATCTTCCAATTTACCAAGTATGTTTCTCAACGATTTAAGGATTCTTTTAAATGTAAAACTTTTATGTAGCCATATTTTGGTGAAAGTTGGAACTTGTTATCAAATCGTCAAAAATAAAAAAAATGAAATAAATAAAAAAGTTGGAACTGGTTAGACGTTGGCCGACTCATCAGAGGAAAGGGTAGGTTTAGTTGTTATTTTTTATAGTTACTGCTTGTATTGAAATAGTGAGATTTACTTAACTATGTGTTTTTCTGAATTTAGTTTGTATACGAAGGCTTAAAATCGAAGTGCAGGTGGAGGGTAAAAAGAGTTTTTCTTTAAACCTAAAGGCATTAATGTAATCTTAACTATTTTTCTATTTTTGAAATGTTTCCTTTTTATTTTATTTTTGTACAAATTTGATTTTTCTGCGCCGGAAAATATATATGCGTAGAATCATTCGTTTTTAGCTATCTATTTGGAATGATATTTTTTTAGATAAGTGATGAAAACTCGAGCTACCATGCAAATAAACTTTAATATAAAAAGTGGTAGAGCCGACACGCGAGATTCTATGGGTTACATCAACATTATCATTGCGACGATTGGACTGGTTTATCAATTTCGATTTCCGACAACTCATTTCCCTTCAACTACATTCATATATAAATTTCACAAAAAGAAAAAATATTATTAGAAAAAGTAGGTGCAACGTCAGCATTGTTTGGTATTTAAAATTATAAAATTCATTTTTTCTACTAGATAATAAAAGTATCGTTGCCTTTTAAAAAAAAAATAAGGTTGCATTGCTTCACTGTTTTTACGTCCGATCCGATCAGTTAATCCAGAACTCGAACATTACTCCAATTCGGATTTAATATTAAAATCCGCAAATAATAAAACTGAAAAAATCCAAAAAAAAAACTGTCATCAATCCGCCATCTGACCGGTTCAACCGGTCCACCGGATCAAGAAAAAGTTTCAAAATATTTTAAAATTTTAATTTTATAACCCTTTTGAGTTTTTCTTCAAATAAAATATTTAATTTTAAAAATAAAATAGTGTTTTACACTTATTTTTTATAACATTGTAAGTTTTTAAGCATATACATATAATTGTTTGTTTTGATGTTTAGTTATTTTATTTTTGTTATTGGCGATTTTTTACTATTTTAAAAATTTCTTCACTTTTGATTTAAATTGATAGAATAACTTTAATATTACTGTTGAATTTTTTTTTGGGTCAAAAATGGTATTACCGTTTCACTATTTTAATATTTTTTATTTTTTTATTTTTTATTTTATAAAACAAGATATAGAAATATTGATAAATACATAATGATATATAAATTATTTCTTATTTTATTAATCTGGTGGTAGATCCGATTCGACTGATGATCCGATGACTTGGAAGATCATCCGGTTTGGTGTGCGGATCAGGTATAAAAACATTAGTGTTACCTCACAGACGAATCATGTTTCACAGCTTTTTAACGCAGAGAGTTTTGAATATACAAAGACCATTTTTCACAAGAAATAATTTGTTTGATAATCCAAAAATTTTGGATCTAAATTTAAATTGATTTCTTAGATTTATGAAACATTAAAATCATGTGTTTGTTGTTACTTCCAAAAATATACATAAAAACTTAAATTGTTACCATATACATATATGTTATAGACTTATAGTAGTTTATGTTAATGTCTTCGTCGTATTACCATTTGAAATAAAAATCGAATAAAAGTGATGATATATATATACACACATATATATATATATATTTGCTTTTTTAAAACTATGTAAGTGTTTATCTAACATTTTATTTATTTCAGATATGTTTTCTATCATCTGTTTGATTTTTTATATGAGATACCCACTTTTACATCATTTGTAGGCAACTTTCGTTGTTTATTTATTTATTTTACGTACTTTGTTTTTTTTATTATTAATATCTGTAAAATTAATTATAATTTTTAGTAGACGCAAACATATATTGTCATTTCAATCTTTTGTTAAAACTTCGATTGCTACATATAAAATGGTAATATAACAACTTTAATCAAAAACAAAAATTATATACAAGTTTTGCATTTGTTCCAACTTGAATTATTGTGTTTTCATCTAAAGAAAAGAAACATAAATTCATAGAATTTTTTTTTAATTAACAGCCATTTTTTTAAAAGAATCATTTCACATCAAAGACAAATGGGCTACATAAGCCGATTCAGGTAATTTACCACCACCGGAAATGTACAACACTTAGTTTCTTAGACCATATGGTTAGGATATTCCGATCCAACAACAGTAATTTGGTCTCTAACCCTGTTTACAAGGCATCTATAATTCTATAAAAATACTTCTACCAAATTGACTTTGGCCCACCAGAGAGGTTTTGCCGACTTGCATTAACAATAACCGACCTAAGAGAAAAGATAAATCTACTCGAAAAAAAAATGAATAAAGGAATAAGAAAAAACCCGGTCCATGCCCAAAAACTAACTAAAAACCATCATCGAATCAATATAAAAGAAGAGGTCTCGAGACATTGAGAGGCATCCACAAATTACTAAGAAGACCTAAGTTCTAAATTTGATAGTTTTGGTCTTTTTTGCTCAAAAACTCTAATTCTCTCTTGTTACTTGTTCACCACGACATCAATAAAACTCTTATTAACTCCAATCTTGTCTCTTGAAACCCTAAATCTCTTTGTTCTGAACTTACGGTTCAACACAACATCTAAAGAAAAGGAATCAAGGACTAAACAATCCGGAGGCTAAGTCCACACTTACCAGTCACACCAATCTACTTGATAGATTCTCCCCTTCCTCATTTCCAATCATATGTGATCATCATCACCCTCATAGAGCATCTCCATCCCTTAGAGCATGATTATTAGGAAAACCCCTTATGGAGTTTTTACCAATATTTTATTATAAATTTTGTGCAAATCGAGGTGGAGGGGTTTTTAAAATTAAGAAATTGACTCTAAAAGCGCTTATTTAAAAACCGATTTTTAAGGACTTTTTAAAACACGTTTACCAATAGAGTTTATATTTTTTTAATCCTAAAAACCTCTCTAGAACCTCCCAATAATCATGCTCTTATATATCTAATTGGGTGTCTAAACAATAAAGTAGTATTTTTTATAATTTAATTATTTATTTATTTGTTGATTAATTTTTGACCAATCAATGGATGACATGGATAGACATGAGGATATTTAGTGTCTTCCTAGAGACACCTCTCTTTCCTATTTCGCCAATTAATTTTTTTATATTTTTTTTATATTTTTTATTTAAAGACACCCATAAAAGATGTGCAATGTAGATGGTCTTATGGAAAGCTCCCTCACTTTACTTATGTTTATATGTCGTTAATGTATTAGGTCTTGCAAAAAAAAAGATCACTTTTGTAATTAGAAAATTTAACGTTTTGATATATACATTAAGAAGGAAAATCATCATCTTACTTTAGCAAGTCTTTGTAATAAAAAGTTTTCTGAAGTTATTGATAATTTAGGTTGTCTTGAAGTTATGTATACACTTAAACCTAATAGTGTTTGACGTAGCTCTATACATCATAGGGAAAACGGCTAAAATCAACCCAAACTATTTGCAGAATATCTTTTCCTATCCAACATATAGTGCCCTGTATTTATCAACCTGAACCATCTAAAAATTCAAATTTTAAACCTAAACCATATGAATTTTAGCCGATTTCAACATTCACCTAAACGGTGTTTCTTAGCCATTTAATGGTGATGAGTCAGACATTTGTGGCATACACGTGGCATCGAGACTTAGTAAAATGACGTCTTTTGAGTTAATAAAACTAAACAACTTGTCAAAGAAAAGGATTCGAACTTGCGCCGGCGAAGCCAATTGGAATTGAAATCTATCTCTTTAAAACACTAGGACACTGACTTCTTGGGTTTAAATGAACAAAGATTTAATGTATCCTCTTTTTCCAAGTGAGCTCTCTCCTACAACTCCATCGACAAAACCTGAATTCAAGCTCATATAGCGATATAGAGATCTTTCGATTTGCTGTATCTGAATCATATAGCGATATAGAGATCCTTCAATTTTATGTATCCGAACTCAAATCGCTAATTTCAATCACGCCTCCAAACTCGCCGCCGCTGCTGCATTCAATCCCGCCATCACCGGCTTCAATCTTGATGCCGCTGTATTCAATCCCAACGCTGCCACCAGCTTCAATCCCAACGCTCTGTATTCAATCCCCATCCACATACAATCCCACCGCTGCCACCGCCACTGCCATAGCATACAATCCCGTCGCTGTATTATTCAATCCCGCTGTCACCGGTTTCAATCCCGACGCCGCCACATACAATCTCGCCGCAGTATACAATCCTGTCGCCATTGTATTCAATCCCCCAGCCGCCGTCTTTAGATCCTTCTCCGCCGCCAAATCTTCCTCGTCGGAATAGAGAAATCCTTGTACAAATCTCACAGTAAACGACTACTTCAAGGGAGGAGTTCTCGTTAGCGATGGCATGGTCGATTTTTCCTTTGAAGGAGGGCATTCTGGTAATTCCAGAGACATGGAGACGAGGCCGTTAGAGAGAAGCATCGTCCAACAGTTTCTTCCTAATCCGAACAATCTTGGTTCGTCGTGCTCTGCATCTGTAAATAATGACGATAATGCCATTGATTCTGATTTTGCTAATGAATATGAAGTCCTAATTTCAATTTCATCCTCAATTGTAAAACGACGTCGTTTTACTTTGCAAAACACATCGAGATGTCTAAAATGACGTCGTTTTACTTAGTCTAAATGACACGTGTTTGTTGAGATGTCGTCTGAGTCATCGCCGTTAATAGGTAAGTAACACCGTTTATCTTGCTGTAGATAACGGCTAATAGTTATATGGTTGAAGTTTAAAATTTAAATTTGTAGATGGTTCATATTGATAAATACAAGATATTATAGGTTGGATAGGAAAATAGGAAAAAACATTCTGCAAATAGTTTGGATAGATTTTGGCCGTTTACCCATACGTCATATTGTACGTTTCATATAAAGTGCATAAATATATTGTAGGATTAGGATAAAGCCTGATGAATTAAGAATCCACAAACACTAATCAGAACATAATCCTAGGCTTAGTTTTTTTCTTGTCGGCACTTCCAAGTTTTTAAAATCATTACTTTCTTGGATCACTATATTCTTCACTTTTCCAAGTTTTAAGTTATTTGGATAATGAACAAAAGTGACAAGAAAAAATAAAAGGAAAAAGCGTCGGTAAATCCCATTAATGGATGCAAGCCGCAAATTGTCCAAAACTTTTTTAATTTTTATCTCTGCGAAGTTCATAACCGAGAGACCCGTATATTTCCGTGGATTAGAGGCCAAGATAGATAAATTAGCCTTTTTCCATGTAAATCTTGAATTAGGAGAGTTTAGGACGGTACAACCATTTTGATGGATCCTAAAACTTCGTCAGTAGAACAAACCATACTTGGTATTTATATTGTGGTTAGATGAATTCCGATAAAAACTCAAATTAGTTTTTGAAGTCTACAAAAAGCATAATTTTTATTATTTATAATACCCGTGTTAACCACAAATTAAAAAAAAAAAAACAAATAGAACAAACGCATGCGGTGGAATAAAATTAGATGATAACTTTACAAAATATTAACATAAGAATTAACTAATTTGTTAAACATTTTGAGTGACCGATGCTTTTCTATATAAACTGCTTTGGCCTGAACAAATGAATTTACATGTGCTGGGAAAAAAATTTCAAAAAGAAGAAAATAAGTGAGATATATTGAACTTTGTGTCTCAAGATTTGGAGCAGGAAATGTTGATGTCCCGCAGACGGTACATCTCTTTTTTACTTTCTCTCGTGTAGTTGAAAACACATTTTTGGGATAAATTAGCAAAATATTCCTTTCGTTTCAAATCAAAAATGTATAAAATGTTTTACCTAAAATTATGCAAATCAAAAATTTATTTTTATTTTTTAAAAATATATTTAATATATAAAATAATATTCAATCTATTTAATTATGAAAAAATTGTAAAATATTATTGGTCACACATGATTCAATAAAGTTAAAAGTACATAGAAATATGAAAACACCTTATATTTAAAAAAAAAAAAAACCTTAAAACACCTTATATTTTGAAACGGAGAGAGTAGTATTTACGAGAATAATGATGCTCTAACTCTTAATTTGTACACTTCTTTTAGTATACTATTGGTCCGTGGATCCTGTCTTTGTCCGGATGCCGATGTGTTATTGTGTTTAAATTTCGACCAATAAACATGATCATTATACAGTACTACGTAAAAATTTGAGCAATTTTGTGTGTATTATTAATCGGGGAAAATATCATTTAAATTGAGAATTTACCGTAAAATGCCATTTTAATCATCAATTTTGTCGTAAGTCATTTTAAGCATCAATTTTCGTTGATTTCGTTTTTTATACATAAATTCTCATTAAGTCGGCCAATTAGACAAACTTTTAAATCTATCATTAACGACTCCGTTAGTGACAAAACGACTCCGTTAGTGACAAAACGACGTCGTGTATAAAAATAAAAACTTTCAAATTTAGACCATTTAAAACATGAATTTTTTGTATTAGGCCATTTAAATCATCAACTTTTGTTCATTAATTCTCACATATAAAAAAACTTTTAAACTATTTTTATATTTTCAAGATAAAAAAATATGTGTTTTAATTAGAATTTAACATAGCGTTTTACAATAAATGAGAAATAATTAAAACTATTTTCTAAATATATAAAAGCAAAATTTATACTATTTTCTTAAGTTATACAAATATAATTTATAATATTTTGTAATTTATTTTCTTAGTTAACACTATATTTAATCTATAAAATAATAATACTTACAATATTTGTTTTGTAAAATACTAGAAATAATTAACACTATATTTTTAATATGTGAAACAGAATTGTTAACTCAATAAATAACACTATTGCTCATTTTGGCTGTTTCATTATTTGTAAAATCATTTGTTTCATTATTTGTAAATATAAAATAAAAATTTATGCTATTCAAACTATTAAAAATTTTATAACAAATAATATTTGATCACCAAGGATCTTACTTTTCTAAAGCATCTCCAACAATGAACCTCATTTTGAAGGTCTTTAAAATGAGTTTTTGATGGTGGAACGTTCAAACAATGAAACCTCAAATATTTTATTAAAATGATTGAAGTTTGCATTCTAATCCTTACTATTAACAAGAACTAGTTTAAAAATAATTAGCTATGAAAGAAATAGAGCAAAACAATAAAATACTGCTCAAAGATTTAAGCTCTGTCAAAGATATTAATACACACTAGATTCGTACCCGCGGTATACAATGGATCAATTATTTTTATATAAATTTATATTTTTTTGTTTATTTACTATTATATGTGTATTAATATAAATTTGTTGTTTAAATTACTATTTATAATTAATGAACGAAAATTGATGATTTAAATAGCCTAGTACAAAAAGTTAATGTTTTAAATGACCTAAATTTGAAAGTTCTTATTTTTATACATGACGTCGTTTTGTCATTAATGGAATCGTTAACGACAGATTTAACAATTTGTTTAATTGGCCGGGTCAATGAGAATTTCGTGTATAAAAAATAAAGTCAACGAAAGTTGATGTTTAAAATGGCCTACGACAAAATTGATATTTAAAATGACGTTTTCCGATAAATTTCTGATTTAAATGATATTTTCCCATTATTAATCAACACTGTTACACATATTTATACACATAAGAACTATAAGTCAAAATGGCCCTAAGTTTAAATTCAGGGGGTTCATACGTTATACCAATATCATCAAAAATCGAAAAGGTCTCAAAAGTTCAATGCATTTAGAAACTATACATGATTAAATTACGTTGTTTTGGTTTCGGGTTTGACCAAGCATCAAATATGAAAAAGCCTCAAAAGATGGAAAGAGAAGGGTTACTAAAAGTCTAAAACTAAAAGGGTAAAATCTCATACTTCCGTTGGGGAAATAATATATTATTCCGTTTAAATAATAAATCAGCACTCTAAAAAATACATTAAAAACAAAAAATAGTTATGTAACCGTTGCCGTTGACAATATATAGGATGAGAAAGCAAAGTAATAGTTGTCGTGTTTCTTTTTCTTGGACCCCAAGCTTCTCCTGCGTTTTTATTACAGCTTTTAAACTAATATATATGCTTATTAAATAATGCAACACAATGTTTAAAAATGATTTGGTTCCAGCGAAGGAAAAAGTACTGATTAGTTTTCTCCTTAATAATTGATGGTACTAAAAATAGTTAATTAAGAAAGATTGTAGATAAGAGTAGTAATTAAAAACAGTACAACATAGAAGGAAGTGAAAAACATGAGAAACAAAGGACGGTGTCCAGACAAGCAAATATTCAGACCTTTGAAAATGAAACAGCATCATGTTCTCCAAGACAGCCCCAACTTAATTTATTCTAATAATACCAAATTCTTTAATCCCCATTATCGTATCCTGTCCACCATATATATATACAAATATGCACATTACCCATATCGTATTTTTCTTTAAAAAAAAATCTAGTATCAAAATCTACATCTGATAAAAAATTTTGAACCTTCAAAGTTTGATTAGTCAACTAACCCGTTCCCGACTATTAATTAGTTTATACTTTTCCTAACGCAAAATCATACTCAGTAAGACGTTGCAAACGAATGTAGAGTTAATGTATAAATGACTAGCTCATTAAAAAAAATACTAACCCATATACCATGATAAGTAACTAACAAGGTCATTAATGGGCGGCAAACAATTTATTTTCTTTCAAATATTCATTTTTTTGTTATCAACATGGTATACTAAAAAATGTTAACAAATTGCACTCGCATGTACATATATGCATATAGGTGGGCGTCTATATAAATGTAAGAATTGTGTCTCTCATCACAACACGTATTTTGATAACCTTCACTTCCCATAATTCTCTCTAACTCCCACACTTCTTCATAGATTTATTTCAGTGATTCTCATGGATCCACCATTCAACGAACTATACAATACTCTTTTGTATAATCAGATTACAAACACAGATAACAATATTCCAGAAATACCCTTTAGCTTCTCTGTAACTGCTGTCGTTGAAGAGGTGGAGCTTCCGGTGATTGATGTCAGCCGTCTGATCTATGGAACTGAGAAGGAAAGAGAGAAATGTAAGGACGAGATTGCGAGAGCTTCGAGGGAGTGGGGATTCTTTCAAGTGATAAACCATGGAATATCAATGGACGTGTTGGAGAAGATGAGACAAGAGCAAATTAGGGTTTTTAGAGAGCCTTTTGACAAGAAAACTAAGTCGGATAAATTCTCCGCCGGGAGTTATCGGTGGGGGACGCCGTCAGCCACTTGTATCCGGCAGCTTTCTTGGTCAGAAGCTTTTCATGTTCCCATGACAGATATTTCTGACAACAAGGACTTCACTACCCTCAGGTACACAAATATTCTTATCAGTTACACTTTTTTTTTATTTTTACAAATAGTTTACTTATTTATTATAATTTAATTTTTAATTTTATGAAATCAATATACAACTTAGCCTTTTTCTTTTACTAAGTTGGATTTCATTTAGCTTCTAATAACACATCATCACCTAAAACTAGTTAGTGCTTCGAGCATTAATTTTCCTCAAGGATTAATGATGTAATTATAATGAAAATCTTAATTAATGTCAAGTGTTTGACTATGAGTAACACAATTTGCAGAGCAAATTCATTAACTAGTCAAAGATTAGGAACATGGGAGACAAGCGCAGTTTTTAATTTATATGGCGGTTTTAAAGCATACTATAATAGGGTGTTGTCGACATTTATATTTTGAATAAATAAAATTTAATCCTAGAAAATCAAGTTGTTGGGCATTGGGTCAAAGATTTATTCTCCATCTCTCATGCGTTTCTATGTTTTCCATTTCAATACTATTTTTGAATAAGTCGAATTCTAGATAGCAAGTTGGCATGTGATATACAATAAATAACTCAACAACTTGAAAAATTTTCAATATAAATAAATTTATAATATTATGTCCTTTGAAAAAATATATATAAGAAAAATCTTAACATAGTTATTAAATTAAACCCTAGCTAGCTCTTACATTTAATCATGCCCATTTTTAACATTTACAAGTTACAATTGAATTAAACGTTCTCAACCAAGGTCTGAATTTTTAAAACATTTTTTTTAAAAATATGCATATAAATCAGGAGATACTGTAGTAGTTAATTAAAAAAATTCTTTAACATATCAACTAGTATACATTTATCATAAAAAATATCAATTGAACATGACCTACATGTTTGTTTGAGATGGCCCGTCTATATGTTTTGTACACAGAAAACATTAGTGTCTAAATCAATATTTTATATCACTAAACCAAAAATCAACTCCCTATTTGACATTTAGGATATCTTAGTTAGAACATATTTTCTGTCCATGTGGATAATGTTCCTTTTTCCGTAAAAAACTTACTCACATGCACAAAATTGATTAAACTATGGAATATTCGTAATTCTTAATTAAGAAAACATGTATTTTCTTAAACTTGGTACGATCCTAGCTAGAGACACATAGTACAAACTAGTATAATATAGATTACAGGACTACATGCTAAGAAAAGAAGGAAGAGTCACGAGAAAACTGTCTGTTTAGCAAAGAGGGATAATGGAAGGGGAAGACGAAGTACTTGAACATGCCATTCTATAGATATACACACATACATATATATATTATCTTGTGATCAGTGTGTACGAATGTGTGCTGGAATCTGTACACATTCTTACATGTACCATGTATTTGCATGCATGTGCTTATCTTACACATCTTTATGCATTGTTTCAACTTGTGTGTGTCTGTGTGTTTGTGTATATTGTGTGACCACATATACGGTTGCCACCTTTCGTAGTTGGCGTCTCTTGTTAAGTCACTATTAGTGGGCAATATAGGTGACAATGAAATGCAAATGCCTAGCCAGTAGCTACTATACATGTATATGATCATTTTGATTAAGTTTGATTTAGAAGTAAGACGACACCATTTTACTTTGACCAAAAAAAAGTGAGTACACCATTTATTTTACAAAAGTTTCAAATAAACTTAACTTTATTTATTTTTTAATTTTTAGAGCTCCAAATATACTTCGAAACCTCTATATCGATATATTACAATTACTTATATAAAATTTTTGACATTGTATCAAGAAAAATACTTGGATTCACCCCTATGGGTGAACTTCTTTATTCACTTCTTCTTTCTCTAATCAATAAAATTATGACATGTAATATTATATTTAAATAAAAATAATAAATTAAAACTAAAGAAATATTTAAAATTTTTAGTCTTTGGGTTTGCTGGGTTGTATCCATTAGTGTATACTTTTATATGTTTTATGTATTTAGTTTTAATTTATTATTTTTATTTAAATAATAAATTAAAATTAAATAAATAAATAAAAAATTAAAAAATTAAACTTTTTAACCCTTGTGTTCGCTGAGTTGTGTCCCTTAGAATATAATTTTATATGTTTTAGTTATTTAGTTTGAATTTATTATTATTCTTAAGTATAATATTACTTGAATAATCTTATTGGATGAATTTTCTTATTTTATTTTATTTATTTCATTTATTTAATTGTAATTTTAATTTATTAATTTTGTTTAAATAAAATTAGTTAGACATATTTTTATTAATTAGATTTACAAAAATGATTAATGATTAATTGATTAAATTTAGAAAAAATAACTAATAATAATATTATATCGTATATTTTAATTGGTTAGAGAAAGAGAAAGTGAACAAAAGAGTGAACCCAAATATTGTTCATGTATAATAACCTTCGACCTGGAAATCAAAACATATATTTGATCTCTTCATCATGGCCGGTATTAATTATATATTAGATTAGCCGGATTGTGGTATAGTCTTCCAATACTTTATTGACCGCATTAATCCAACCAGACAAGTGAATAGAGTTCACTGTTCAAATTCCAAATGATATGATGTATACATAGATGCATGCATTATGCATAGACAATGTATCCAAAAAGAGAAATAATATAGAAGGTTCAAAATTGGAAAAGGGTCCCATGTTCCTAACAGATAGGAGATATCTCTATCATAAACAGAACCAATGGATCGAACATGTACACGTACCTCTCCTCCCAACCTGATCAACCCATTTCCTTCTCTTCTCGTCTTGTTTTAGTCTCTTGGGACCCTTCTCCATTATAACTCACATGTCTCACAAACTTCCTGCCATTTTCACCTCCTTACATTTGAACTGCATCCCGTTTTCTCTCCCACCAGATAATTAATCTCTTTCTATATATATGTGGTACGGTTTTACATATGTTCACCATTATTTTCATGTAACATACACCTGCATTGCATTATCCTATATACGTTGAGATTTGAAACCAATGCAGTTGTGAAATCCACGATTTTATACCAAATCAAATAATTATGTAAAAATTATTTGAAAAAACATGAACTTATAATTTTTTTCCGTTTAACGATCCTACTATTTTACTTCTCAGAATTTTCACTTTTCTTTTACGATTTTGCCATAAGAAGTTGATCTGGTTTTACTATGAATCTATTACATATATATATATATATATATCACCTTAAGTATAATATGGATCACGTTGTAATTTGTTACCTATTGTATCACAGCACAACAATGGAGAAATTTGCTTCGGAATCGGAGGCTCTAGCATATATGTTGGCAGAGATTCTTGCGGAGAAGTTAGGACGAAAATCAAATTTCTTCAAAGAAAACTGTGTGAGAAATACATGTTATCTTAGGATGAACCGTTATCCACCTTGTCCAAAACCATCGGAGGTGTACGGATTAATGCCACACACGGACAGTGATTTCCTCACTATCTTATATCAAGATCAAGTCGGAGGCCTCCAACTCATCAAAGACAATAGATGGATCGCCGTTAAACCTAATCCCATGGCTCTTATTATCAATATTGGTGACTTATTTCAGGTAATTTATCAATTCTAAGAGTTATTCTTTTGTTCAACGTTCTAGGAGTTCTAGGAGTTCTAGTCCATTTCTTTTATCACAAGGCATGCCTAGGTTTTAATACGGCAATGTATTAAAAAATGTTGTTTTTAGATTTTTATTTATTTGTTATATATGTGTTTTGTTAGGCATGGAGCAATGATATATACAGAAGTGTGGAACATCGTGTAATGACGAATCCAACAGTAGAGAGATTTTCAACAGCGTATTTTCTATGTCCATCATACGACGCCGTTATAGAGTGTTCAAGTGATTCTCCTGCTTATCGAAATTTCAGCTTCAGAGAATTCAAACAACAAGTTCAAGAGGATGTTAAGAAGCTTGGCTTTAAAGTTGGTCTCCCAAGGTTCCTTAATCATTTTTATTAATTTATATACACAAAATTTTTAATTTATCTTAGGTTTTATTGTTTGTTTTAATTATTTTTGTTTTGATTGTTTCTATATATAATTTATGTTGTTGATTTTTTATATATAATTTATCATTTCAATCAAAATCGATTTGAAAACTAATTTTAAAGTTAAACCGGAGCTTATTCGAAAATGAATTAAAGAAAAACAAACAAACTAAATTTTAATTATGTCAAAATCCTCAAATCGGAGTTGTGTTGTAGATCCTAGATTGTAAGATGATATGACCGTAGGTCCACGAATGCAAGGAGGATGGAAGGAGAGCTTGAGGTGATGCTCAACACAAGCTTCCACGGATAATGGAGATGTATACGGAGTGAAGACCGGTGAAAAACTCTACAAATTGGTGCTTCACGGAAGAGATGAATGGAATGAATACCGACACTTGAACTATGGAGAGTTTCAAGATACAGTCAAGTTTTAAAGAATCCGAGCCCAGCTCAAAGAACAAAGAAGGAGATGTCTAGATACAACCTTTTGCTTAAGATATTCGGCTTTGATACCAAGATGATACGACCTTAGGTCCACATATAAAATCTTAGGAAAATACGAAATCCATAATTTAATAATTAATAATAATAATAATAAAATCATATGAAAGTATTTGGTCATTTGGATTTGTTTTTATTTACAAAATTTCCCATAAATTTTTAGAAGATATCAGGTGCAGGGTCACGATAAATAACTCGAAAAAGAATAAAAAGTATTAATATTAAAGAAATGGCTTTTCTCTCGGCGATGAAGTTGCAGGGACGTCCACCACCGATATCGTCCAATCTCAACCCAAGTTCCAAACCTCCAGGTTCGGATTCTGTTTTCTTAAACGCCTCCGAACCTGGCTCCGAACGTCCGCCTCGGAAATTCAGCTCACAGCTAAAAAGCTGGAACAGGGCACGAGCCTTAAGGTCCGGCACGAAGCTGGACCGTACGATTAATAATGAGTCAAACAGCCCGACCGCTCCAAGACGTCCGATCGGAAACTCGAATCGCTCTGATATTTCGACACTCGACAGTGACGTGTCATCAAGTAACGGAGATAACGAGACGGATATGACGGCGGCAAAGTCGATTTACATAGTCTCTGACGGAACTGGATGGACGGCGGAACACGCCGTTAACGCTGCCTTGGGCCAATTCGATTATTGTTTGGTTGACCGTGGCTGTCCCGTTAACACACATCTCTTCTCAGGGGTATTATCGACTTTCACCCCTCTCAATTTATCAGTTTGGTTAACCGTACCAAAATCAATCCGGTTTACAGTTTTTTTTTTTATCTCCCTTCAATTTAATAACCGAACAAATCAAATGACACTGCTAATTCTAGCTGAGGATATCCGTATATTATTATTTTACTAATGTGAACCGGTTCTGTTTTTAGTAAACCGAACCAAAATCAATACGATTTTCTTTAAACCGAAATTGAATCAAACTGTTTGATTGATGAAGATTGAGGATGGAGAGAAGTTAATGGAGATCATAAAGCAAGCAGCAAGAGAAGGAGCAATGGTAATCTACACTTTAGCTGATCCATCAATGGCTGAAGCAGCCATGAGAGCTTGCAAGCTTTGGAAAATCCCATCACTAGACATCCTTGGACCAATCACAGACTCAATCTCTTCTCACTTAGGCACTAATCCTTCTGGTCTTCCACGTAGCACCACACACTCATCTCTTAACGAAGACTACTTCAAAATAATCGAAGCAATCGAATTCACAATCAAACACGACGACGGTGCCTTGCCAGAGAATCTTGAAAAAGCTGACATTGTTCTTGTAGGTGTATCTAGGACAGGGAAGACACCACTCTCTACTTACTTAGCTCAAAAGGGTTACAAAGTCTCTAACGTACCGATCGTTAACGGTGTAGATCTTCCCAAGAATCTATTTGAGATCGACCCAAGAAAGGTTTTTGGTTTGATGATTAATCCGGTGGTGTTGCAAGGGATAAGAGAGGCAAGAGCTAAGAGTCTTGGACTTGGTTCGAGTTTTAGGAATATGTATTCTGAGTTGGGTTCTGTTAAAGAAGAGCTTGAGCTTGCCAAGAGAATCTTTGCAGAGAATCCGACATGGCCAGTGATTGGTAAGACTATATTATAACGATGAAGAATTTTAATACAGTTTGATAAAATATTAAATTTGTTTGAATTGTTTTGTTGCCCTGTGCAGAAGTGACAGAGAGTGCAATAGAGGAAACTGCGGCAGTGGTTTTGAGGCTTTACAACGAGAGACTAAAGAATCGAGCAATGCCTAGCATCTCTAAATCCTACTAATGATAATACTTTTTGCATGTCATATTATGGGCCAAATCTATAACCCAATACATATATATATAAATGATAGCCCATCTTGGAGAGAATAAAGTGAGTACTTTTTCTACGAAACTATCAACAAATATTGAAATAAGCGGATGATGTGATATGAAAACTTAGATATATTAAATATCAAATTAATAACTAAATTCATAAACTCTCAACTATCGTGTAGGTAGGTACTTTTCATGTTCCGTCCACTAATTAAACGTGTGTCCTATAATGGTTTTGAGGTTCTCTCACGGCTTCATGACATGATATAAAGCACTAAATGATATGAATGTTAGTAAGTATGAATAGTAATAGGCACTGAGTTGACCCCAAAAAAAAAGCAACTGTAACAGAATAGTTTGAGTGGTATAGTCAAGAAAATTGGGGTGTGGTTTGACCAATGAATACAACAATCACACTTAAAACAACTTAAACAAATATTTTATAGAAAATAGGTAAGAGACTAAAATATATATATACTCTCTCCATTTCATATTATAAAACGTTTTAAAATTTTTTTGTGTATTTAAAATATAAGATGTTCTCAAATTTCTATGTCATTTTTTACTTTATTGAATATTGTGTGACCAATAGTAATTTACAGGTTTTTTATTGGTTAATATTTTTTTAATTTATACATTTTTATTTGAAACAAAAGTAAATTTTTAATATGCGTATTTTATCCAAAATACTTTATATTATGAAACGGAGGGAATATATATATTTGTCTTTCTGCTTTTTACTACCTCAATTGTGAACTGCAATTAATTTTCTATTTCTCCAATCGCATTCTCCATTTCATACTCTAAAATCCACACCACAACTTGCATAGGATTTTTGGACTTGTTTGGCAACATTCGAAATGTGTTGTGTTAATGTATATATGCAGGTATTACATTCTGCAATATTTAGTCTATGATAGTGAGATGATACTTTATGATTCCATCACTTGAATATACCTACATATGGTAATAGCTTAGGTGAATAGCATGTGGTAACACTAAATGCTCCACGCTTCTGTAGGTTCTATTTGTTAAGATGGTCCATATGTTACCAAAGTCTGATTTGTCTTAGTTTTTTTCAACACAAATCTTTAAGTACCGTATATAGGGAACTTTTTTTTTAATATAAATCCTAATTATATGGACGACTCTCGAAATGACAAATCTTTTGTGGGGAAATTGTTATGAAACTATTAGATCTTTTAATAATATTTAAAACTTATACGACTGGCAAGAAACAAAACAATGCAATATAATTGAAATTGTAAAATGTTGGAAGATACGATATTTATAGAAAAGCAAATTATATCTTGAACGAAATAAACTCAATTTAATTCAACTTTAACACGACTTAAAAATTTCTCTATTTGGAAAAAATAAAACCAAAAAAAACTAAAAATCGCTCACGACAAATGATATATACACGTAAAGAAATACAAGAAAATCAAAACACATACTGAGATAAATGAAGACACAGGAAAAAAAAAGGAACAGAAGAGAAGATTCTCTGTCTTTGTCACAATAGTCATAAACTCTTGTCTTAAGCAATTCTTTTTCCAATCTTCATATGATCTCGTGTGTGCCCACTTTCCTCTCACTTTCTGTTTTCATTTTTCATTAAAAAAATTTGTACAAAAATATTATTTATCACAACCTTACCCCCTTCACTTTTTTTGTATCGTTCTTCTGATTCATCTCCTCAAATATAGGTCGGTGAGATTGTGCATATTTGTATAGCCACAAACTTAGGTCGGCCATATCATATATGTTTATAATATATGCCCTTCAATTGTATTTACTATTAGTCTAGAGACATATCTCCGGCATTACACTTGATCGAGAGAGTGAATATGATTAATAAGATTGATCCCATGCTTGACCTGTCACAATATTTAACATTCCGTCAAAACACAACTTTACTTATTAAGTTGTGATAGATATTCTGATTTTTCAGTAGAGCATGTGTCGCACATGATAATGATATATTGATATGTACTAAACTAATTCAGACTTTTGAACCCAATTATGGCTAATATAAATTAAATTATTGAACCATATGCAATCCGAAAATTTGAAATTAACAAAAGAACACTATACTATAAGCTAATATATATATGCACGCACTATAAATTTCAAAACCTTTTCGTATTCTATAAATTAATCTATCTTTTTGAGTTAATTAATTAAATAAACCATGCTGAGAAAATGAAGTTTTATACTTACAATGTTGCAAAGAAGAGGACGATTTTCTTTGGATCAAGCATCCAAGAATTGTGAGAGCGTTTAAAACTCGATTTCCTCGAAAAACCAAACCTTCTTTCTCTATTTTGGTCGGATATCATATTTCCAGCGGCTGTGGAAGCCGTAGTAATGGTGATCTGATGAAGCGGAGAGGCTGAAACAGCGGTGGCTGCGGTTATGGACGTGCCTGCATGATCAGTGGGACCCAAGGTGCTCGGCTTTTCCGGCGTGCTTGATCCTACAACTCATCAAATGCCATACCACAAGCTTTAATTAATAACAATGAATAATGCTTCTTTTTCTTTATTCGAGAAGACAAACTAAAATGGATCATAACGTATTCATTAGTAAGTGCATCCCATATTTAATAATAGTATGAGTGTGCATGCGGTAAAGGAGAGTAAAAGGTTGGAATATTTGTTTATTTATGGTCTGCATAAAAGCTATGTAGCTAATTAGCCAAAGAATTCTAATGTGTATATTCAAAAAATATAATAATCAAGAAAGAGATAAAACACTAGAGCTTTTCCTATATATTAGTTGCTCTTTAGTATGTACACATTGTATTTTATAGAGATTGCTAGCATGATGTATGAGACATTTTTATTAATAAAACAAGGGGAATTGGTGAAGTTCCGCTTTAGAAGATAAACCTAAATTACGACCTGTTGACAAAAAAAAAACCCAAGTTATGGCCTACAGCTAAAACGCATGGGTAGGTTACATTAACTAAATCCCACCTAACACTTTCTAATTTATATACCTTCAAAGGGAAAATGATCAATGTAATTAAATTGATTATAAGAATATTAATCTTTATTTAGATCAGGCAAACCAAACCATCTTCTATATATTAGAGATAAAAATACCCAGAAGATTCATGAAGAGAAGAAATATCTAACCTCATAAAAAAAAAAAATATTTGAATTGAATTATCAACAGTTTGTTTCCATCCTAAAAACCCAGATTACTTTTGTCGGGTTTAAGATTTTTTTAATACTCACAGACTCACAGTCAGTCACAGATACGCCCAAACCGAATTTAATTCAAGAATCTGCTAGGTCCATTCGATACTATTATCTAACATCAAATAGTAACAAAAAAATGAACAAAGAAACAAAATGTACTAATGGGCACTATAAAAATGCATTTGTCCATACACGTGAAATAAAATGTTTAATACTATAGTAAATTAATACCTGTATTAAATGGAGATGATGGATCAAGAATATGACATATGATATTAAATTGTATATATTATACTGATATTAAACATTTGAGAATGACTAAATTTTGTTACCTCTAAGTGGGGACTGAGGAAATGAGGTCTCCTTGTCATTACCATTTGCGTCACAATTGAGTTTCCTCTCGTTATTGCTTCTGGGAGACCCTTTCCTCGAAACATTTCTCTGCAGCTTTTATTTTATTTTTTCCATTTTTCAGTTTTCTAATTTAATAATTACATTAAATCATAGTATTTTTTTTAAAAATCAATTATTGAGTCTGTTTCTCTAGAAACACTCCAAATGAGAAATTAAAATATCTTCTTCTTTCTTTTTATTTTTGGTCGAAAGAGAAATTAAAATATGTAAAGAGACTTCATGGCAAATGCCAAGTACTAGAATTGAAAACAGAGAAATCTGTGAGATGGTAGTAGTTTGATTGCTCGGAAAATATTTATATAAAAAAAAAACTGACACATAATAAAAGTCAACTTTCGATTACGGTTTTCTATATTATTTCTTTACTGGAAAATAATAGTTAAATGTTGAGAAAAAATGGACAGAAAATTGAATAAACGACTCAAGAGTAGTTACAAAGGTCATGGGCGTTTCTTCCACAATTCTCACCAAAATTTAATACTACCAAAAGACAAGAACCAAAACAGAGAAGAAATTAGAAATTTTTTTTATGAAAAATAGAAATTGTGGGTTGTTTTGTTTTTGATAAAGAAATTATGGTGTTTCTGATAATAATTAAGCAAAGTTCAGATTTTTAAAACTTACAGTAATTCTTGGACTGGAAGAAGAAAAGTCTTTTTGGAAAACAGGAGAGAAACTTTCAACATCGATCGTCACAAACCCATCTGGATTAACCGGTTTTTGAAACCCGGATCCGATTTCCTGACCCGGAATTACTCCACTAGTTTCCATCGATCTTGGATTGGAACAAAACTAGAAAGAACAAAAGAAAATGATCATGGTGCTCATGAAAAAGAGGTCAAATATAGAAAGGAAGAAGGAATAAAAACTTACTTTGGAATTGAAACAGAAGCTTTGGGTTTGGGAAGAGATTAAGACAGAAGTCGAACGTCTCTGTTATGCTCTGTTTGAAGAAGAAGAAAGGTGATTAAGGTTTTGTTTTGGTTGGAGACAAAAAGGGTAGAGAGATTCTGGGGAATGTCGAAACTGAAAGAAGAAGAAGCTTTTACTTTTATTTATGTGGGCGATTTCTTCTTAATGGGTTGGTGCCTTTTCTATTAAAAAATATTTTTTTAATTTATTTGTTTTAAGAGTGTCACACAACTCATACGCACGAGAGAGAAGAGATAGGACTAATGAGTAATTACTTATTCATAATCATGATTGATGATTCCTATGTATTATATTTAAGGTTACTTGATCTTAGTGGAATAGAAGATGGAAGAACATGTTACAGTTTTTATTGTTATCATAAAACCCTTGCTTTGAAGTTGGTCTATTATGGGTCTAATCGTTTTATTTTTGCTTATGCACTATTTGATTTTGTATGTACAGTACTCTGTGCGAGGATGATCAATTTTATTTCAAAATATCGTTTTATAATTATGTAATTTTTTTTGAAAATGTGTTTTATTCTCGAAATGTAAATCTACAATTAACAAAGACATATATGAAAATATAGATATAAAATTTTATAGATTTTATCAAATAAAGGTAATTCTTTCAGTAAAATAGTATTCCTTCCGTTCTAAATTATAAGTATTTTTAGCCAAATTTGCTTATTTTATTTTATAATAATATTTTCAAATATCTATGCATTTTTCAATAAATTTAATTTAATATAACTAAAAAACCTTTTGAATACTAATTTATGTTACTTTTTATGTATAAAAGTGGCTAATGATGATTTTAGTTAAAAAAAAACAAATTTTTTAATGAGTGTGATTTTAGCCAAAAAAATTTATAATTTGAAATAGAGAGAGTATATATCATCCATTGGAAAATTTTTAATATTGGTAAGATTCTCGTTCTAATGTAAAATTATTGCAGTCTGTGCGTAAAAGTTTTATGGAGATTTTTCCGTCATAGTCCCATACGATGTGGATTGAATTATCCACGAATAGATAGATTTGTTTTGTTTGTCACGAGCAAACTATAAATTTGAATCGAATCAATGTTAGGATTTTTGAATGAACGTTATCGAATACTATGACAACATGATTTTTGGTTTCGGAAAACTCTTCCCTTCAAGTGGGTTCTTAGTGGGTCTTTTATTTCTATAGCTGGCTTGTTTGTAACAATTGGTGAGCTATTGCCACTTTTATTTTAATGCAAAGATTTTTTTTTTGCTAATTGATGAATGCTAAGAATTCTTCAAAAAAAAAACATAAATTTTGGTTAAAAATATATAATTTGTACTCCATGTATAAAAAAAGAGTTTATTTTCTATTCAAGCTGTATCCATCCTCCCCAATGGTTAACATTTGTATCAACTATCAAGACATTCAAAGTTATTAATAAAGTTGCATATTTCTGTCAAAAATTATATATATATATATATATATATGTGTATATATAGAGTTTGGTTATCATTTGAGGAATATGCGATGAATAATCATTGAGGTGAGAAACTAACTTCCATATTAATCTGCGTGCTTCGTAAGGCACTCTTTCTTAGTTTCAATTGACTCCTAAGTTTCTTCCCTTTTTAATATTTCCATGTTGTAGTTTCAAAATTGTCAAATCATTTATAAGTTTATAATTAGATGACTTTTCATATGTATTTAAGTATTCACAAAACTAAAAAGTCAAACATAAATATTTTATGTCAAGCAAAACAACATTTATAAAATACAGAAATCAGGAAAAATATTTTCTTTTCGTTTTTATCTTTATCAAATGCAATTTTTTTGTAATTCTTAGTGTAATGTTTACAATAAATTATTACTGAATTTGAAAGTTAAAGAAAGAGGTAGAACTTTTCTAAAGAAATAGAAACAGAAAAGCAGAGTCGAATAAGGTAGAAAGCACTAAGACTAGATCATTACTTTGAACCGGATCATGTGGAGAAGAACGTCGCAGCTGTGATCTTCTAACATTTTTTTTTTCTTCATCTCTTTTACCCTTAGACAAAATTCCTTAATTTTTTTAACCAAAAAGTTCCTTTTTTATTATATGTTCCGAACGTTCTCTAATTTTTCATTTTAATCAACAAAAAGTTAAAAAATGTTCGTTATTAAATAGATAAAGGAATAAATTATTTGAGCAAATCAAATGATCAAATAGCTATCTAAATACCCTTAAAAAACTAACTAGCACATTGACACTAAAATATTATTATTATTAATTTAAAATATGAATTGGGGTGAGAGAGGCACATCAACACTAAATTATAATTTAGCATATCAACACTGAAATATTGCAAAAATCAGTTTAAGATGTTGTTTTCCAGTATCATATTTCATTTGTTTGCAGCCTAATAAGTTTGTTTTCTAAAAAAGGAAATTAGTTCGCTTTTCCAAAAAAGGCAATTCCAAAAACGGTTAACCATGTAAAATGTAAGCTTTTTTTTTTTTTTTTTCAGTTTAATTTTCGCAGTTCCACTTCCCAATACGATTACAGTTACAGAAAAAGAATTACCGAAGCCAGTAAAAACTTATTATGTTCGTATGAAAAGATATAATTTACCACTCCTCAAGATATTTTTGTAGTTCAATTTTGGTCGTATGGGAGAAAAACAAACTGAACCGAAAAACAAAAATGAGAGACGTAGGCGACAGGGAGAGCACTCGAGCTATATGACAAAATTCTACAAAAAATCACAAATAATGAAATATGTTATCGAGTGTTGATGAGAATTGAGAAGAATAAATAATACTTAATAATTAATATTGAGAAGAATAAATAATACTTAATAATTAATATTGAGATGGCGTTTGGGCATTAGATATTTTAAAGAGAATTGTACTTGCTAGAAAATTATTATCTCCTCGCATGATAGGTTTTCCTAAGATGAAAGGCAAAGGAGTCAGTGCAGTCAAATCTGGATTTTCACTTTATCAGAATCTATTAAAATTACCAATCCAATAAAATTTTACTTGCAAAGGGGTAATTTTGTTTTGTTTAACATTTTCACAAACTATAATGGAGTTGATTGTTATGACTTTGTCGTGTTATGTCAGTAGAAAAACAAGGATACATCCAGTCAAGCTTACTTACAGCTTTAATCAAAACTAAAATAGACCTGACATTAGTCAAAAACCCTAAATCCAAATTTGACAGCAAATACGGAAAGACATAGATATTCTGATAATAAATGAGAAAAGAAAGATGTGATCTATACCGAAGAGTTGGTTTATTCTCTAATCTCTCTGTTTAATTATAAGTGTTGGTTATTTTTTTCACACATATATTTTTATACCCTTTATTAATATTATATATATAAATATTTTCATTAATTAAATATTAGAGTATAATAGATAAAACTGAAAATTTTATGAAACAAAATTTAATCTCTAAAGCGACATTTAGCCTATTTTTAATACTAACCGGAGGGATTTTTGAGTATTGTTGTATTCACTCTAAACTATATATAGTTGTTGAAACCGCATTTTAGTGAGGGTCTTTTTGCTGTTTACGAAGAATAATCTGAGTTTCAATATGTTTATTAGTTTTCTTTGGATTTAGCTATTTATTCCTAGAAGAGTATATGTAAACCAATTTAAAATTTGTTTTGATTTATAGATTGAAGTTTATATTTGGTTAGTCGGGTCGATTTATATATATAAAAAGAAGGTTTGTTAGTGGATTTTATACAAAAATTAAAACATCTTTATACTAAATTATTAAGATTTGGACCGATGAACAAAAAAACGTGTGGCTACCATAAAACCATGCAATAAAAGGAAGAAAAAAAACATGGTGGGCCGTAAATAACATACGAGAGATTAGAGAATATAGAAGAAAAACATTTGATTGATTAAGGGAGTGTCATACTAATGAATTGTAGCCAGAGATGCTGTCTCACAAAAATACATTTGAAAAATTTGAATAATGCAACGCACCCATACTAATAATTCTACCAAATAAAAATAAATATCTAACTTCCTATACATATATTGAGAGAGACAATTATACTATATAGTCTAAATAGTTTCACATCTTGTTGTACTATTAACATTGAAGTTTTTTAACCAGTTAGTTACTTGGTCTTAACGTAGAATACAAAACTAGTCCTTCATCGAAGACATTTTAGACAAAACTAATTTCTGTCTTCTCTTTTCACCGTCCTTTTTCTTTTCTAGAAAAAGAAAATGTTAATATGGCAAAATCAATTTAGAATAGAGACCGTTGGTTGATGTCCATAAATCTCGGGTAAAATTTTTGGATTTTCTTCACAATCTTGTCTAAAACTGGCACGAGAAAGGAAAGTAAAATTATATTATACATTTTGTAGCTCTCTAAATCATTGTTTATACAAGTGAAGACAGTTGTTATATGCATATTGTATACGAAAAATCAGCACATTAGAATTCACAACAAATCTTGACTTGATTGTTCTTTAAATGTTTTTTTAAGCTTGGTGTTCTTACATTCACATGATTTCTGATAAATACATCTTCATCATAATAAAATTATGAGCAAACTTTAGTTAAAAACTCAAATCAAATGACATTATACAACATCTCGAATTTACTACCTCGATTCAGGTTTTACGCTTGTTCGAAATCTGAGCTCGAACAATCTGCTTTCTCCATTCGTGAATTGGGACCTGAAAACAGAACACAACAATCTATAAGAGAACTAAATTTACTCATCTTTTAAAGAAAAGTTCATATCAGTTTCTTGGAATCCATTTTCTCAGCTCTGTTTTAGTTGAAATATCGATCAATTCGGGTTAATGTTTTTCTTATTGTTGATGAAAATTGGAAAACAAATAATAAGATATAAATTTAGAGATAGCTTACAGCAGGAAAGCCTCCAAAATCCCCTGGCTCAGTGATGTTTTTAGTAACACAACTATTAGCTGCAAGTCGAACCTAACCACAAAAAAAAAAGTTTGTGTGAACCAAACTGCACCAAGATTTATTGAAACCGGTTAAAGACTATAGATAAACCTTGGATACAATGGAGACATGATCTCTAATAGCAGCTCGTCCTCCTAAAGCTACATAGTCACCAATCCTGCAGACAAGTTTTTGACTTTTGAGTCTTGAGAAACTTCATAATTTGTTTCTTACAATGGAACCAAAAAGGGTTTCAGATTTGTACGTTACAGAACCAGCGATGCCTACTTGACCACAGAGTAAGCAACATTTTCCAATTGTCACATTGTGACCTATCTGCCAAAAAACAAGAAGAAATAAATGAGCGTTATACTGTTCTCTTTTTTTGTTTGTCTTCAATTTAAAAGGCTAGAAACAAAAAGAGGCCAAACCTGCACTAAGTTGTCTATCTTAGTATCATCTTCGATCACAGTATCTCTCCAGCTGCATTATTTGTTATATAGAGCTAATGAATCTGTGCATAGTGCTCTTATGGAAGTTAGTTACAGATGCAGATCTGTTACCTGCCTCGATCAATGCAAGTATTTGCTCCTATTTCCACACGATTCCCTATCTTTACGTTTAAAGTCTAAAGACGACAAAGAAAGGAAAAAAAAGAGAGTTATTGAACCGCGAATGATTGATTCATATTCAAGAAATGCAATAGAAGATCATTACTTGAGGCTTCTTCACCATCTTTCCATGTTCATCAACATAAAAACCAAAGCCTGAAATAAAAATAAACAAACAATCAAAAGAAGTAATATCAAACAAAAACCTCTTCAATCCTATGATCTCAAATAATCTACGGAGTTTGGTCCATACCATCTTGACCTATGCAGACTCCATTGTGGATAACACATGAATCACCAATACTACAGTTGCTGATTGAAACATTATATCTGGATAGACAAAAATATCTTAACATTTATAATCTTTTAAAGATGCTGAAAACGACATGGTTTATTTAAAACAAGTACAAGAAATGTTACCCCATTCTTGTGGAAGGACCAATTTTGACAGAAGGTCCAATTACAGTACCAGATCCTACATGAACCTCTGCACCTATTACAGCATTTTGATGAACTACTGCACCAACCTCAACCAAAGCCGAGGAATCAATAAAAGCAGAGCTATGACATGTCCCTCCTCCATTTCTCCATCTTAGAAACCCATCATTGACAATACCACCACTCGTCTGTAACCCTTGATAACAATCAATCACAAGACTTCATTTAGTTCCAACATTCTTGATACTAACAAAATTTCTAACATTATATCATCTTAACGAGTAAGTTGCAGTAATGCATCAGTCTTAGTAGAAACTACAACTTCAGCAAAATCATGGAAGGTCTTATTTCAGTATTGTTATGCTTTTAAGTTTTTTTAGCTAAGCTTTGTCTCATCAACAATTCAACATGTTGAAAAGCTTAAACCTTTAATTGATCTGAATCTAGTTGCAATACGGATTCTTTGTATTTTCTATAGTCCTATAGAGGGAACAGAGAAAATTTTCACCGAACAAGGAGTCACATAATTCTCAGAGGCATTTCCACAAACACTTGGTGCTCCCAATAAATTTTCCGAAACTAAATGCAAACAGAACTCGAAATAAGCGCGAAATACACGACGAGACTCACCAACAATTGATGAAGCCTCAGTAGTCGCAAAGCCAAACTGATAATCTGAGGAAAAAGATAAACTTGGAGAACTCCAAGGAAGACAAAGCTGTTTCTGGATAAAGGGTTTGTTCAAGAAGATTCCTTGAAGAGAATTACGTACAGATTTGATAACGGATAGTCTCCGAAGATTTGCCGCCATAGTCACAGAAATGGAGAAGAAGAATTTAAGAATTCGTATTTTAAAGCCCGAAACTTTATTTTATTTCCCCAACTAAAAAAGCTTCAAACTTTCGTAGAATAAACATTCATATAAAAGTAAATTTTGGGTTTTTAAAAGTTGAATTTGTCTGTCTTGTTGGATCATAACTCTTAACATTGTGTGGCTGCAACATTTAACGCGCAGACAAATCTGTAAGAGAAACATTGTTTAGAGAAATCGAAAACGACGTTGATGTTCTGAAGAAACCAGGCTGCGATGGCTTTGGGAGCTGGAGAGACTCAGAATCAGAGCTAAGCATTGAGACAACTGAATCCATTGTTGGTCTTTTGTTAGGATTCTCTTGAACACAAGACAGAGCTATTTCTAAGCATTGCATTGATTGTTTCTTTGAGTAAGATTTCAGAAGAACATTATCTATTAGTTCCGTTTTTGTTCCTTCAATCCAATTTTTCCAAGCCTGCAAAACAAAAGAGACAAAACATTTACTGAACCAATCACTTCTTGGATTATGTTAATCAATGGTTGTGTTGTTTCTTGTCACTTACGTAAGTTGGGAGATCTGTGCCTTCACTAAACCCTAATCCACTGTTTCTTTTACCTGTAACGATCTCAAGAACGAGAACTCCAAAGCTGTAAACATCTGTTTTCACAGAGAATCTTCCATGCATTGAATACCCTGGAGCCATATATCCACTACAGAAAACAATAAAGATAAGAAATTGATTCTTGTGTTCTGTTTTTTTTTTTTTTTTTGGTTTGAGAAAGTAGTAGACTTACTAAGTTCCAACAACTCTTCTTGTTATTGCTTGAGTTCTATCGAAATCAAACTGTCTTGCCATGCCAAAATCTGAGATCTTAGGTTGCATTTGTTCATCTAAAAGCACATTGAAAGATTTGAGATTACGGTGAATTATCGGAAACTCTGAGCCTTCGTGAAGGTAAAGCAACCCCTGGGAAATGCCAATGATGATATTGTATCGTTTTCCCCAGTCTAATTGCTTCCGCTTGATAGGATCTACATTCATAAGTATAGGAAAGAAACTGAAACAGAGAAAAGCTAATCATCCAAAAGGAGAAGAAGATCGAAATGAGAGACTATAATATACCGAACAAGAACCGATCAAGACTTGTATTTGGAATAAACTCATAGACAAGAAGTCTTTCAGATTCTTTGATAGAGAAACCAAAGAGTTTAACAAGATTCTTGTGTTGCAGCTTAGTCATTAAGAGTACTTCTGTCTTAAACTCTGCATTGCCTTGTCCTGAATATATTGATAATCTTTTCACAGCTATCTCTTGCCCATCTTGAAGACGACCCTAATGAATTTGACTACATGATTAGTGAAGTCTATATCTGGAGATTAGAATTAGAGCAATGAAGAGTACAAACCTTGTATACAACCCCAAAACCACCTTCACCGATCTTATTTGTTAAAGAGAACTCATCTGTGGCTACTCTTATGGTGTTAAATTCAAAATGCAATGAGTCTGCATTCTCAATTTCATCTGCAGATAGGAAATTTCAAACATAATTAGGAAGAAGGAGACAAAGAATAGGGTTTTAGCATCATTAGTTAGCACAAACTTACCTTCAGCTTTTTCATATTGAGTTTTCCTCTTCTTTATCCTCATTAAGTAGATAAAGAGACAGATAAGAACTAAGAAAATTATCACAATGGGAATCACCGCAAAGACGAGAGCTTTAGATTGGTCTTTACCGTTTCCTGCAAGTAACAACAGAGAATCAAAAGGTAAAATTATGAATTTCTAATCCATTTGATGACACTAGCTTAACTTGTAATACCTTGATCACTTTTTCTGGTGTTATTATTATGAGGAGAAAGAGGTTGGTTCTGTTCTGAAATAACCGAGAGATCGAAAAATGGATAATCTTCAAACCTGAAATAACAATTTGAATTCATCCACCATCCACCTGTCTTTCCATCAACAAGTAGGAACTCCAGCAAAGATCTGAGCAAGACAGATTCTACAATCTGACTCAGACAAGTCTGGTGTACACTGAGCCAACGCGTAGATCGTCTCTTTCACTCCTGCTGCGAACTTAACCTCTTGGTTCTCATACGCAGCGTCGATTTTTTCACCTAATGAATCTAATAGCTCACCTAAACCCTTGCTGAAACCTTCCTTGTCTGTCACGCTAACATTGCTTGGTGTGTGATAAAAAGGAACCGGCTCAAGTTGACCTAAAATAGTTCGACTTGTGTAACGAAACATGCATTTCTCTAGCCATATATAAGCTTCGATGATGTTTGGACAGTTTTTTATGAGCTGGTTTGCTGCGTTTGTTATGCAGCTGATGCAATCTTGATTAGGTTTGAGATCCCCTCTGCAAAAAGCTATGGCGTTGACTTCTCCATTGGTGGAGCTGTTGTAGAAGCCGTTGATGGTTGGAGTTAGATCAGGTAAAGAAGAGATCAGACGGTTGAGATTGAAGGAATATGAAGTGTGGATGTGAAGTTTCCTCCTTCGTAGTAGCAATAGGTTTGAGAAGAGGTGACGTTTTGCTGAGCGTAAGTGAAGAGAAAAGTCAAGAAGAAGAAAGAGGAAAGTATAATTGAAGCTAAAGCCGTGAAAGAAAAATATGAAACAGAGTAAATCTAACATCTTTTCTCGTTTCATACTTCATTCGAAGATCCTCGAAACCTTTGACCAAATTGTTTCTTTATTTTTTTAGGTCAAAAAAAAAGTGAAAAATTCAGAGGTGTCAAATAATGATACAAGTCTTACACTCAATAAAAGTTAAAATAAAATAAAATAAAAT
Source organism: Cardamine occulta (assembly GCA_028015245.1). Classification (NCBI taxonomy): domain Eukaryota; kingdom Viridiplantae; phylum Streptophyta; class Magnoliopsida; order Brassicales; family Brassicaceae; genus Cardamine; species Cardamine occulta. The sequence goes on from CM051387.1 coordinate 12,127,620, forward strand.
AGTCACGCGTGTTACACGATGATTAGGGATGGGCAAAATATCCACATCTGAACCCCAACCTAAATCCGACCAAAAAAATTCGAACCGAATCCGATATAAATTTTTAAAATAGCCGAACAGTTTCTAAACTTAAAACCCGAACATCAGAATGCGAATCCGAACCTATAACCGAATGAGTACCCGAAATACCCAAAATATTCGAAATATAATTATAATTATAAACACCAAAAATATAATATTATTAAGACCAACATAATCAAAATATATAAAATAATTAAAATATCCAAAATTTCCTAGTTATATTTGTAAAAATTTAACCAAACTTTATGCAAATTTAACACTTTTACTTTTATTTTTCTCAATATTTTGGATACCCAAACTCAAATGCATCCGAATTGAATCCGATCCGAAACTACAAAATAGCCAAACGGATGCTATATCTTTATACCTTTATATCCGATCTGAACCTGAACGGATACTCGGATGTCCAATCCTAGTCCGACTCAAAATAAAACTATTGCTCGATGGATATGGACGTGGGGAATTTTGTTTTAGTAGCGAGTGTCACTGATAAAAATGGGCCAATTTCTATTTCTTAAGGCCCATTATGTGCTTAAGTGTACTTATCCTTTCGTATGTGTCCAATTTGTCAGATGTGTCTACTTGTAGAATCACTTGTAAAAGGATGGGTGCAAAAATGCTAATTTTAGGCCTAAATTTAGCTCCTTTTTACTATTTACGTGGGCCTTCGGAGCACACGTCATCATTTTTCACCTCCTTTGTTCTGAACCGAAAGTTCTCAGATGGGCGATGAACTGCATTATTGGATAGTTGGTGACTTATACTTGCCTTCAAGAAAAAACTGTGCGAACGTTATCAACGTACATAACAGAGTCTTTTACGACAAGTGAGCAGATTTCTCAATAAAACTTTCAAAAAGTTTTGGAAAACGAAGTTTGTCTCTTACGTTTTAGCCCCTAAACTTTATGATCTCCAAGTTGACGTTCGTTTAGTCTAGTGTGCCATTGTATGCGTTTTAGTGTTCTCCTTTTATAGATACTTTTGTCTGAGATATTCAATCTCGTCTTATATGTTCTTACTGATATAAGATAACATGTAAAAAGAAAGTTATTTTTTTATGTGATGCATGTATAGAAGAACATTTTAAAACGATGATGATCTTATCTATGGGATCAAATCAATGTTAGTCAATGTGAACTAATATCCGACCAAGCTTTAACTACAATTTTACATTCTGTACTACTATTAGTATTTGGTCATTTACTTCTTCTTTTTTCTTAACGTACCTGGTCATTTAGTTAAAGATTAATTTGTTGATTATCAAAAGCATTAAAAACAGACGTTATTATTTTATTTTTTAAAGGTCAAAAGACGTTATTTTAATACTATTTCCAACATTAAAAATATTTGTTACAACAGCATACATTCGAATTTGTACTTTTTAATGTAATAGATTATTATTTGACTTACCTGGATTGATCTTTCATGTTCCATGAAGTTCAGAGGGGGCAGTTTTTTTTTCTTGTCAACTTCATAAAAATAAACACAAAACGATGAAATATATCACCACGTCAAACCCCAAAACCATTATATTAAAAAAAAAAAATCCTCTGTTATTTGCAATGACACATTCCACAGTTTCAAACGACAACTGTTTCTTCTTCTCCTTTTAAGAACTGTTCTTCGTCTGAATGTTGCCACAGATCATAGGTAAATTAATGAAACTGTCTTAAATTATCATTGTTTAGTTTTCAAGTCAATGAGATTGATTACTTGCAGCCTACTCATCTGAAAGCAACTTGCAAATGAAATGTGCTTACCACTCTTTGAAACCTTCAATATAAAGTACAACAATGGTTAATTAGATCACAAGAAAACAGTTTCAAGCTTTCAGACAAAACAATGAAGACCCTTTTTGTCCTCCTCCTTCTTCTTCTCTGTGTTTTCGTAATCAACGCGGAGCAACAAGAAGAGATCAATCAAGAGAACAGACCAATATCTCACAAGATTCTCTACAAAGTCCAAAAATGGAGGACTTCGTTGAAAGAATCAAGTGCTGCAGAACTCAAGGTATCTTCAGCAATCATTGTGGCTGGAGTTTTATGCTTCCTCGCTTCCTTTATCTCAAGCGCAGGTGGAATCGGTGGTGGAGGTTTATTCATTCCAATCATGACTATAGTTGCAGGGCTAGACTTGAAAACTGCTTCAAGCTTCTCTGCTTTTATGGTAACCGGTGGCTCTATTGCAAATGTAATCAACAATCTCTTTCGGGGTAAAGCATTACTTGATTATGATTTAGCCTTGCTTCTTGAGCCTTGTATGCTTCTAGGAGTGAGTATTGGTGTTATCTGCAATAGAGTTTTGCCTGAGTGGCTCATCACTATTCTTTTCGCGGTGTTCCTCGCTTGGTCTAGCTTAAAGACTTGTAGAAATGGTGTCAAGTTTTGGAAAATTGAGTCTGAGGTTGCGAGAGGAAAAGAACATGAGAGGCCTGAAAAAGGACAAGGAGAACTAGAGTATGATACTAAGACCCTTAAAGCACCTTTACTTAAAGCTCAAGAGAACAAAACTAAATCAAAGCTTCCATGGACAAAACTTGGTGTCTTGGTTATTGTTTGGGCATCTTTCTTTGTTATTTATCTTCTCCGTGGGAACAAAGATGGCAAGGTAATGATCTATATAACTTCGTATATCGAATTTTCTATAACGAAAATCAACTGATTCTGTATATGTTTGTGTGCAGGGAATCATAAAGATAAAGCCTTGTGGTGTGGAGTATTGGATTCTTCTTTCACTTCAAATACCTCTTGCTTTGATTTTCACAAAGTTGGCTCTTTCTAGATCCGAAAGTTCTCAAGAACACTACCCAAACAATCAGGTAAATGCAACAATTTAGCTACAAATCAGATTGAATTCATAAAAAATATCACATACTAAACATTATTTTCTTTTACATGATCAGAAAAATCAAGAAGGTACAAGAGTGGACTCATCCACATGGCTAATGTTCCCGGTGATGTCTTTTCTAGCCGGTTTATTGGGCGGTATATTCGGTATTGGAGGTGGAATGCTTATAAGCCCTCTTCTTCTTCAAGCTAGGATACCACCACAAGTAATAATAAAAAAAGAAACTGTTACCTCTTCTCACACTTTTTGTGATTTTCTTAAAGTGTTTCAATTGAATATATGATTGATGCAGATAACAGCAGCAACTACTTCATTCATGGTGTTCTTCTCAGCAACAATGTCTGCAGTCCAGTATTTGCTACTAGGAATGCAAAACACAAACACAGCTTACATGTTTTCTTTGATTTGCTTCTTTGCTTCGCTTCTTGGACTTGTTTTGGTTCAGAAAGCTGTGGCTCAGTTTGGAAGAGCTTCCATTATAGTGTTCTCCGTTGGGACAGTGATGTCTCTGAGCACAGTGCTTATGACAAGTTTTGGAGCTCTAGATGTCTGGAGTGATTATGTGGCAGGCAAGGACATGGGTTTCAAGCTTCATGTTAGACATGGATCATCCGTTTCTTGTTTTGTCTTCTTTTTCTTGTTTTCGCAACAGAGGCTCTGAATTGACTTCTGCGTAAGGAGATTTGGAGCAGTATGGTGTTGTAAGACCATCTCCAATGTGACTGCAAAACACTATTTTAGTTTAATTTTTACATAAAAATGTTCTCCAATGGAACACTAAAAATTACACTATTTTAGTGTGATGTTACAGTGTTACACCAAATTTGGTGTGATACTATTCACAACACTAAACACTATTCACTTATTTTATTAATAAAATTATTAATTAAATAAGAAAAACAAAATTTTAAAAATTTTAAAAATAGATATAAAATGAGAAAAAAATAAATATTTTTTGTATGATATGTTTCTAATGTAACGTAATTATATAATTTTTTTTTGATAAAACTATTAAATATCAAAAAAAATATTTATATTAATAATAAAATAATATATAATATTCTTTTTAGTATAATTTATAGTGTTGTGGTTGGAGAAAATAATTTTTTTAGTGTTAAAATTACACTAAAATAATGTAGTTTTAACACCAAAATGGTATTTATGGTTGGAGATGCTCTAATGTTTATATGTTTTGTAATAATTTGGATATGTAACTATAGTTAAGACCTTCACTGGAAACAGCAGTTTATGCGTCGCAGATATGTAGCTGCTGATGTTCTGTAAGCAAACGAACAAGAATGATAACCTCAGCTTTCTTCTTCGAGAACAATTGGATAAGACACTTGCTGTCCGAAAACTCATACATTAAGCATTCAATAACAGAAGATTATGTTTCTCATACAACATGGAGAAAGGCCACATTGCTAAGACAGCAAGCTGCTCCACAATCATAAATATCCCCAAACAATTGTTAGTAATGGGTTTAAGAGGTTACAAGAGAAAGAGAGAGATGTGTCAAAAACCCACAAGAGAACATTTTTAGCCGTAGCTTAAACGAGAGTCAAGGAGCTTTGTTGACGTTTGTCTTCTAGGTACACCAATTTCACATGCGTTCACTCTTGCAGCAAATCGAAGAGAGCAAAGAGACTCTCCAGAAGAAGACGGGTCAGGCGAAATGTTTACGAACATCAAGGTTTTTGAATCTCCTCCTAAGCAAGGCTGCTCAAAGAGAGGCCATTGTTACTTAATCTACAACGACAATTTGAAGAGTAATTCATGTAGTCACACTATAATATAAACAATGTAAACAGACCTGGAGCAGATATGTTAGCTTTGAGTTTCTGAAAGGGACATGATCTTCTTTCTTAGCCAATGCAAAGATAACATCACTCAAAGATGATAAACTTTTGTTTATAGCCTGTGGTAATGACAGAGCAAAGATTAGTAAGGATATGCTTGAAGCGGATAGCTTAGAAAAGACAATGTTTGAAACCACAACAAACCTGTGTCTCTTTTAATCGTTCTCCAGTTGCTCCACTCTTTGATAGCCTCTCGCTTCCAGCAAGATCAATTAGGTTGAGAACACCTTGTACCTGCTGTTCAGTGCTCTGAAAGAAGAGATATGTGTTGACTAACAAGGATTTCAAAGTAGGAAAGAAAGTCTACAAGGCGGCAAGAACCAACTTCAGATGGCAAAGACATTATTACCTCATTCACACCAGAAATCCGCATAGTAAACACGAAGTGACTCCTCGATGATTGCTCATTCATTTGAGTCTTACCTACTGACCTGAAACAAGCGAATTCACTCCATGTTTTAGTCAGTTCACGGAGGGTATTTGTTAGTTCCGTTATGTGTTCGAGAAAATCCGTGGCTAATGCAAAACTAACATGATGCTGAATACATAAAAAAAACAGGCCAGAAATCATGATCAAAGTTCCAAGACAAAACCTGCTCTGAGCAGCCTGCTGCAAGAGTGAGGAAATCTTTCCAATGCTGCATACATCAAATACAGTCAAGTCACTGACATGGGTGTTTCCATTAACGTCGTGTGTAATTGTATATTGTTTTCCCAAGGTGCCACTGTCTGCTCGCACCAACTCCATAGAGGTTGTTCGATTAGTAGAGAGCAAATCTCTGATGGTCTCATTGTAGATCTCTAACATTGAAACCTACAGTTTAAAGAAAAAGTTGAATCCAACTAATAGAGTTAGACAAAAGGTAATGCCAATAAAATCAAATAGCATTATGGGCTGAAATATACACCTGCATCTTGTACTTCCAGCCTTGAGCATCGAGTGATTGACTCGCTTGGAATATCTGTTCAAGTGATCGAGGGATCAGTCCTTTCTGTTGTGGCGTCTCAGGCCTGCCCATCATGGTGTAGGTCTTTCCAGAACCTGTCTGCCCATAGGCAAAGATGCAAACCTGTATCCAAAAAAGATTTAAGATAAGAGGCATCAACAATAGAACTTCTCTTCAAATTTGACACTGAAAAAAGGAACTACATCTACACAAGTACTCTAACAAAAATATTATTTCCATAGCGGGATATCCAGAATGCATAAATAATGAAGATAATAGACCTTATAGCCATCCAATGCACTCTGTACAAGTTGGGAAATTTCAAAGAATACTTCCTCCTGGGAAGCTTCGTGATTGAAAACTTTGTCAAAGGTGAAAGGATGTTTGTTCCCTACAAGGCAGGGAAAGAGAATTTAGTGTCTATGGGAATAGTCATCCGTATCAAAAAGTAATTCAAGTAGGGCAATAGTCATACCACTCTGAATCAAATCAACACCTCTTCCTCGAGCTTCTGTTGAAGTAGGATAAGCTATCACCGTTGCTTCATGTCGTCCTCCATCGTCTGGTAACAAAGGACGCACTCGGCAGAACACCCGTATGTTTCCTTTTAGTTCCTGATTTTACAGCTTTTATTAGCTCATATCAAAATAGCCACATGAGCATATATTATCGTAAGAAAAAAAATCTTACAAGAATGGTGTTATGCAGCTTCTTCCGCAATAACTCTCCCTCACACAGTTTATGCTCCATCTCTGCAAGGCGGTCTTGTAGTTCACACAGTAGATGCTTCTGCTCTTCAAACTCTGTCCTAGTAAGAGATACTGATGCATCTGCCATCTGTATTCAAAGTTACAATATCTATCAAAGAAGTTATTCAAAAATCAAGAGCTTCTGATGGTAATGCACTTCATTAAATAGACTTAATCCTCCCTGTATGTACCTTTTGCCTTTCATTGGCGATGGTTAATTGCTGCTCCAACATATATATACGCTCCTTTTGTAACGAACATGTTTCCTGCAGGGTAAAACTTGCAGTGTCAGATAACCAAATATGAGGCAGGAACGCGGAAAATGCAAATTTGAACTAGCATCCAATACTTGTCCACAAAGAACTAACCTCCAATGATCCTGATTTTGCTATCAACATGTCTAGCTCTTGCGATGACTTTCCGACATTCTCCTGGTACTTCTCAATCTCCTCAGACAGCTTTTGTGACTGCACAACTTGGCGATCACGATCACCCCTAACTTGTTGGAGCTCATTTCGGAGATTAGTAACTTCCGAAAGCAATGAATCCTTCTGTCTTATAGCGTCATCTTGCAAAACCTTGATCGCAAAAAAGGAAGAGGAATAAATTAAGAACAAATGAGACCAATAAAAGTAGGCATGCGACTTTAAGGCCAGTGGTAGAGAAGAGAAACTTACTCTGCTTGTAACTAATTGATCCTGCAGCGACTTGCTGTGACCCCTTAATGTAGTAAGATTCTCCAGTATACTTGACTTCTCTTTTTCTGCACGCGTGAGTGCATCTCGAACTGTTTCAAGATCAGTCTGGAGTTTGCTGTTATATTGTTGCAAACTCGTATTGTACTCTTGCAGCCTTTTGTACATATCCTCAAGTGATGTCACCTATAAATACAAAACAATCCATTTTCCCTAGTAACTAACAGATAATGGCAAGAACTAACACGAGAAACAAAAATAAAATATCTAATGAAGACAACAGAAGACAGATAACAGAAGACATATATTACATACCTTCTGCTTGGCAGTAATTTTCTCTTCTCTAACTCTATCAAGTTCTTCTCCGAGAGAAGCCTGCACTTTCTCAGCTGCAACTCTAGTTTCTTTTTCTTTTCGGTGACTTTCAATGGCGTCCTAGTGTCCAACAAGTAAGAGGAGGAAACTCAATTGAAGATTTGCTAAGAGAAAAGATTCGCAATGAGAACAAAAACCAGGCACAAAAAGTCTTGCCTGTTTACTCGCCTCCTCTTTTGCAAGATTTTCATGTAGTGACACTACATTCTCCTTCAACCTTGATATAGTGGCCTGTAGCTCTTCCTCTTTGGTCCTATTCTCCAACTCTAGAAGAGTTTAAAAGTTAGTGGCTACACCAAATGCTTGAACAACTTGTTTCATGTAAAGGAATCACAAGAAAGAAACTAACCTTTGTGGTTGTATTTTTGTTCCGAAGATTCCAAAGAAATCTTCAGATTCTCCTTCTCTTGGACATGGGTTTCATCAACTTGTTGGAACCATTTGACACAAACCTTCAGTCTCTTGATAATATCCGTCATTTGCTCAATCTTAGCCTACAGGGACCGAGAAAAAAAGAACCTTCTTAGTGAAACCATAAAAGAAAACATCTACAATGTTAGAGCATAGAGCAACCGGAACTCAGTTAACAAACCTTTGTATCAAACTTTCCAGCTTTTGCTCTCTCACTAAGCAACGCCAATACTTCATCTTTTGTAAATTCTACTTTACCACAATCTTCTGTGCTGCTCACATCGCTGTTCATCGTAATATCTTGTTTGTTCACAGTCGAAAACGCTTGTCTTCTACCAGTACCTTGCGTTTCCACTTTCCTTCGCTTGTCAAATGGAATGCTACCGAAACCTTCCTTTTTCTGTAATTGAATCAAACTACAAATTAAGTAAAGCCACAGATTTTTTTCCTCAATTTCTTAACTAGACCCATACTCCTGCTACAAGAAAGTAAAATCCCAGAACCCACGATTACCCTAAATTTTCTCAATAACACACACATCAGTTAGAAATGTCAAGGCCCTCGAGGATAAGACTTTAATAATTTCATCTAACAAAGCTCTGAAACGAAACCCTAAATGCGGAATTCAATGATTCAAACAACCAATCAAAAAATTCTTAGGGTTTTTCTTCAAACCCATCATCTAGAACATACACACAAAGGTGACGATGAAAAAGGGGCTTACGGTGATTGGACTGCGCGGAGGACGATTCTGATTGCGAGAAGACATCTTCGATAAACAAAAATCCCTACAGATTTCTTCACCTCTCTCTCGTCAAATGCATACGAATTCCGATCCGGAGTCTGCTCCCAAATTCGGATTACTGACGCAGTGTCCTCTTAAAATTAGTCTGATTCTCAAGCTCGTACAGACTCAAACTGTAAACTTCACAATCGAAGACGAGAAAACTAGGGTTCTTCCTCTTTCCTAATTGGGGATTTTTGTGTGTGTGTGACTGAGCAGGAGCCTGTAGTTTCGAAATTCGAACGGATTTGAAATTAGATGTGGCGGACTTTTGATAACGTTACCCTTTATTTATTCTTTCTTCGATATTATACCGATTAATTACTATCAAAAATAAAAAATACAAAAGCGTAAGGCTAACTTTGGGCCTAAAAAGAAAAGTATTCGGCCCATATCTTAGTACATGATTTTTACTTCTTTTTTTCTGAATTCCACTATTGCCACGTGTTAATTCTGGCAAACCGGTTAAGCTGACGTGGTCGGACACAAGAAAACATATGACACGTGTCTTTAAACGATTCGCTAAAATCATATCCAACCAAGATAAGGACCTTAAGGTGCTCTTTGTCCGAAGACCAATCATATAAGCATAACCAATCTTCTTCGTTTCAATTTTCGTTCTGATAAAGAAAAAAATGGCTTCATTGGGTGGCGCATCTCCGGCTGTTCTTGGAGGAAACTTAAAGGTCAATGGCTCGAGCCGTCTGAACGTCTCCGGTAGAGTAGCGGTGGTTCAAAGATCTGGACTTGTCGTCAGAGCTCAACAGAGTGAGGCGACTCCGGAGACTACTCGTCGATCTGTGATTGGGCTCGTGGCTGCTGGTTTAGCCGGTGGATCGTTTGTTCAGGCTGTTCTCGCTGATGCTGTTCCGATCAAAGTTGGCCCTCCTCCACCTCCTTCCGGTGGTCTTCGTAAGTTAACTAACTAACTAATCTGCTAATAAGATTATCATATTCTCGTAATCTCGTTTCATATGATATTAGGAACTTAAATGTAATTTAGGCTAAATTACCTAGATGACAAAACTTAACTTACTTTAAAGTTTAGCCTTAAAATGTGACTGCTTAATCGGATTTTTTAAATGAGAATTTATAGAGTTCATAATTATCATAGATTGACTGGAAATGGAGAATGTGGTTTAATCCGAGTTTAAACAGCCAATAAAAATAGCAAAAAATCTATTTATGAATTGGTTTGATATAACTTGAGTTTTGGTTTTCAATAAAAAGATATCCCTAAGTTGTGTTTCAATATTTTTTTAATGTGTGTTGTTTGTTGAGCAGCTGGGACAGAAAACTCAGACCAAGCAAGAGACTTTTCATTGGCATTGAAAGAGAGATTTTATTTACAAGCATTGCCACCAACAGAAGCTGCAGCTAGAGCCAAAGAATCTGCCAAAGATATCATAAATGTGAAGCCATTGATCGACAAGAAAGCTTGGCCGTATGTTATGAACGATCTTCGTTCCAAGGCTTCTTATCTTCGTTTTGATCTTAACACAATCATCGCCTCCAAACCCAAAGATGAGAAGAAGTCCCTCAAGGAGCTCACTGGCAAGCTCTTCGATACCATCGATAATGTAAGTTTCTCATCTAACAAGCATTGGATATCTTTTAAATCTCTATTGTACAAGATTGCCAAAAAAATTGCAATTGATCACTTGTCAAGATTAGGGTTTCCTCTCATGGTTTCTTGGTCATGAAGCTAAAGTGTGTATGATCAGTTTAGGACAAGTCTATTAACCTCACTGAAAGTTTCTTATTTGTCTGATCGAATGTTTGTTTATGGTTTATCTTCCGACAGCTGGATTATGCGGCTAAGAAAAAGAATCCGTCGCAGGCTGAGAAGTACTATGCTGAGACAGTCTCTGCTTTGAACGATGTTCTTGCCAAGCTTGGTTAAGCATTTCAAGTCTGCATTTTTCTTGTAAATTACTCTCTTGGTTTTTGTTCCTGAATACTTTTGTCTCAAATTCGTGAATCTGATTCTATGCTTCACGTTTTTCACCAAAAAATGGTACTAATTTCTTGAGTATGCATTTAAATCTAACGATTCGAAACTCAATTCGAACATTTCTTAAATAATAATATTCCGCAAACTTCACTTTATAAGATGTTTCAATTCAATACACACGAATTCATTTTATTACAAATCCAAAGACTTAAAATATCTCAACTTTTTCACTGAAACTACAACAACGAATCAAATTTGAATTAAACATTTCTAGCTTTGATCTCCCTCGTTCTGTTAAACAAATGGCGGCAATTTCACTTTTTATTGGGCCTGAATGATGCAAACTCAATAGGCCCATCTATTATTTTCATATGGGTTTGTAGTTCTTCGTCTACCCTAATCTCTCCGGCTACTTCGTCGTCGTCGGCGGCAACTCGCTGACTCAAGCGAGTCTCCAATGACGAGGTCAACTACCATTTGAAAGTTTACTTAAAATTTCTCTAATTCACAAACGGCTATATCTTCTCAGTCGTTAAGCGGTCCACGCCGTACAAATCTCTTTCAATGAGAAATTCGTCTCAATTTCTCGGCGAATCTTTCCCTCGTCGGCTTACATTACTCTTACAAGCTTGCTCTAACTCATCTCTGCTTCGTCAAGGTAGGCAAGTTCACGCCTTTATAATCGTAAACAGTGTTTCTGGTGATAGCTATACCAAAGAGAGGATCTTTGGGATGTATGCAATGTGTGGTAGCTTTTCAGATTGTGGTAAAACGTTTTACAGACTTGATTTACGACGTAGTAGCATCAGACCATGAATTCGATTATCAGCAGTTTTGTTCGAAATGGTTTATTGAATCAGGCTTTGTCGTTTTACTTCAAGATGCTCTGTTTTGGAGTTAGTCCTGATGTATATACGTTTCCTTTTCTCGTCAAGGCTTGTATTGTTTGAAGAATTTCAAAGGGATTGAGTTTCTTTGCGATACGGTTTCTTCTCTTGGGATGGATTGTAATGAGTTTGTAGCGAGTTCTTTGATCAAAGCTTATCTTCAATATGGAAAGATCGATGTGGCGAGTGAATTATTCGATAGAGTTGGTAAGAAAGATTGTGTTATATGGAATGTGATGCTTAATGGTTATGCAAAGTGTGGAGCTTCGTATAGTGTTATAAGAGGGTTTAGTGAAATGAGGATGGATCAGATTAGTCCCAACGCTGTTACGTTTGATTGTATATTATCGGTGTGTGCCTCTAAGTCATTGATTGATCTTGGAGTTCAGCTTCATGGTTTAGTGGTTTTTTCTGGGCTGGATTTTGAAGGTTCTATCAAAAACTCACTTTTATCTATGTATTCAAAATGTGGTCGTTTTGATGATGCATCTAAGTTGTTTCGGATGATGTCTCGTGCTGATACAGTGACATGGAATTGCATGATATCTGGATATGTTCAGAGTGGATTAATGGAAGAAAGCTTAACTTTTTTCTGTGAGATGATATTTTCAGGTGTCTTACCTGATGCTATCACATTTTCTAGTTTGCTTCCATCAGTTTCAAGGTTTGAAAACCTTGAGTATTGTAGGCAAATTCATAGTTATATAATGAGACATAGCATACCACTAGATATCTTCTTAACGAGTGCTCTTATTGATGCCTATTTTAAGTGTAGTGGTGTTTCGATGGCAAAACAGATTTTCAGTCAGTGTAATTCAGATGTTGTAGTGTTCACGGCCATGATCTCTGGGTATTTGCATAACGGCTTGAATATAGATGCTTTAGAGATGTTTAGGTGGCTGGTTAAGGTAAAAATGAGTCCAAATGAGATAACTCTGGTGTCTATTTTACCAGTAATTGGTGGTTTGTTGGCATTGAAACTCGGGAGGGAACTCCATGGTTTCATCATCAAGAAAGGTTTCGATAATAGGTGCAATATTAGATGCGCTGTTATCGACATGTATGCTAAGTGTGGAAGAATGGATCTTGCTTATGAAATTTTTGGGAGACTCTCTACAAAGGATATTGTTTCGTGGAATTCCATGATCACACGTTGTTCGCAGAGTGATAATCCGAGTGCAGCTATTGATATTTTCGGTCAGATGGGAGTTTCGGGAACTGGTTTTGATTGTGTTAGTATTTCAGCTGCTCTCTCTGCTTGTGCAAACTTACCTTCAGAAAGTTTCGGGAAAGCTATTCACGGTTTCATGATAAGGCATTCACTTGCTTCTGATGTATATAGCGAAAGTACATTGATAGACATGTATGCTAAGTGCGGAAACCTGAAATCTGCCATGAATGTGTTTGAGACGATGAAAGAAAAGAACGTTGTTTTGTGGAATAGCATCATTGCCTGCTTATGGAAACCATGGGAAGCTAAAAGATTCCCTCTGTTTGTTTCATGAAATGGTTGAAAAAAGCGGAATTCGTCCTGATCAAATCACGTTTCTTGAGATAATATCTTCCTGTTGTCATGTTGGAGATGTTGAGGAAGGAGTCCGCTTCTTCAGATCCATGACTGAGGATTATGGAATCCAACTGCAGCAGGAGCATTACCCGTGTGTTGTTGATCTGTTTGGACGAGCTGGTTGTTTAAACGAAGCTTATGAAACTGTTAAGAGCATGCCGTTTTCTCCAGATGCAGGAGTTTGGGGAACGTTACTTGGAGCCTGTTGGCTTCACAAGAATGTTGACCTTGCTAAAGTTGCTTCGAGGAGGTTAATGGATTTGGATCCGCAAAATTCTGGATACTACGTTTTGATGTCAAATACACATGCTAATGCTGGAGAATGGGGAGGTGTGACTAAAGTACGGAGCTTCATGAAAGAGAGAGGAGTTCAGAAAATTCCTGGTTATAGTTGGATTGAGATCAACAAAATAACTCATTTGTTTGTTTCTGGCGGTGTAGATCATCCGGAGTCTTCACATATCTATTCTTTGCTAAATTTGATTCTTGAAGAGCTGAGGCTAGAAGGATATATTCCACAGCCTTACCTTCCAGTGCACCCGGAGTCATCAAGAAAACTAAATCCGGCTTGAAGATTCATTGAGAAAGAAATGAGAGATCCAGACAATGTATAGAAGACAAGGTATATATCTCTTAGGCAAATTTAAACATTAGGTCAAATTTATATTAAGAAAAGCAAGTAGAAATTTTTTCAAGCATGGCCTGCGCTTGTTTGTTCTCGTGTTGAAGCAGTTGCAGAGATGTAATAAGAAATAGCAAAGAGGCCGTGAATGAAACAGAGGATCCCTCCTAATGACAGAACCCGATGGTGTGAAATCCCACAAGATTTTCTCGATCTTGAATTTGCCATTGTCCCTACGATCAGCAATGAGAAAGCAATCGCCAATATGATCCTGAGAAAACACACAAAAAAAATGATCTTGGAATGAATCTCTCTGCAAGTGCCATCTTCACTACAAGAAATTTACACATTTGTTCTGTTTATGTGGTGTGATGACTTACCAGGAGAATATCAGAGAAGCTACGGCTAGCTGTTTATTGGCAGAGGATTTCGCAAGATCTTGTCTTGAGACAACACAGAGACACCCACCAAGTAAATTAGCTGTTACATGAGCTAACGCCAAAAGAATGCACGCAGCTAAACCGTATTTGAAGGCTGTGTAACTCGGGTCTCTACACTCGAATATCCACATCTTCAAATGCTTCACCTGCACCCCAAAACAAAACAAAATTAGTGAAATCCGCAACTCCTATCAACTTGTGTGTGTGCGTGTAATGTACCTTGTTCTGAGCTATTTCAGCTTCAATGCCGAGAATTCCAGCTGAAACATCCATTGCTAGGATCAAGAAGCAGATGAAGAGCCCTAAATTCCTTGCCATTGTCAATGAAACAAATCCTTACCAGCAAACAAAGAAGGGGAAGGGATTGTTGTTATAGTAAGTTGTTCTTGTATTTATGGGCAACTTAGAGTGTTATTTAAGCTTTAAGAGACTCTCTTGGTTGGATGGAATAAGAATAAAGTTAAACAAAAATCTCCTTTCTTGCATATTTACTAAAGATCATGTAAGAGAATAAAGTTTAGTTGTGTTCCTTCATGTTAAACTCTCTTTTTCATTAGAAAAAATAAACTTTAAAACATTTTGAAGGACAAATAAATGCATTAATTTATTAAACATATTGTTCTTGAGAAAAATCATATATATGGTTTATTAACTAGAAAAAAATCATATTTCAGAGGCATTAAAGAAAATTTGTATGGACAAATCCTTCCTCAAAAGGATTTAATTTTTGGTTAATTGCTTAATTTGTACTATGTATTATTTATTTCTCCCTTCCTTTTTCAATATTAAAACCTTTTTATATTCGGATTCTTGACAGAGCAGCCAAGCCAAGGAAAGACGAGGATACAAGTTTAAATGGGCCGAAAAGCTCAATTAAACAAGCATTAAAAAAAGGATACAAATTTATCCTAAATCATGTCTCGTTGTCAATAATGACGTGGCAACGTAAAAAGAACTGTGATGACGTGGCACATTTCTCTAGAAGCAGCTCCATTCTTCGACTTGCTGTGTATTTTAAATTTTCGAGAAAATTTCGATTCTTCGAGAGCTCAGTGAGAAGAAGAAGAAGAAGAAGAAGAAGAAGAAGAAGAGGTGAACAGAGAAAATGTCGGGTTACTACAGATGGAAGAGCTTCGAGGAGAACGAAGATCGGCCAGAGAAGCCTCGCCGTTACGGTGTAACGGAGATGCGAGGTCCTCGTTACTCCGTTCTCAGCCAGAACATTCTTCAGGTACCTTATGTAAAATGATAGTCTTCTCTAAAGAAAATTCACGATTTTGTTTTAGACTAAACCGAACATTTAGCAGATTAAGGCTGATACGGTTTAATCAATCTTGTTGTTAGGAAATTTTTGAATCGATGGGACAATTTGTGGATGGGTTAAAATTCTCTGGAGGATCCAACAGTTTGATTCCGAAATCATTCATCAAGCAAGCTATAGAAATGGCTCATGAACATGGTGTGTATGTTAGCACTGGAGATTGGGCTGAACATATGCTTCGTTGTGGTCCTTCAGCTTTCAAAGACTATGTTGAGGTAAAAGATGATGACATGTTTAGTATTGAGAAAGAATTAGGTTTTTTGTTTGGTGAGCTTAATTATGTGTTTTTATTTGTGCAGGAGTGTAAGCAGTTAGGGTTTGACACTATTGAGCTGAATGCAAATTTGCTTGAGATTCCTGAAGAAACTCTTCTACGATATGTACGTTTGATTAAGAGTGGTGGTCTTAGAGCTAAACCAATGTTTGCTGTGAAGTTTAATAAGTCTGATATTCCTGGTGGCAATAGAGCATATGGTTCTTATGTTGTTCCAGAACCTCGATCTAGCGGTAAGAAGAAACTAAGTGTTCTTTGTTTAGATGAGCAGTGAGAGTTTCAGATTCACATGATTACTGGGGAGAGTAAATTTTTTTTACAGAGTTTGTTGAGGACATAGATCTTTTGATCAGAAAAGCTGAAAGGTGTTTAGAAGCCGGGGCAGATACGATTATGATTGATGCAGATGATGTATGCAAATATGCAGAGTCTCTTCGTGCAGACATAATTGCTAAAGTCATAGGACGTTTGGGAATAGAGAAGACTATGTTTGAAGCATCAGATGCGAACTTGGCTGAGTGGTTCATCAAACGTTATGGTCCAAATGTATCTGCTGATACTTCTCTACTGTTTTTACCTTATGTTTAAATGGTTACCTTCATAGGATTCATGTCTCTTGTTCTTGGTTTTTTTCAGGTGAATCTTTATGTGGATCATTCTCAGATTATGGATCTCGAGTGCCTCCGTGGTCGTCATCTGGGTAAAGATCACCAATCCGTTCTCAGTTCCTCTTACTTCTTGTTTTAAAGTAATAGCTTTCCCAGTGCATCTAAAGCTGTGTGAATTTCTTATGTATTATGTCGTATGTGTCTGATGTTATGTGCTTCTTTGTTGCTGTAAGAAACCAAATGTTTAGAAGAATAATGTGATCTGCGATCTTTTGGTGATCTCATAATATCTTGGTCAATCTCTTAAAATCTCTCAGAATGTATACAACCTAGTAAGTAATGCACTTAAGGCTTGTATGTTCTTGTTTGTCTCGTATGATTAAAAGTTTCATTGCCTAGAACATATGAGCAATAAATAAAATAAGCAGTTCATTATCCTTTAAGCTATGAATCCAAGACATCAATTTTGTAACCATGGTTTTTACTATTTTGGTAGAAACTTTTCTGTAATATCTTCTGATAAATATAGAAGAGATATAAATTTCTACCAACCATCATCAGTGGCCTAATTTAACTAGATGCTATTCTTGTTCATAAACATTTAATTAGCATTTCACCAAATTGTTCTCTCTCTGCCACCCAACACATATGTCATGATTACATTTCAATTTTTATTTTGGAACTATTGTAACCATATTTGTCATAATCACTAAATTTAGCATCATGACAATAACAGCCATTTTCTTGCTTTGGTTTTTGTGCTGTTACTAGTTACAACATTTATTTTCTGCAAGATACAATCAGTATGTTTGGTTATTCTGTCAGTTTATGGAACCATATTTAGTTAATCAGTTTAGCTTCAAAAAGGAAAAGCTTGGAGATTGCTTTCAAAGGAGTTTCTGTCTCATTAAAAAAGAAGAAACACTTTCACTGAAAAATGAAAAAACTCTGAGAATGGATTGTTCTTTTAGATTGTGTTTTGCTGCCATAGCATTTGGTATTGTGTTGATAATGAATGGAACGCTTAGCTCTGCAACAACACCCCATGAGGCCGATCCTCCACTGGCATCAAACTTTGCCTTCTCTCCAGCGCCTGCTCCTTCAGAGATGGACGACGACGAATTTTTAATCTACTATGAACCTGTGTTGCCTTTCGTCCCTGAGTCCCCTGTATGTAGTTTAGTTCTTTTAGATACGTGAGAAAATTCTTTTTGTTATAATTGCTTATGTGTTCGTTATTTTTCTGATAAAAATAGGTTTATATATTTTACTTGGGGGAAAGGAAACATGATGATCCTAAGTTGGTGACTCAATCACATCTTGAAATCCTGAAATCGGTTCTTGGAAGGTAAAAGAGTGGTTGCATTGCAGATTTTTGTGTGTATGTGTTTGCTTCTGAGGTGGATATAACTTATAACTGAAATATTTTTCTGGTTTGAATCTTGTGTTACAGCGAAGAAGCAGCCAATAAGTCAATCGTCTACAGTTATCATCATGGGTTTTCTGGCTTTGCAGCCAAGCTCAAACCAGCTGAGGAAATTGAAAAGTATAGTTCTTTATCTCATCTTTTTCGCTTATGCATGAGTTCTTCATAATCCAAAACTCAGAATGTGTTTTTACTAAACCATTTGCTATATTTCTGTCTACTAGATCATCCTGAAGTTATTATGCTTGTGGGAAACCGAAAACTTGTGATGCAGACAACGCGGACATGGGATTACCTAGGCCAATTTTCAACTCCAACTTCTTCTAAAGGTCTTTTACATGAGACCAACATGGGGAGTGGTGCTATTATTGGCATTATCGACTCTGGTATTTTATCAATCTCTCTATCAATTTGTTTCATCCTCGACTTTTCTAAGCAGAACGTTAACAAATCCTGACATTATACGAACAGGGATATGGCCAGAATCAGGTGTCTTCGACGACATTGGATATGGACCGATACCAAAACATTGGAAAGGACAATGCGTATCTGCAGACAAGTTCTGTCCTGCAGATTGCAACAATAAGCTTATTGGAGCTAAATACTACATTGGTCTTAATGCCGATCTCGAAAGAAGTGTCAACAGTAGTACAGAATATCTATCTCCTAGAGATCATAATGGCCACGGGACTCAAGTATCCTCAACGATAGCTGGTTCTTTCGTTTCTAACATAACTTTACCCAGTCTCTCATCTGGGTCAGTCATGAGAGGTGGCGCTCCAAAGGCACATATAGCTATGTATAAAGCATGTTGGGATGTGGAAGGAGAGTTGTGTTCAGTTGCTGATGTCTGGAAAGCTATTGATGAAGCCATTCACGATGGCGTTGATGTTTTGTCGATTTCTCTCGGAACTCCTTTAAATCCTATACGTCCATTTTAACTCCATTGGGGAAGATCTTGAGATTTCATCCTTCTATGCGGTGGTGAAAAAGGGCATTCCGGTTATAGCTGGTGCTTGTAATACAGGCCCTGATGCTTACACTGTTGGTGATTTAGCTCCGTGGTTACTCACAGTCGCTGCAACTAGCTTAGACCGTGCCTTTTATGTAGACATGACTCTTGGAAATAACATTACCATAATGGTATGCAAAAATGTTTTTTTTTTCTTGTTTCCAGGATCTTTTCACCGTGTTTGAAACTTACTCTTTTTTCCGTAAAACTGTTTTCAGGGTCATTCTCAATATATAGGTAAGGAAAAATCTGCTGATTTAGTTTACGTCGAAGACTATAAGAATGACGTTTCTACCATGCGAGGAAAAGTTTTCCTAACGTTTGTGAAAGAAGATTGGGATATGTCAGGCGCTGTAATTTCTGCAACCTCTTATGCCAAGGGGTTGATCTTGGCACGGAGTTCTGATTTTCAAAATGATTATGAACTGATCTCCCAATTGTCTACGTAGACTATGAAGTAGGATATAAGCTACACTACATCCGCTCGTCAAGGTATATATATATATATATATCCTTGTTTTGCTTTTAGTGGTTGATCCTTCCTAGTCATATAGTATGTAATCATTTTCTCTATGGCTTGCTGTCTCTCCAGTTCGCCCACGGTTACAATAAGTAAGGGTAAAACGCTCGTGGGACGTCCTTTATCAACTCAAGTTTGTGGATTCTCATCTAGAGGGCCTAATTCTGTCTCTCCAGCTATTCTCAAGGTTTCTTCTCTAAACAATGTTTTTGACATCTTTTTCTCTGTCTGTTTCCAAGGATTTCTGTTAATGACCATCAATAAATGATGCAGCCTGATATAGCAGCCCCCGGTAAGTTGATTTTATCAGCTATCTCTCAAAACTTCCCCACCGCTTTCCCGGGATTTGGCATAAGCTCAGGGACATCTCTTTCAACTCCCGTTGTTGCGGGGCTCGTCGTACTACTCAAAGCTATACACCCTGACTGGTCTCCTGCTGCGCTAAAATCCACTATTATGACTACAGGTTCTTGAAATCGAAATCGTCTTTCTCCTCACTAGTAAAAAAAATCACCATTCGTTAGCCTAATCTTACAGATTTTGTTTCTTTTGTTGTTGTTGTTATAGCGTGGAAGACTGATCCATATGGGGAACCAATCTTTTCGGAGGGATCTCCACGGAAACTGGCTGGTCCATTCGACTTTGGTGCAGGACTTGTGAACGCGGAAAAAGCCAAAGATCCAGGACTAGTTTATGACATGAACCTCGACGATTACATTCACTATTTCTGCGCCTCTGGTTACAATGATACATCAATCACTATACTCACCGGAAAACCTACAAAATGCTCATCTCCGTTACCATCTATCCTCGATGTTAACTATCCGGCCATCACGATTCCCGACCTCGAAGAAGAAGTGATCGTAACAAGAACAGTGACTAACGTTGGACCTGTAGATTCGGTTTATAAAGCCGTGTTGGAGGCTCCAAAAGGTGTAAAGGTTTCTGTTGAACCGGAGACTTTGGTATTCGACTCGAACACGAAGAAACTTGGGTTTAAAGTTAGGGTTTCATCGAGTCATAAGAGTAACACTGCTTTCATTTTTGGTAGTTTCACTTGGAGTGATGGGACTCGAAATGTTACCATTCCTTTGTCTGTTAGGACTCGTTTTTTAAAGCCTTGATAAATAATATTCCTCAAATCGTCATAAATTGTTTTTTTTTTTTACCTCTATATATGAAAATAAAAAAATTGTGATTTTATTCTGTGTGTTTGACTCTAACTGAAACCGCACATCAATAATAACAAACTGAGACTGAGATTCTCTTCTCTCTCTCCACCAACAGACTTCTGTCTACATGAGAAGCAACTATTTAACTCATGTCTTTCACCATTACATTAACAAGAAAAATAAAGAAATAGTAACAAATCTCCAAATCTCCAAACAGTAAAAATATTTGGCTGGACGGAGAAGAAGAAGAAGAAGAAGAAGAAAATAAATGGGTGGAGGAGGCAGATTTCAAGAACCAGTAAGGATGAGCCATAGGAAACAAGTAACAAAAGTGAAGGAAGAAGATGAAAGCTTCAAATCTCCAAATCTTGAAGCAGAGAGACGTAGAAGAGAGAAGCTACATGGTCGGCTTATGGCTCTACGATCTCATGTCCCAATTGTTACTAATGTAAATCCCAAATCTCTTTTTTTATTTTATGTGTTTTTTTGTTTATTTTGGTGATGATTGTTGTTGTTTTCAGATGACTAAAGCAAGTATTGTTGAAGATGCGATTACTTACATAGGAGAGCTTCAGAAGAATGTTGAGAATCTTACAGAGAAGCTTCATGAAATGGAAGAAGCTCCTCCTGAGATTTATGAAGAACAAACGGATCAGATTGTTAAACCTGAACATGAAACTATTCATCTTACTGAAGAGATGAACAAACTCGGAATTGAGGTTTCTTTAATTCATTTCGTATTAATAGATTCTTGATTGTATTTCTTTTCTCATTCTTGATATTTTTTTTGTTATATTGGACACGAGCATGTGCAGTTGTGTAAGATTGGGGAGAGGAAGTTTTGGTTGAAGATCATAACAGAGAAGAAAGCTGAGATCTTTACAAAATTCATGGAGGTTATGAAATTTATGAGAATGGAGATTATAGACATTAGTCTAACAACTTCAAATGGAGCTGTTCTTATTTGTTCCTCTGTTCAGATACTTGAGGGACTGTGCAATGGTGATTCTCTTGATATTGAACAGACTAAGGATTTTCTGTTGGAAGTCATGAGAAGCAATATATGATAAACACTTCTTGGAATATTTTGGATCTAATAAGATTTATGTTTTATTTTGTTATTTCAGTTTGATATGACTTGATTCAGATGAAATAGAATCAATGTTACAAGCCAATGAGATTCTTCTTCTATTTGTTGCTGCAAAATGTTATTGAATACTGATAGTAATACTTTTTGTTTTTTTTTTTTCCAGTTCAGTATTATTTGAACCTTCTGGTTAACTGAGAGGATTCATTTTTAATGTAATACTGTGAGAAAACAAAGATATGTTTGATTTACTCAGAAACTTGTAATGATGATCTACAAGAATTTGATTTTTGGGGATTAGGAATCTAACTAAAACTGGAATTCATCTGAGAGAGATTGAAATTTGATAAGAGAGTGAAATCATAAAAGAGCAAACATCGTTGCTGGATGTTGGACAATGGACATCAAAGAGCAAATTTGAGGGGTACAATTAAGGACACGCATTAGGGTATTTGAACGTTCAAACAAAGTATGAGAAAAAAGCGTAAATTATGCTATTTGTTGAGGCAGAAGAAAATTATCTTTTAGGGTCGGACCCTGAACCTATCATTATTGGGCTTTGAATGAATTAGTTCTTATATGGGCCAACTCTTGAGTTAACCCATTTAATTCTTACTGTTTCTGATAAGCCTATCACAGTGATGTTCATTTGTGTAAAGGTTGGGAAGTTGGAACTAAGTTTTTTGTTTTGTTTTGTTTTTGTTCCAACTATATGACTTTTCCCACCCTTTAACTAATTAACTAACACTTTTACAAATATAGCCAAACTAAGTTTTGTTTTTCTTTTTGTTCCAACAGAGCCAAACTCAAAAAGACATTTGGCCACCCTTTAACTAACACTTAACAAATATAATATACCGTAAACACTTTTGACTTTCCCCACTCAACGAAAAATTAATTTAACAATATGATTTTAATATTAAATCATTCATAGTTTCCACTTCCCATCATGGAATGAAAATACCACGATGGACCGTTTCCCCAAGTCAAATGACTCATTTCAACAATCTCTATATATATATATACTCTTAAGTATATTGGTCTTAAGATTTTACTGAACTCAAATAGAATATGATGAAAACGAAGTTAAATTTGATTAGTATAAAGACAAAAACCAGTAATGGTTGATTAAATAATAATATCATTGCTCTTATTCTTTCTACAGAAGTTGGTGTGTTAACCTAAGTCACTACAATCTACAAATGCAAATATATTTATGTATTGACTAATTAAAATAATTAAAATAGTTGGTTGAGTCAAACCATATATATGACATGAGATTTTGGGAATCTTTCTAAAATGAAAAGAAGATCAAACCTAAAATAACCCAAGTGGATTGGAGGGACGGTATGACTTAATCCATAAGTACACCTAATTGTTTGTTAGTGATTATATCGGAATATCAACAATTCATTTTTAATAATAAAAATTTCAAAAAGAAATAAAGTACTCCATTCTTAGTGTATGGGTCAGCCCGATCCAACATAATGCGGTGAATGTAAATATTTGATCGAAAATAATTGTACCTTGAATAGATGTTGATCAAAATCAAATATTATTAATTTACATTTTCTGTTTCTTGGGCAATTAGGCATAAAAGTTTTTTTTGCCAGTATGTATCACATTAAACGTAATCAATGCATAATATCAGTTGGAGACATGGAACAAAACTGACAAGTTAATTTTGAAAGAGCAAGAGTAGTGATCTAATTCCAGATACTTGTTTGAAGTATCATATGATGTTGATCCAAAAAAAAAAGTTTATCTTATGCATGGAAAACAATAGAGAGAGCAAAACAGGACGACACGTGGCTTAGAAATGCGCACGTACGTAGGTGTGTACAAAAGATGTCCGTATAAGTGGTCGTATAGACAAAGGAGGTCAGCCAACTACCCTTTTGCGATGGATTTGGTAATGTTGACTTTCTTTTTCTTGTACGTATTCATCGAACATCACAAAAATGAATATATATAATGTGGATAACATAAATATATATTCTTTTTTTTGTCAGCAACATATATATATATATATATATCTCAACTTCTATATTAAAATATATTTATTAGTTTATATTGCTATAAATTATTATTAGTGTTTTAAATTAAATTTATTTTATGTTTTTAATATCTTATTTATTATTATTATATATGACTCATGTTGTGTTAAATAAAATTACTAATATAATTATGTGTGATGTTATATTTTTAAAATTTTTATTTAATTAGTTAGATTATAATATAATTTCATTGCAAAAATTAATTAGTGTTATGCGTATATTTTTATATTATTCAAAAATTTATAAATTTTTGATTTATTTAAATATATAAATTATTATCAATGATTAGAAATTTGATATGAAATCCGTCATAATCTGTTTTTCTCTGTCCTGACCTGTCATGATTTGTCATAACACATTATAAAAATAAAAATATTTGAAGATTCGGATGATTTAAAGTTGGATGGTAAAAATTTTAATTTTAATTTTTTTCCATAATTAACAAGAGAAAAAGTGAGTTTTATTTTATGTGGAAAGTAATAATTATTTACAATTTTATTTACTAATTTTGTATTTATTTATATTAATTTTGTGATTATTATTGTATCCTTAATGACTTTATTTAAAAATATTTAAAACTATATTGTTTAAATATTCTAATTAAAATTTTCATATTTATTTAGGAGATACTAAATATAAATAAACAGATTTAATTTAAAATATTAAGAACTAGAATTTAAAATATCTATATAATAATTTTGTGCTATTTATTAGGGAATTGATTAACTAAATAGAGAATTATTATGATTATTAATAAAATTTGAAAAAATTAAAATTATTATTCAATGACATTTGTTGTAATATCTCACGTAAGTGTAAGGTTTTTTTTTTAAGATTGCGCAAATAATTATATATATATATATATATATATATTCTTCTTTTTGGGGGTCAAATCTATGTTTATAATTATATGCATAACGGTGATGTCATTTTAGTTTCAATCCATTAACCCCCAACACAATTTCCTTATACCTATGTACTTTCTATATTTTTTTAAGAAAAAATAAATATATATAACATTTCACGATGAACCATTATATACAAGTTTTTAATCAAATTAGAACCTCTCTCTTTTTTTACCTTTGTACTCCAATATATCAAGCATTTTTAGTTTCAAATACCTCCAACATAGTAGCTGACTAGCTTTTTGTAATTTGGTATTATCATCTCACATCAAGTAGTTTAGGATAATAATCCTAACTAGTTGAAAGTAACTTTGATTTAAAATTTTAGAATACTAACAAAACGTAGTACTTAACATTAACATACACCCAATATGTAGTACATTATGATTTTATTTACTAAATCAAATCTGACATGTTACATCTTACGTACGTTGGTAAAAACTGTCATTTTAACTTAATTCGCTATGACCTAACTTCCTAGCTACTACTCTGATATCATACGTTCATACCTTATTTTTGTTCCATGATGATCGAATATAATAGATTAATTAATTAGCATAGTGCTGATAACATATAAAACTCTTGCAAATCTTATTTTTTAAAGAAAATATCACAAACTTTTTAGTTGACTAAAACCTCAATGGGACATAAATACAAGTCCATCACCAACATCAATGTTTCATGCAAACTACAACATTTCCAAAGAAGTAAAAAGAAAACAAAACCTAAAACCAAGCAGCTTACGTAGCCAACAAGACATGATGGAAGAATTCGACACTGCCGGAGTTTGTACCAGAACATGGTGGACCTCCTCCAACGCCATGTTCTCCGACGGCTCTGTGCCACGTTCCGCCGAGAATTTCGACGAGACAGACGGATTTGAATGGCAAAACATTAGTACTCTCGATGCCAAAACCTATAATGAGAGCCATCTCTATACTTCCACATTCTTAGGCAATACAAATCTTGATTCCACTTCCCAAATCTATGTTTCGAACCAATCTATCACGTAAGTCCAGATATACATACGTGATGCAAAATCATGATCTTGATTCTTGACCCTATTTTTCTTTCTTTCTTTATTTTTTTCCAGTCACGAAGAAGAAATATTCAATCCGATTAAAGTTTTCTAGAAGGATTGTTTGATTCGTCTGAGCAACTACTATCGTTTCCTAACTATACGAAACCAGAACTAATGGAAAGCTTTGACTTCTTTGATGACGTTTTCTTGAATGAATCAAGAACTGCGTCAGTCTTTGATCACGAGATAAGAGACAATCCCGAGGAAGACATGCAAGCCTTCAAGAGTCTAATTACCTGCAAGGTACATAAACCTATATAGTTTATTTTATTATAGATTTTTGTTTCCAATATTTCTGTCGATTTTGATGTTATATATGATTATATTCAGAGAGAAAGTGAGAAAACTGAAGAACGCGAAGATATCGAGTCATCACAGCCATTAAAAAGGGCAAGACTTGAGACACCATCACAGTTTCCGAGCTTCAAAGTTAGTAACAAAATATATTTCAAGTATTATCGCTATTACTATTACAAAATAAATGATTTTTTACGAAAGCTCTATTTTTTTATGATAAAAAATTATTTGAACATAAATAGGAAATTAATTTATTACTCAAAATGCTACTTCGAACAAAATTTTTACCAAAATTATTATTTTTTAAGGTTCGTAAAGAGAAACTCGGAGATCGAATTACCGCGCTTCAACAGTTGGTTTCACCCTTTGGCAAGGTTTGTTTTATAATAATAAATTCATAATATCTAAATTACTTATCCATAATCCATACTTTAATTATAGTTACCCCTCCCATTAACCAATTATTTACTATTATTTTCTGATGACTTCTGCAGACAGACACTGCTTCTGTCCTCCATGATGCTATACAGTATATCAAATTTCTTGAAGAACAAATCACTGTAAGTTCAGATTCTCACATAAAATATTAATTTTTATTAATTTTATGTTAGATAAATTGATTAATTTCAATAATTGTTTTAATCTAAAAGGTCTCAAGTAAACCACACATGAACTCTAGAGGATCTGGTGAACAGAAGCAGGTACTTAAGTTAGTTTACGGTTAAACAACTCTATAATCTAAAATCAATTTAAGCAGTTTGATTTTTTTGTTCTTTTTCTTATGATCATAAGATTCTTTAAATTTTAGTGGTCAGACAAATCAAGCAATATTATTCATGATCAAGATTGTAGTCCAAGACAAGATCTTCGAAGCCGCGGACTTTGTCTAATGCCGATTTCAAGTACTTTCTCCAACTCTCCGCAGCCTTTGGACACATCTAGTTTCTGGAATTAAACTGTTATAACTTATAATGAAACAAAAATATAACATATTACACATTAGCTTTGTTCTAAGAACTGTAAAATCCGTTTGTTAATTTGTTTATAAAAATGCAATATCTCGTTTGGTTACTTCCTACAAATTTTAGAGCTACCCCATGGAATGGGAAAGATTAAATAATTTGTGAATTGTTTTTCCTGTTTTTACCAATCATACTTTTTTTTTTGGAATCGTAAGTTACGTTCAAATTAGAGTACACATTAACAAAAAAAAAAACTTAGGTTCAATTATTCTGCAAGTTTAACGACAAAAACAAAAATTCGTGGTTTTACCTTAAATATTATTTTCCACAATTTCGCCACTACTAATTTATTCTCCACAATCTGTAATTATATCAGTGATCGATCAGAATCTTATAAAGGCAGGAGAATTTTGTGGGTTTTCAGAAAAGATTAGGAAGAAAAATTATTAGATATAAATTTTGTTGTCAACTATAGATTAGATAATTAATAACTCGACTAAGGATATTTTTTTAATTAGAAAATCTATCACTTTAATAAAGCAACTCTTATTCATGGTCCTCAAAGGACAAGAACTCTGTTTTGTTTTGTTTGTGTGTCCTCAAATCAAGGTACATGATTGAACAAGAAACATAAAGAACTCATCTTTAAGCTCTGTTTTCGAAAAAACAGCACGAGTCAACAAAAAATAATGCTTATAACCCATCTTTTTTGGAGTTAAATGAAATCATTGTGGTGAATTCAAGCTGCTTTTTTTTTTTTCAACAGACGTTATGCTTTTGTTACAAGCACGCCACAATTGAAAAATACCCTAAATTGTGTAAACATGAAATCATCAAGTACAGTGACTTGTTTGTCCCTGTGACTGTTGCGGTAACAAAGACAGATTTGTCTTATGGGATCATCATAATTCTTGCGAGGTAACAATTAACCTCCATGAATGCTTACACAAACCACATAGATCAATTCAATTCTCAGTACAAATGATTTGATTTGAAGGAACGCTGATTCTCACTGTTTCTGCCTATACAAAACACAGTGATTCAACTAGCAAACAATGTATATATTGAATGAACAACCTAAAACCAACCAAGTGCTAGTACCAATGCTTTTCATGTTAAATCATTGGAAAAAATGTTAGGCTTGAAGATGTGAGATGATTCCGCAGATGGAAATTAGGGATACCTGAACTTAACTGTTTAAATACATTCTGCGATTCATGTAAAGAATACTTGCAAGAGAGTTGACTAAATTCTTTGAAATGAAATGCTACTATGATCAAAACATCAAAAAAGATTACATTTCTCTTGAGAATGAACATGTTGAAACACTTACAGAAAACTAAATATGTATGATCCTTTTATTTCTTTAATGTACAAAAAAAACCCAAAAAGCATTTGCATTTGTAAAGCCTTTGTTTTGTTCTTCCTTTCTTTTGTACATGAACTACAAGTGAAGAATCCAACACAGAGAACCCCAAACTTACCTCCATATCCATACCAGATCAACAAAACCAGAAACAACTATAATCCCCAAAACCGCCACCAAGACCAAAACACACTCCCAAAATCATGAATTCATTGGACTCCAAGTAAAGTATGAACTAAGATAGTAGCGTTCCTCCTGATTTTCTCACTCTCATTATCCTCCAAACTGAAACATATCTCTACAACACCTTCTCTCTTAACCTCATCAACAATCTCTCTGCTACAACAACACAAGCAATTGAGAATAAACAGAGAATACTGAATCCCTTTCAAACTCCCATTCCTCAAAACGTTAACCAAAACCTCAACAAAGCCACTTACTTTACTCATTTCTTCTCTTCCTCCTCTACACTTAACCAAAAGTCCCAACACTTCAACAGCTCTCTCTAGCCCTGAATCCGCTGCTTCAACCAAAATAGCCACTGAACCACAATCCACAACCCGTTTTCGATTAACCGGAAACGAACAAAGAGCGTAAAGAGCAGTTGCAGACTCCTTTCTTTCCCGTTCATTCCCTTCCCGGAGAAGAGAAACAAGAGCAGATATTGCATCAGGATAAGACCCAATTGTAGCTTTGTTCACTTCAACAACAGCTAAACTCGTTAACAGAGTAGCAGCAACCGCTTTACACTCGGGTGACCCGACCCGTAATACAGCTACGATTCTTCTTACCACTCCATCAGCTACTAAACCAACTTTGTTATCATCTTCTAAACTAAGATTCAAAAGCAAAGATAGAGACTTTTCTTGTAGAACCTGATTACCAGAGTCAACACAATCCAGAACCGCACGAACAGCTCCTGACTCAGTGACTTTTCTCCTGATTGACGAGTCTCGCTTCGTGAGCCTGACGAGACGTGTCAGTGACTCGAGCTTTGATGCATTAGACGATGATCGAGAGATGAGTGTGGAGATTAAAGCTTGGGATTGAGATTGAGATTGAGATTGAGACTGAGAGTGTTCTTGTTGAGTTCGAGGACGTGATTCCTTAGGGCTGACATGAGCAAAATTTGAAATTAAGCTACGGAGAGCGTGATTGGGAATCAGAGAAGGGTTTTCTGATAAGGGGAGCTTGGTGATTGGGCAAGTTCGATTGCCGGAGTCAATCCAGCGTTGGATAGAGACCCGATCGAAAGTATGACCCGATTGGAGGATAACCGGGTCGGACATAATCTCGAGAGAGATTGGGCATCTGAAATCGTTTGGTAACTCAAAGGCCATCTACCCACTTTGAGTTCTTTTAAGGTTTCGAATGAGAAAGAGATAAGATTGAGACTCTGTGTCTGGAGGTTTATAATATATTGCTGAGGAACAGAGCAGAGAACCCAAAAAATAAAAGTCGCTTGCTTTTCTTCGTCTTCGAAATTAAACCCACAGAGAGAGAGGGGTTGTGGACCGTGAAGCTTTTGCAGCAATGGCTTTTGTTTGAGATGACGAAATTACCCCTTCTGTTTCGTGGACGTCCGAGCGAGGGTATTTTGGGTACAGAGGATAACACCTGTTCTAGAAACTTTAGGTTTTTGCACTGAAGATTTCGTGGACTTTTTTTTCCGTCAAGAATTTAGGCACATCACATGATTCACGTCTCTCAATTAAAGCGGAGACTTCTTTGTTTTTTTTCCTTTTCAAACTGGTTGGTATTCTAAGCAATTGTATTCATGTTAATCTTGTATTTTGGAAGATTATCAGATGTACAATAGTATATAAGCCCTATGTCACTAACTGTCAAGTGCCAAGTCTGTGATCAAATATCCATCCATTAACAACAATAAATACCAAATTGTTACAGGTAAATTGTTGCATGTTAATCGAACAATGATATATCATGGTTTTTGTGGTTTTTAACCATGATATAAATATTGTTTTTATAGTTTTTTCTATACATATTGAGTCTTTATATATACAAGTATAAGCTGGATTTTGTTGAGCATTTTAGAGCATATGGAGTCTTATAGCTGAGAAGAGCAACTCGAAGACAACCCACGGAGTTGGTGTCAACACCGATCACGAATAGAAGTCACCACGAGTTATGTCAAGTTTGAAAAATTACACAGTTACCTCAGAAGTTCCACATATTTATAATTTAAGTCATTTCGTATTTTTTACTATATCTAAAGGTTTATCTTAGTTTTAGAGACTACGCTTTATTCTAGCAAGCAACTCTTGAGAGCTTCTGAGGAGAAACATATCCGAACTCATTTATTTTTTTAATTATTTTTTTTTATGCAATTTATTCAAATCATGATTTGTGTTTCATTAATTATGTCTGAGTAATCTTCTTGTTAGATTTAGGGTTTTCCAAAGGTTAAAGATGAACTGTTGAATTGGGCATAACTTTATTAGGATAATCATATTAGTTCTTCATCTGGATTTGATATTAATACTAGTTCTAGATTGATCACCTGGAATTTAGATATTAGGATAGTTTATAGACATGAGAATGTTGTTGATATCCCGACATAATCTTAGATGAGCAAAACTACTATTCGCAAAGAGATTTGGTTTAGGAGTTTTGTGAACTTATCAAACTTGAGATTAATGCATGTTCTTATTCTTTAGGTTTACAAAGAGATTTGGAATCTAGGAATCTAGGCATAGATAGTCATTGCAACGAGAATTGATTGATTAGATATTAATGCTTTGAGTTTAAGAACAGAACTTAATTAGATCCTTTATTGAATCTGCCCAATTCACGATTCTGATTTACCTTTACAGAATTTCCTAGATCTAGCTCCTCCATCAATTGAATTTACAACCGTTTTATTTGCATTCTTTTGCTATTTTAATTACAATCTATTTAGTTTAACTTAATTCAAATACTGATAATGCAAACTTGAGTCTTTGTGAATTTCGATCCTTAAGTACTACATACGATCTCTTAATTTGAGAGAGTAGCTTTAGGGTTAATTTGAAGCATATCAAACAAGAGTACGTAGAAACTTCATAGGCAAAACGAAAACATTTCCAGATTTTTCAAAGGAAAAATGCCGTCAACCCGGGCGGTTGAATCCCTGTATGTAATAGCATTTCCCACAAAAATTCTCTAAACGCATACAGAAAAGAAAGATCTGGCATTCTTGAGAGGAAAAGGTTCATCTATCATTCTATTGAAATATGATCCTTCTAACCGATCATCATTAATTACTTCGGATACTCTGAGAATTCTAACCCCACTCCATAAGTCTAATTTTCTTCCTTTTACTAGTTTCAAAATATCTATCGGCCGAGTACCGAGCACAACCAACATTCTTCTTCCCATAAATTAGCTATCAGCCAGTTATATGTTGTGACGTTGTGTATTAGCTTATTTCAAAGATTTTGGCTATGCGGCTCCAAACCCTCTTACCCAACATGATCAACAATTCTCAATAGGCATTTGTCCAAGGAAGGTTGCTTGTGGACAATGTTATTTTGACTTCTGAGATGGTTCATGGCTTTAACTGTAAGAGTATCACTTCCAGAGGCCTCCTCAAAGTAGATCTGTGCAAAGCTTTTGACTCCATGAGTTGGGAGTCCATTCACTAAGTATTTGTTAACTGATTTGGGTTAGTCTAGCTATATTGGGCCGACTGAATTAAATGTCCATTAAACAATGTGATTTTGCGAACAGGGCCGGGTCAGATTTTATTCAACCAGGTGGACATCCACTTGCAAATAGAGGATCTGCATCCCAAAATCTGGGCCGGACAAAAAAAAGTGGTTTGGATCGGCTTGAATACTACACCAAAATCACGAAATTGCCCAATTTTTTTTTTTTTCAAAACTAAAAGACAGTAGCATAAGTTGTAATTACTGAAATATGGCTTAAATGACTTGTAATTTTTTTTGTCTCTCCCACTCGATTAATAGTATAGATATGAACACCGAAATACATGAATGCAAGAAATTCAAAGTTTCATCATCCAAGATAGGCAAAAGGTTCAACATAACAAGTCTACACATCATAGCTTTT
Organism: Cardamine occulta; assembly: GCA_028015245.1. Taxonomy (NCBI): domain Eukaryota; kingdom Viridiplantae; phylum Streptophyta; class Magnoliopsida; order Brassicales; family Brassicaceae; genus Cardamine; species Cardamine occulta. The sequence goes on from CM051387.1 coordinate 12,159,997, forward strand.
ATTTTGTTCTCACAAACACACCATGGCTTAGCCCGTGAAAGAAACAAAAATCAAGTAATCAAATTTTATTAGTCTCAAAGAATTTCATTCACTAAGTATTTGTTAATTGATTCTCGAAATTCTTGGGACAATATCTGTTTACCTAAGAATGAAGGAGGTTAGGCCTAAGGAACTTCTTTTTCTAGAATAAGATTCTTAGTCTTCATACTCATTTGTCTCATATTCTCAAACATTGGCTCTCTCTGGGTTGCATGGTGTAAGGAGCATTACTTAAACCACTCTTCCTTATGGGATGCAGAGGTTAAAGATAGTTTCAGATGGATTTGGAAGTATATCACCTCTTTAACACATGGAAAAGTGATGCGGGCATCCAACCGATCATCGACCATGGTGCTAGCCACAACCATTTAAGGTACCCCGAGAAGACCTCCGAGCCTTGTCATGGCCAAATGAAGCCCAAGAACAACTCTTCCAGCCTGGCGAATACTTGGAATACATTCTTAGCTCAATTACAGAACACCTCGAAATGGAATCGGCCTAATCAGAGTTCAAAAGAAGGATTTATGCAATTAATTGGGTGATTTCTAGCTTACCCGATTTGGACATACATGGCTTAATCGGAGATTTTCGACCAGACCAGAAGGAATTAAGCTATGAAGTGATATATTCTAAAAGCTTTACTCAACAGAGACTCACTATGAATTAGAATCAAGTCAATACCATTTTTATTTTGGGAGGTACTAATTTTCTAAACCGAAGGATCCTACGATTGCCTTATTTGGAACCTTTTGGTTTTGGGAGACTTCAGTCACATGTTTGGCATCAAGGAGAGTTTCTACTACAACTAGAGGCTCTTAATAACACCTCAAGATTCATTCCCAGCCATTGGATCAAGTGGATTCAATATTAGCCATTCATACACCAATACTTTCCATATTTGAAGCCGAGAGCATTAAAGACCAAGAACCAATGGCTGTTTCTGATTTGGTGCAAACCAAGAGAGTTATTAGAAGATTACCAGGGCAAGTAATAATCCAGAAACTGCCAAGATACAAGAGTCCACGAATTTCCTCTTTTGGCCTACGCATTCAAAACCTAACGGCTATATTCTTTCAAGGCACATTTCCACTTGCTTCTTTGATTTAAATCGTGTTATTTCTTTCCTATTTTGAGCCATTAGACTGTTGTACCAGTCCTAGAGTCAGAGCCTATATGAGCTTAAGTCATTTCATTGTACATTACCCTTGATCGAATAAAGTTTATAGAAGTTATTTCTTTTTTCACAAAGTTGTTATTTTTTTGTGTTGTTTCTTTTCTATAGTTCTTATTGAGTGGTTTCTTAAGTTCTTATTGAGTGATTTCTTAAGTTCTATTGAGTTTGCAAGTGAGTTGTTTGAGCAATTTGAGTTTGGATTATTTGAATTGGTCTTTAGATAACTAAAAGCCTATATTAAAACCAAAATATCTTACATATATTATATTACTAAATATAAATGTTCAATAATTTAAAAATTATATTCCAAAGATTTTGTTTAAACAATTTATAAATCATATTCCAAAGACTTTGTTTCAACAATTTTAGTTTTACTATTGTTTTTGGCTTTAGGGATAAAAGCCTAAAAATACACTAACTGGGCTACATAAATTCCAAAAATACACAAACTAAAAAAATACTACACAAACTAAACAAATACTCCAATAAGCAACAAACTTTAATTTCTTCAAATTAATGCAACAAACTTATAAAACATTCCAATAAATACACAAACTGATCATTTTTTTCCTTTCAACATATAAATTGTTAAAGGAGAAATAAATAACTCTGGTAAGAACATGTCATTAAGAGAAACAAAAAAAACTGAATTATATATTGGAAAGAGAAATTCTCAACATTAAATCATACAGTGTAACACAATTAAAAATGATTTTTAAGTTTTATCCCGAAGAAACATTATTCGAACATTGTCATATATTGAAATCTGTACTTTGATGATAATTTTATATTCCATTTAAAGAGTAATGGTTCAATATAAAACAAAAACAATAATAAATTTATATTATAGGTCCTTAATATATTTGACCCATGCACTAACAACCGATTACATAGGTCCTGAATATATTTTTATTTGATATAGTTTTTTTGAAAAAATTCTTAATGCTCAATTTTTTTTAAATGATAAGATTCCTACTACATGATCTCTTGAAATTCAAATAATAAATTATTATTATAAAATCTTAAAGTTAGTATTTAGAAACAGTTTTAAATAAAAAAAAAAGATTCTTTTTATTTTGCTAAATTTAAAATATATATTATTATTTTAACTATTTTTAGAGATCTAAATCCCGATCCGAAAATATATTAAATAGATTCGGATACTATGATTGCTTCTTATCAAGGGCTTACGGGACCGGATCCTGATAGTTGCATCTGGGATCGGGGTTCCATGAATTTCATGAGTGTCTAATTCTAGAGGAAAAGGCTAACTGAGTTCAGTAGCCGCCAAACTTACATGAAGATCTTGACCGTTGCCAACGTAATTTCGAATATCCCAGAGCTCTCCGGTCCAAATCACACACCATTTGGGATATTCGCATTTGCAAACCCCGTACAATTACAATTCCAAAGGCATCTCTTCTTGCATTCTTTCTCATCAATTTCCCTATCCACAACCGCCGACTTAGTATCCGGCAATTTCATATTTTCAGCCGCAAAAACTGATCTCCTCTGCAGTTTAGCGGCGTTCTCCTCACACAGCCAGACAACCCGTCAGCCAAGTCCCACTGTTGCTGGCTCTTGGGAGTGAACCCATAGATACAATTACACACGGGTGACGTGCTCGTATCACAGTAACTGTAAGGCCCACACTCTTCGTTCAAATCACACTGGTCCGTTGGTGAAGACGAGAACAAGCTAGCTCCAATCCCATGATGACGGAACCCACGTGTATGATGTATCGCTCAAATATCCCTGTGGAACTCAATGTTATCCTTGAATAGATATTGTGGTTGGTCATTAAGAACGTGTAAGCGACCTCTTCTCTATCCGCCGTGAAATTATTAACCATGTAATTCAAATCTCGCATCTCCGGCATGCCACTAAACCGGATTCCATCCCACGGACCGCTCCAAAATATTGGTGTGAATCTGAATCGTATGAAAAACTCAGGAAATCCTCTTGTTTTGAGTTTGCATGTGAAATTACCGCTTGAAGGATCATCGGAGCTTTTCCAAGATCTAAGGAACCTGTTGAACCCTGTTTTGAGATCCCAACCTAGTTTCATCTGTGGGAGTAAAGTGTCCGTTGGAAAATCAAAACTCTGCCACAAGAATTTATCTGGGTCGTTGTTGCTTGATTCTCTAAGCACGAAATTGCCGTTATCCAGAAGCTCCGCCACCAACGGAGATCTCACATCCTCGGTGGTCAGATTCGTCGACCAGACATAATTATCGTAATGATCGAAGATGATGAGGTTAGCATCGAAAATTTTAAGGGTTCCGCTGGAATTAGAGAGAGGGTTGTCTCTGTTAGCAACCCATACGTAGGTTGTTTGGGGTACTTTCTTGTACCATATCCCGAGATACCAACGAGCAGTTGATCCGAGGTTGAAAAAACCAAGCTCGAAGACATCACCGGGAGATATAATAGTTCGGTTGCTTGAGATTGTCAAAGTTTCTGTAGACGACAGAGTATTGACGTAGATCGAATACATAGGATGAACCAGAGTTAAAATAAAATAGACGACTAAAAAGGTGTAAGATTTGCGGTAGTTTGGCGCACCTTTCATCACTCTGCACCTTCATATGTTCTTTCTTCTTTCTTCTTTCTTCTTTCTTCATTTATATATTTGTTCATATCGATGTCATTGACCTAACCAGTGGTTTTGATTTTTAAAATTCATACTTCAACGTCTTATACGGGCCTAAATATGTATTTTGGGTTAATTACCTAGTAGACAAGCAACATGTTGCTTCCATATTCCATGACTTTTTCATCCCTTCAATAAATCCATTTGAACGAACTTTTTTCATTGGTCAACAGCTTTTAAATCCATCGATACATGAAATTAATTTCTCACGCTTCCAACATAACATATATGTTGTTCCGCAAGTGTGCTGCTCTCTTCTGCATCCTTCGATGCACTCAAAAGTCAAAAGTATGTTAGAAAATTAGTGTACCTTTTATTCGATGATATTATAAGAAATAATATGCCTATAAACAAATTGGCTTGGTGAATAAGGTCACAGTTCGAATTGTAGAATCCTTTTGCTCATCTTGCCACTTTTAACCTCAAGAAACAAGACTATATTCTGGAGACATGTAACTAGAATGGATCATCAATAACTCCTCAGTAAGTTTAATAACAAAAATTAAACTTACATAGCATGTGATGTCATGTTTTTAAATTTTTGAATCGTTTATTTCAATATAAAAATTATTGAGGAATTCAAATGGAATTAAATAGAGGTTTACGGTGGATGGCATGGAGAAAATGTGTAGACCCAAGAACAATGGATAACATATAGGTTTCCTGCCTTTGGTTTGAACGGTTTATTCAAGTTCTACTAGCAAAGCAGCTATGGCGGGAGGACTTATAATTAAAAAGCAATGTCTTAGGAGTTAGGATTGTATTAACTCATCCACAAAATATGTAAAAGGAAACCCTAAACAATTCGATTTACTCCAATCTTGCTCTTCTCTTTTATGCTTTACGAATTCATCAAATTTACCATAAGCACAACAGAGAATTAATATGCATATAAACAGATTGGCTAAATAGGTTTTGAATTACCGAGGGTCAAGGACTGAAATAGTGATTTGGTTCACTGTCCAAGACATATCGTCACGCTGTTTACTCGACGAAGAATCAGTCTCAAGAGGACTTCTCCCCACGCAATAACCGGGCGGTTTAGGTTGAGGAATATTCGTTGCTTCGCTTCCTAGCATCAAAACTACCAAAGACATAGTTGGTCTGTCCTCTGCATGTTCTTGAACACATAAGAGACCAATTTGTATGCATCTTAAGATTTCATGTTGTCTGACCATTGATGAAGAATCTGTGATGATCGGATCTATGATCTCTAGCCCATTTCCCTCTCTCCAATTCCTCCACACCTGTGTATAATCGAAATTTTTGTGTGTTATCATTAAATTTTGAGTGTGAAAGAAGATCAAGTTTGAGAAGTTGTAAGTAAGCTTACACAACCGAGAAGATTAAGGTCACGATTCGCATCGTAGAATCCTTTGTTTCTCTTGCCACTTAAAATCTCAAGAAGCAAAACCCCAAAGCTAAAAACATCTGACTTGATTGAGTATATCCCGTCCATTGCATATTCAGGAGACATGTAACCGCTGCATAACAAATATTAGACTCTAAAGTTATGATTTTTTTTTTAATTCAGACTTAAGACAGATATTTGATATTTTTGGAGTATGATTGCTTACTAGGTTCCAACCACTCTCCTTGTGTTAGCTTCTGTCTCATCCCTTCCAAATATCCTAGCCATCCCAAAATCCGAGATCTTTGGAGTCATATCTTTATCAAGCAAGATGTTGCTTGCTTTCAAGTCTCTATGGATGATCCTAAACCGTGAATCTTGGTGAAGATATAGAAGCCCTCGAGCAATACCATTGATTATATCAAATCTCATTTGCCAATTTAGCACAGAGCTTCGATTATTGTCTGCAAATGAATCATTACCGATTTGAGTACATTATTTACAACTACATTCAATTGTTAGAACAGAGTTGTAAGAAGCTGAGGTACTAACCAAAGAGATGAGAATCAAGGCTTAGATTCTCCAAGTACTCATAAATCAACATTTTCTCGCCTTCATCAACGCAACAACCTAAAAGTCGGACAAGGTTTATGTGCTGAAGCCTTGCAATCAATTTCACCTCGTTTTTGAACTCACTGATCCCTTGAAATGATGTCTTTGATAGTCTCTTCACTGCGATTTCTTGACCATCAAGCAACCTTCCCTGTAACCAGGCATTATATTATTACACAAGAAAATATTGTCCATTGATAAATTCTGTATTAAATTTTCTTTTTTACCTTATAAACGATACCAAAACCACCTTGGCCAAGCTTGTTGGAGTTAGAGAAATTTCCAGTGGCAATGGCAACATCTCTAAACTCCATCAAGGGCAATTCAAGATCCTCTGTTTGGTTTTCTCTAGATATGTGTCTCCTACTTGATATTACAACTTCGTTCATTAGCAAATCTCGGCTTCTCACTTGATCAACTGTATCATTGAGACACCAAAAACAGTCAAGATATATGATTATCACAGACAAAAATAATATGAACTAAAAGTTATTGATTTACCAATAGGTGTTTCAATTGTTACTGATCGCTTCTGCTTCTTTTTCCAAATGTAGAAGATGATGAAACTTAAAAGAAGCAAACCGCTCACTCCAATACTCCAACCTATGATTTTTGCATTTCTGTTTCCCTTCTCTGAAATAGTGAAAAGAGATGCCAATCGTAAGTATCCTACATGCTAACATGGCTTGATGAGTGCTCGATCACATAACATTTTGTTTTCTTTTTCGTTTCAACCACATTAAACACAACATTTAGGAACTCGACCAAGGAAATGATTTTTGTTTTTTTTTACATTTTTAATAAAATTAAAATTAATTTATGATTTAACAAAATAATATAAAAAGGGTTATATTGATATATATTCTCTTCTAGGTGTAGTTGTAAAAACATTTATGTATCTCCTTAGTAAACTGTGTCGTACTTATGATTAAAAACCAAATGAAAAACAAAGAAAATAATTGCTATGTACTTAATATTCAAAACAAAATATTATTGCTCTGTACTCTATATCCAAAACAAAATACATAAATACTCCTCTGTTTCATAATTTAAGGTACTTTAGGTAAAAACACGCATATTAAAAAGTTTATTTTGTTCTAAATAAAAATTTGTATTTAATAGATAAACAGAAAGAAAAGTTAGCCAATAAAAAAAACTGAAGATTATTATTGTTCACACAATCTTATTATATAAACTTGGGTTGCACTCACAGAAGCTGACACGTGTCAAAATTATACTTTACGAGATCATGACACGTGTCACAAATAATTTAGATCTTGACACGTGTAAAATTCATAAATACAGTTATTTAAAAACAATATATAGAAAAAATATTTTACAAAGAAAAAACCAATAATTTGTTAATTTATCTAATCAATAATTAAAATTAAGAAATAATTTTAAAACAAATCCGAAAACAAAAATAAAATAAATAATTAAAAAAAAAAAGAAAACCACAAATTTATTAATTTATCTAATCAATAATTAAAATTAGAAATAGTTTTAAAATAAATCTAAAAACAGAAATAACACTAATTAAAATGTAGAAATAATTTTAAAAGAAAAAAGGAAACCAATAATTTATTAATTTATCTAATCAATATTTAAAATTAAAAAATAATTTTAAAAGGGAAAAATAAAACCAAGAATTTGTTCATTTATCTCATCAAGAAATAAAATCAAGAAATAATTTTAAAACAAATACAAAACGAAAATAAAACCTAGAACCCTATCTTAAGGAAAAAATTTAAACAAAATTTTTTTAATTTATCTAATCAATAATTAAAATTAAGTAATAATTTTAAAAAGAAAAATGAAAACAAAAAAATTTGCTAATTCATCTAATATATCTTATTATATAAACTTTAGTTGCTCTAAAGAGAGCTCGACATGTATCAAAATTCTAATTAACATAATCTTGACATGTGTCAGTTGATTGATTAGATTATGACACGTGTAAAACATCATTTTTTTAATAAAAAACAACAAAAAAAAATAAAGATATAATCAAATAGATATTTTTTACTTAAAATTTTTATATATATTAGTTTATTATAAAATAGAAAGCAAACAAAAAAAGAAAAATTAATAAATAATCAATAGATAATTTTTACTTTCCACATATATATATATAATTTTAAACATGTTTTACAAAAATAAATGTTTTAAGATTAACCTCAAATAATGTTTAAATTATCTCCATTTAAATTTATAACGAATTAGATTAAATTTTTAGATAATATATATTTTAAGAGTAGTAATTATTTGTCTTAACTATTTCCTTAATCAAATATTAAATTAAAATATTTGAAATAATAGTTTTGAAAACATAGATTTGAGAGCAACCAAGCTTTTACACGTGTCAGCTTGGTTATATGAGTATTACTATTTATGTATTTAACTATTTTGGTAATAATCATATAGATAAATGTTTACTATTTACCTATTTATCTATTTTGGTAATCATTCTAATTCTAAACATGAAAAAGATAGTTTTTAAGTCAGAAATATTTGATATCATATTGATAAAAAGAAAATATGTTTCAAATATTTATAAAATAATAAAACTTAAAAATAATTATATAAAGTTTAATAAAAAAGGAAAACAAGAAAATATTGTTTTCCTACAACACTAGGTAAATTTATTATATTAAAGACTATTTAAATTGATTACAATGGTTATAAAAGCCGAATAAGTTTATATAAATTCTTTCTCTCCAATTTGGATAACCAATTGTGGAGTTTCTTTATAATTTAAAGTTTAGTCTAAACAAATAATTATACAATGTCCCATATCAGTTAAGAGATACATAAATTATCAAAAATAAAGAATTTAAAGTGTACAAGTTTTTCTAACTTCAACAAGACTATAGGGTTGCATCTTTGTTATCATTCTATTATGTTTAAATTTTTTTGTTAACCCATGTAATTATTTTTTAATTTTATGAGATTCTTAAGATTTATTCTCAACCTAAATGTTTATTTGATTCAAAACATGATTGCCATCAAACAAACAATGAACAATGATGTTCAAAATAATGGTCAATATACATTTATAAAGAGTTTTTGTAGGTAAATTTATCAAAAAAACCAATAAAAGAAAAAAAAATAAAAATTCTTAATAAAAAAAGATGAAAATTATTTAAAAAAAAGAGAGGTAATAATACATTGTCAATTTTTAAAAGCAAAAATTATAAAATTTTACCTCTCGATAAACAACATTGTACTTGCAAATTTGCGTCAAACAAACTCAACATCTAATTCTCATTGAAATAGGAAACCAATTCATTAATATGTGTTTAAAAAACTAGAAACATGAGTAGTTATATAATAAAAAATAATTCAATTCAAATAGGAGAAGAAACAATTAGATATATAGATACATATATAACATCATTTAGTTAGAAACTGAATTAAAAAATTTGGGCTGATCTTATATTCTTTTAGGGCTGATTTTATTTTTTCTTTTATTTGGTGCTTTTAGATTTTAGTTTACGGGTTTTAGAATATTTTGTATGAATTCGCATATATGCGGGTCCTTATCTAGCCATCCAAATATAATTAATATTTTTAAATATATAATTGTATTTTGAATATCTATTCGGTTATCTATTCGGTTTAGTTAGATTTTGGTTTTCGGAAATAGGAGTCTAGGAGCTATTCAGGCTTTTGTCGGGTTGGTGCCCTCTTTCCATGTTGGATTCAGTTTGTTTCTTCGGTTTTCAAATATTTTGTCCACGTTTATCTAACACTGTGGTCGGAAAAAAACGACGAAATTGAATCAAAAGCTATTAAACATGATATAGTTTTTAATATATTAAAAATAAAATTTTAGTATAGAAAGTTAAATTAATTTATTCATGTAGAAAAATAAACATTTGTAAATAACTATTTTCTCTAACAAAATGTGCTTTCTATTTTTTTCTAAAACAATTTAAGATATATCGTTAACAATAATTATTTAATTTAGTGAATTTTCTTAAATTTAATTTATTTTAAAATTTAGAAACCCGTCCATCGGACAGATCCTAATCTAGTATTCAACAAAGTAAAAAGTTTCATAGAAAAACTCCTCTAAAACACTATATATTATGAAAGAGAGGGAGTAGTAGTCTACCTGTTTAACCAAAAAAAAAAAGATGGTGGTCTACCTAAACATAATTTTTTTTTTTTAGATCTAAACATAATTTCTTTTGGCATTGGACCTACCTTAAACCATACTATTCTTGAGATGATAGATAGTTCTTGTGAATATATAGTAGTAATCAAAAGTTTCACTATTGCGCTTGTCTTAAGAAGACTAAAGTCCGACCTTAATTTTTAACTTATCACAATAGTTAATATATATATAGATATATATGCAATGGCCGTACGCGTGAACATCTCAATCAAGTTTAAGAAGTTTGAAAAAAAGGAAAAATAAAACGGAAAAAACGTTTGGTTAAATTCAAAGTCCGTTAAACAACAACAATGTAAGTGTTGACTTGCATTCAGCAGCAGCCTCACGTTCTACCGAAAAAAAAAGAGCGCATTATTTAACATCCAAAAAAAAAACGTTAATAACTATATATTTGAACTATTTTATTAGCTTAATTTAAATATATTAGATTTATTATTTTCTAATAAAAACAGGAAACTATAAAATCTACAAGTACAATGTGACATCTGACAAGATTACAAATTTACTCTATTGGATATTTTTTTTTAGTAATTTTTATTTATTTTATGATGTCTTTTTAGTTTTAGTATGCATATAAAAAATAAAACTGTTTATATGTTTTGAAAAGTCTTGAAGACAATTAAAATAAAATTAAACAAGTTTTGTGGAATTATAATCCAAAAATGAAGTGAAAAAACGATAAATTATTCTAAAGTATCAACCGTTTACCTAGCAAAAGTAAATGTAGAAAATATAGACTATATAGCTGTCAAAAAAAAATATTAAAAAAAACCATACAAACAGGTGAATATTAATCCTAAAGAAATGATTTCCAATTTTAATTTTAACAGATTATCACAATCCCCACCATTATACTATTATTCATCATCTTCTCTATGTTTAACCTATTTATCTTTTAAATTTGATACTTCACTTTTTTTTATAGACAAAGGAAAAGGAACTAACCAAGATCAGTAGCAGCCAATCTAACGTAAAGATCCTGACCTCCTTTAGCATAATTCCGAATATCAAAAAGCTCACCGGTCCAAATCACACAACCCGACCCACCATCACGAATATCCGTATTAGCAAACGCCGTACAATTACAATCCGTTAAACACTTCTGTTCACATGCTTTCACACCAATCCCTCTGTCCACACTAGCCGCCGTAGTATCCGGCAATTTCATCTTCTTCAACCGCACAAACCCATCTCCACCTACACAGCTCAAGTTCGTCTTCCTAACACATCCATCCGAACCATCTCTCAACCCCCACACTTGTGGATTCCTCGGCGTAAACCCTTTAATACAGTTACAAACCGGTGACGTGTTCGAGTCACAGTAACCATAAACCCCACATTCTTTGTACTCATCGCATTGGTCTTTTGGTGCGTACCAGAACTGGTTCCAATTCTGTGATTCGTCAATCCAAGTGAATCTTTGTAATAATCCAGTCGAGCTTAGACTTAACCTCGAGTAAATGTTGTTTTTAGTAACTCGGAATGAGTAAGTCACCTCTTCTTTACTAGTTGTGAAATTAAAAACCATGTAATCAAATGGTTGCATCTCCGGTACGCCACTAAACCGGATTCCATTCCACGGACCGCTTCGGTATACTCGTGACTCTCTGTTCCAGAGGAAAGCCTCCGGGAATCCTCCGGTTTCGAATTTGAATAAGAACTCTCCGCTGGCCGGATTATCAGGACTTTTCCATGACCGAATGGATCTGTTGAAACCGGTTCTGAGATCACAACCGAGTTTCATCTCCGGAAGTAAAGTATCTGTCGGAAAATCGAAACTCTGCCACAAAACACCATCTGGATTGTTGTTGATGGAGTCTCTGAGTACGAAATTACCGTTATCAAGAAGCTCTGCAACCACCGGAGATCTCACACCTCCTCCGGTAAGATTCGTTGACCAAATAGGTACATCGGATTGACTGAGAATGACGAGATTATTATCGGAGATTGTGAAAGTTCCGATGGAAGTAGAGAGAGGATTGTCTCTGTTTGCAACCCAAACATAGGTTCTCTTAGAGATTGCTTTGTACCAAATCCCAAGATACCAACGAGAATCTGAAGAGGGCTTGAAAAAACCAAGCTCGAAGATATTACCAGGAGACACGATTGTTTTTTTGCTTGAGATAGTTAGAGAATCTGTAGCTGAAAAGGTGTTGGTAGAGACAGAGAAAGCAGGAAACAGAATCAAAACGAAGAAGACGGAGAAGAAGAAGGTGTAAGAATGGTGGTAGTTTGGTACGTCTCTCATTCTCATGTTCTTTTTTTTTTTTTTTTCTCTCTCTCTCGTTCTTGAGAAAATTCAAGAATTGTGTTTGTATTTGAGAATTTTTTTTTTCTTTGGGGAAATCGACATGTTTAGTGTTAAATGTGTGAACCTTATTTACATAATTATGTATTTCAGTAATATTCCCTTTTCGGTTTCATTTTTCTATTAGTCTGTATTAATATTTGACACGCGGCGTAATTTTGGATATCCGTTACTCGAACTAATCTTTTACCATTTTATTTTAGAAATTGATACAAGACATGTATGTTCAAGTTACAGGATTATCCATAGGAGATTTTTCAAGGATTTTTCTAAGATTGGTAGACCACTCACTTCAATTTTTACGGATAATAAAATAAGTTACATCCTGCAAAAAAATGGATATCTGATAAAAATTAGCCGACCTACCAAATACCCAACATATTATTTTTATCCCGATAATTATGTCTTAATTTTAATCGACCTCCAAATATTTAAATTTAGGATAATTCACATAAAAATAGAAAATGTAATTTAGAAAATATCCACTTACTTAGACTTAAATTTGGGTTGCATTAGCTTGGAGAATAATTCGTTTTTTGTTGTTGTTGTTAAAAGATATAGTTGGAGAATAATTAGTTTTGATAACAAACTCACTACATTATATTTATAAAAAAAAGGAATCACGACGTTATATTAGTTTCCGATCGTTTATACAACTATATAACTATATATATTTTGTATTTATCAATTATTATAATATAATAAAATGGATATTTATGTATAGAATGAATAATGAAATAGGTAGTTAAAAAACCATTATTACTACTTAGTAGACTCTTACCTACTTACTACTTACATGTAATAAAAATTTAATACTCTTTATCCGATAAAAAAGTCACATACAAGCGAAAAAATACGAATTCAGAGTTGACTTAGCAAATAAAAAGTTTTTTTTTCTTTTTCTTCTGTAGGGTTCTTTTCCTTTCATACATGGCGTTTTTCTTTAAAAATTCAAAATGATTGATCAACCTTATTTTTTTTTGTAATTTTCGTAGTGAACGCTTTTTCTTCCATTAAAATAGCTATTATCAGTCAGCCTTTTGTATGTTCGAGGATGGAGCGTTAGATAAAAAAATCAGTGTTCTTTTGTTTTGTAAATTGTAATAACTCCTTCTAATTTTTGTTCTAATTTTTGTTTCCTTCCCAATAAAATAACTTCAATTCACCAAACATACTTTAACTTCTTTCTGCATTCGCCGACGCCGAACCCGAAGACAAAAAAAAAAGAAGGGGGTCGTTCCACGTTTCCCTGACTTTTCTTTTCTCTAACACAAAATTAAGTAGTAGTATTATTTTGTTGTTGTTAAAATCACAAAATAATTCTTTCCGACCAAACTAATGATTGTTCAAAAACCTATTAATAAATCTACATCTGTATTTTTTTTTTATCAGAACGATTGTTGTTATAATGCCTTTGACGATTTTATAAATTAAAATAGTATTGTTGTGAGACTCGGTGGGAGCTTGGAAACTTTATGTTAACACGGTTTTAGGTCTGTACTTTTTCATGCAAGTACGAAGACTAAATATTCTATCATATGTAAATTTTCACCAACAATTTTTTTGTTTGTTTGTAAAATGGTTGAAGACTGAGTATCGAAGTCAACGCTCCAGAAGTCTTGGTTTTACATGGGTTGAAGGCTGAACATACTAAATATTCTATTTTGTAAAATGGGTTGAAGGCTGTGTGTCGAAGTCAACGCTCCAAAGTCTTGGTTTTGATTTTGATCATCCTCATAATTCTTCGTTCCTCATTTGATATCAACTAGTCTTTATTTTTGGGTCAGGAATCAGGATTAACTAATACTCGTAGTCTATAAATATAATCATATCACATTTTTGATCAAATACATAAAACCCTACCATGATTGAAATATATATTGTCATCAATTTGAAACATATATATCTAGTCGAATTGTTTAATTCGATAAGTGGACATCAACATCACAATCAATAAAATCCATTCATACATTTCCCTTTACCAAAATAATTTCAACTACCAATATATCACTATCCTAATTAACCAAACAAATATACTAATTCACAATAATTATAAGAATCTTTACAAACAAACAAAAAAATCTTATCGTCCAAGAACAACTGTATTAGTGATCTCATTAGAAGAAACAATGTATTGTTGACTCGAATCAAGAGCAAAGTTGACATCAATGGAGTTTCTTCTGTTGGAAGTAAACGTTGGCTGTTTAGGCACTGGGAGCGTCGCTGTGTTACTCTCTAACATTAGCAAAACTGCAGCCATGTTTGGTCTCTCCGCAGCTGAATCTTGAACACACAGCATCGCCACGTGTATGCACCTCAAGGCCTCACGCTTATTGCACGTGATCCTGATCTTTGGATCCACAAGCTCCTCACTTCTCCCATGAGTATACAGATACCAAGCCTGCAACCATTTCAGTTCCCACCATTAATTAGACCATATAAACCAAACCAAAATTTGTATAAAAGCCGGTTAATACCGTTCCGTTATACCGAAATAAACAGATCGAAACAGTCTTTACTCAGTTGATTTTTGGGAAACTTACATAACCAATGAGGCTTCCATGTTCTGAAGATCGAAGACTTGTATTCCTCTTCCCACTTATGATCTCTAGCAACAAGACACCGAAGCTGTATACATCAGATTTCACCGAGAAAAGCCCTTCCATCGCATATTCCGGAGACATGTATCCACTAAATTTACAAAGACCAAAAGTAAAAGTAAAATGTTAAGAACATGATTTCTCCAAAGATTTTTTCATATGAAAATTTTCTCTGTTTTCTAGAATTGTGTTTTGACTTACTAAGTTCCAACAACGCGAACCGTGTTAGCTTCATTTTGGTTTCCACCAAAGATCCTCGCCATACCAAAATCTGAGATCTTTGGATTCATTTCTGCATCTAACAACACATTGCTAACCTTCAAATCTCTATGAATGATTCTCAATCTTGAGTCTCTGTGCAAATAAAGCAATCCTCTAGCAATTCCTTCAATTATCGCAAACCGCAGTTTCCAGTCTATCAATGCTTGTTTCGTCTCATCTGTTACATTCAAAAGAACAAGAATAAGCAGAATGGAAAGGAAAGACTTAAATTCTTTTTTTTTTTTGTCAATCTTTAAAAGTAAACATACCGAAGAGGAAGAAATCTAAGCTTTTGTTAGGCATATACTCATATATAAGCATTTTCTCTTCTCCTTCAAAGCAACATCCAAGTAATCTCACAAGATTCCTATGTTGAAGCTTCGCTATGAGAATGATCTCATTCTTGAATTCATCAACTCCTTGTCCAGATTTACCAGACAATCTCTTCACAGCTATCTCTTGTCCATCTTCAAGAACACCCTGACCAAAAGAAACATATCTCAATTATCAACAACAAAAACATATCACAATTTTGAAACACAAAGACTCAGTCTAGAAAATTTGTAATCATATCAACCAACCTTGTAGACTGGTCCAAATCCACCTCTTCCGAGCTCATTCTCTTTGGCGAAATCTTTTGTAGCTGCCACTATAACTTTCATACAAAAGACAGGTAACTCTGATGTGTTAACAGCTTTGCCTTCAATCATTATATCAACTGATCCTGAAAACGCAGTAGCGGTTTCTTTGCTCTTGGTCATATCAACAACAACATCATCCGATGTATCGGTGTTCTTACAACAAAATGTTCCTGAAACATCTACAGATCAAAAAGGTAAATGATTAAGTAAAATCAAGATCTTATCTTTTGGTAATGAAACCAAGAAATCAAGAAAGAACAAAAGTTAGTACCTTTCTTTCTCTTGAATCTCCATAGAAGCAGAGCAAAGATTCCTAACAGAACCACCACACCAACAACAACCGCAACAATCACCGCAATCTTGGTTTTCTTTTTCTCCCTTACTTCAGAATCAGCAAGACGGATATGAAGTGAAGATCCACCAGCTTCAAACTGTTGTATATCGACTAAATCTTGGTTCCAAATCATGCAACCAATACCACTAACAAGAGAATAAGCACTACAAGAACAATTATTCAAACATTTCTCTTTACAATCCTCAGGATCAACAAGATTATGTTCAGGAGTTTCAAAATCAGGCAACTTCACAGATTTAAGTGTAAAGAACTCATCTTCACCTCTCACAGCTTCAACACTAGTGTTCCTCTCACACTTCAACGGTGTTCTTCTTCTACAACCTCTACTCCAATTCCCTACAGAAACTGGCTCATACCCTTTAATACAGCTACAGATTCCATTAGATCCTTTCATATCACAAATACCAAATCTCCCACAACGATTATACTTATCACACTCAGTATCTGGCTCAGATTGAAACTTAGTCCACTTCTTCAAAGTCTCACTCCATCTCAATTCCTCTTCAGTTCCATTATAAAGAACCTTAAACCTAAGCAACATTGATGGATCTGAAGGAACATACGTGAAGTACACGCTACCTGTTTCATCTGCAGGAGACGAAAGCTTAAACCCATAAAGATAATTCGTTAACAGAGACATATTCTGAATCCCAGTGAAAATCGCCGAATTCCATTGCCCGCTTCTCCATTTCCTTGTCTTGTTTCTTTCCCAAAGCACAATCTCTGGTGCTCCAGTTGGATCAATCCCTAATGTGTAATTACCCGGAGAAGGATCGTTCTCAGATTTCCAAGAGACAAAAGCTAGATTATCTCCGGTTTGGGAATTCACACGAACTCTCATCTGAGGTAAAAAAGTATCAGTTGGGTGATTGAAACTCTCCCAAATAACTCTCTGTGTGTCGATTTCAGACAAAACAAAGTTCCCACTATCGTGTATGGTAACGATTCTGTTGTTGTTGCTTGATTCGATGTTTGAAGACCAGACAGTGATGTTCCCGTCTAATAACACGAGATTCCCATCCTTGGAAATCGTGAGAACTCCAGATTTGTCTGAAATTGGAGTTGCTCTGTTTGCTACCCAAACTACAGCTTTATCTTCGATGTTACCATACCAAATCCCTAGATAACGATACGTGGAGCTTCCGGGACTGAAGAATCCGAGCTCGAATGTTTTTAGTGGAGAGACTAAAGGTTTGTGATTTACACCGTCTCTTAAAGATTCGCCTCTTCTGATTTTATCTGCAGCCATAGAAGATTCATAAAGAAAGAAGCAGAAGAAAAGAGAAAGAGAAACAGAGGATTTACGAAAGTTTCTCATTTTTGGGGGGTTTTGCTGTTGGAAAAGAAGACCCAAGTGAGGGTGTTTGTAATAATGGGTTAGTTGCTTAAAAGATGAGCAGAGTAAGTACTATAACAATGGCGGAAACTTCCTCTAAGGATAAAATAGGAAAGGTGACAAAGGAGATAGGTTATCAAGTTGAGAAGTTTCTTTATTTTGTTATCAAGTTGTAAAAGTTGGACCAGAGAATTAAAATTGGAATTTTGTGTTGTCATTTATTGTTTGGTAAATAAGGTCAAATTGTTTGAATTAATATCACCTTTATAAGGTATTATTGCCTTTCAATCTTTTTCTTTTTCAAAATTTTACAACCTGCAGAAATATGTTGTTGGGGTAAATGACCTAACTTTTTTGAATTTTTTTTAGGTTTTTGACATCTAAAGATTTTGGACGGTGCCAAATTTACAAGATAGATTTGAGATATTCTAGCCGTTCAATATTTTATCAAGATACAACATTGTTTTTAGTCAGTTAGTTATGAATGCCGAATAAAAATACTTTTAGTATTCTTCTATGAGTAGATTTATACTCTTTTAACTTATTAACAAAATTTCATTCATTTCTAAAATGGACAACTTCTAACGTCCATTCTAGATGTAACACTATGGCCCTAACTGATAACTTAAAAAATATTCATCTAGATTCCGTTAGATTCAACAATTCAGCCGTTAACATTTGTTATTTAATCAAATTCTGCTAGATTTAGCAACTAAAAAAACACATATATTAATTATTATTTTTTGTTATGATAAACAAACTAAACATGAGCATTCGAATACATGTTCGGGTTTTGTTTGTATCTTGTTTAGATTTAAGAACATTTAGATATTTATAAATTTTGGTTCATGTTCAGTTTGGTTCCATCCGAGTTTGCGTCAGATTCAGATACCCAAAAAATCGTAAAAACAAAAAAAAATTGATAAATATTAAATAAAATTTGGTTAAATTTTTGCATATATAACTAAATAGTTTCAGTTATATATGTCTAAAAATAATTGATAGTTTCATCTTTATAGTTGTAATTTTAGAATTTAGTTATATCAAATCTAAATATAATTAATATTTTGGATATATAATTGTATTTTGGGTATTCATCGGTTCTTTGTTTGGTCTGATTCGATTTTAATTCTTCTTATATAGGTTTGTGAAACCATTTCGGATGTTTTATCCAGGCCTAACAAAAACTTTCTGTCAACATATGTCAACAATTTATGGATTAAAATATATGCAATTTAAAATTTTATGTATTTCAATGGAAAATAAAATAATTCATATATTTTTTGGGTATCCAAAATGTTCATGTATTTTAATAAAATTATTAAAAATATCAAATTTAATTTTTAATATTTAATATTTTACTATTTTATTTAATTAATCTTGATAAAAATTAAAATTATTTAATTAATATTTTTATAAATTTATTTAATTAATTCATTTTAAAAAAATTCTGTTATATTATGCCATGTTCAGCTATTAACAATTGAATTATAAGTTATTTCTCAAGATTTTGAAAAAAAATACAAAAAATTCAAAAAAAATTCTGTAATTCTGCTAGATTCAACCATATTCTTTACCATTTAGACAATATATTCTTAAATTATAAGATTATAAGATTGTCAAGAATTTTGAAAAAGAAATTATCAAGCAAGTGGAGCAGTTACTGAGTAACTAGCTTTGTATATTAGTATTAGTATAGTGCTTAAATACTAGTGGCCTTTGGCCGCCACATTGACTCCTGGTCAATCTATCGCACGTCGCACTTCGCACTTGGATTGTCTTCTCTTTATTTTATTGCACATGAAGTATTTTACGTATATTTTTATTGTTTTAAAGTGTATTCTTTTCTTTTCTTAATGTTTAATTGTATATCTAAATGTTAGTTGCTCGCCAAAATCCAATAGGTACCTAATGTTAAATACTTAAATTATTTCTAATACCGATGCGGGCCATATCTCAAGTGGATGCACTAGCAGTCTGGCAAGTGGCAACAAAGCATATGCAATGGTACAATGCCAGATCGAATTTTAGAGTTTACATTATTTATTAATTTAGTTAAATAAAAGTGAACTTTTACAATAACTAGTTTAATTGAAAGAATTGCCAACACGACTTAGTACAGTGCTTAATACTGGACACACCATGATTTGGCATCAGGAGTTCGACTCTTCTGTTCTTCGTAAATGAAGATTTGGGGTTAATGTACTTATCCATTGTGGCCATAAATAGTCGACAAAAAAAAATTTGAGAGAATTTGTCTACTTTTAATTCTTTTACAGAAAAAGTTAGGACAAAGACAATTGAAAGCATACTAATAATATATATATATATATATATAGAGAGAGAGAGTTTTACACGTGATACACTGATACAATATGCTCTTTACATTTTTTATTGGTAAACTACTGTTTCCTTTCATTTTTTAGGATAAGTAATAGACTTCGACTAAAGCAAAACATTAGTCAATTACAACTTTTTTTAATATTTTAAGTTTATTGTTTTTTGCTTGGAACCATTAATTAACAATATATGTGCAGTATTAAATTTATGCTACAACTCTAAGAAAGAAAGAAAAATGAGTTTGGCTTGGCAAATGCACTTAAAATGGTGTTGATTAATGACAACCTCGGTACTTTCAAAAAAATCAAGCTAATTACATTGTAATCTGAATTTTATTTGTTTTAATTGATATAAATCAAATATGAACAACTAACAATAGCAACAAAAAAAGAAGAAGCTAAAACATCAATCATCGTGGAGATAACACAGAAACAGTAACATCATTCAACGACATTGATGGATCCGTCAAAGAAGAAACAGTCGAAGGCATGTCACTCTCTGACACAAATGCAGGCCTTGAAGGCGTTGGGAGAGTATATGAATAACTGTTGAGCATAAGAGCAACCGAATCCATCGTTGGTCTATTCGCTGGACTTTCTTGAACGCATAAGAGGCCAATGTGTATGCATCTCAAGATCTCGTTTCTTGATCCCGTTGTTAAACTCGGATCGATCACTCTTAGTATACTGTCTTCTCTCCAACATCTCCATACCTGACAAGCAAACAGAATTACAAATTCATTTAACACAATGAATCAAACTGAAACCACAATTACCGGTTTGGTTTTGTGTACTTACCCAACTAAGGAGATCTTCTGCATTTTCATCGTCATTAGATCGAGCATTGTTGATTCTCTTACCCGTAATGATCTCAATGACTAATACACCGAAGCTGAAAACGTCTGTTTTCACCGAGAATTGTCCGTGCATCGCGTATTCTGGAGCCATATACCCGCTACAAGATGAAATGAAATAACCGGTTTATACTGATGTTTCTTAAATTTAATAATCTAGGAAGTAAGAAGATGAATTTACTTACTATGTTCCTGCAATTCTGCCCGTGAATCGATGTGTCATGGTTTGGTCAGTGTCAAAGAGTTTAGCTAATCCAAAATCTGCGATTTTCGGATTCATTTCTTGGTCCAAAAGAATGTTGCTAGCTTTAAGGTCACGGTGAATAATACGGTAACGAGAGTCTTCATGGATATAAAGAAGTCCTTTAGCAATTCCTCCTATCATTTTGTATCGCATTCCCCAATCCAAAAGTTTACGCTTCTCAAGATCTGCATCGGACGCAAAGATCAACCAACACATAATGGAAAAAGAAAATAAAAGAATGGTAGGATCATATGGAGCAACTGGCGGAAAAAGATACCAAAGATGAATTTTTCAAGACTAGAGTTCTTGATGAACTCATAGAGAAGGAGTCTTTCTTCTCCATGTATGCAATAACCTAAAAGCCTAACCAAGTTCCTATGTTGAAGCTTTGCAAGTAGTAAAATTTCGTTCTTGAATTCAATGTCTCCTTGTCCTGAAGTACTTGATAATCTTTTCACCGCGATTTCTTGCCCACCCGCGTACAGACCCTGAGAAATGCATAAGCCTATGTTTATAAATCTATCAAGACAAACCAAAGTTACTGTTAAGAAAATTGCTCAAAGAAACCTACCTTATAAACTGAACCAAACCCACCACGCCCAAGTTCGTTTTCGGGTGAAAAGTCATCTGTTGCTTCCTTAAGAGTTTCGAAGTCAACTAGCAACGAATCTGAGAACTCATGCTCTGCATTTGATCCTGACAAAGGCGCTTTGCCAAAAACAATAGTTCTCAGGATTCATAGTTTATAAGATGACGATAACAAGAAGAAGAACATTATATTGTGTTACCTCTGTTTCTATCTCCCGAATTTTTCTTCTTCCACCACAAGATCAAGCATATGCAAATTGCAAGTAACGCAACAAGAACTATTGAGATAACTATCGCGATAATGACTTTCGATCCACCTTTGCCGTTTCCTGCAATAAAACATTCACTCTCTTAAATCTAAGAGAGAAAAACATTTGCAGCTAGAGACAACGTTCTGCACTAGAACACACAAAGAGACACATTCAAGCAATTCTATGAACCTGTATTCTCAGTTCTTGTAGCTGATGTTGGTGACTCAGCAGGCTGAATAGCAGGTGGATCAGGCTCTAGATCGGAATCCAACTCATAGAATCTCCATGTCTCAAATCTAAAGCTACAACTAGGACAAAACCACCTAAGACCAACCTGACCATCACAACAACGTGGGATCCTCTCAAATCCAAAAACTAGACAATCATTACAATCCTGTTCAGACAAATCCGGCGTACACTGCGCACTTCCATAGAATCTCCGGTACCCCGCCACACCCGAACCGGTTCCTTGAGCGTATTTCCTATTCGGCCCACCAGCTGCAGCACTCCCTCTGAGTCTGTCCAATAGTTCTAGTTGTAGACGATCAAACTCATCTCTGTTTGTTGATATGTTTGTACCGGCGATAAAAGCCTTAGCCGGGCTCGTCTCTTTGATCCCATAGATTGTTCTGTTCGAGTAACGAAACATACAGTGTGTGTACCACACGAGAGCTTCTCTGTTCCGCGGACACTGCTCAGTGAGGTTTGTTGCAGCTGTCTGGACACAGCTGAGACAATCATCTCTTGTGACTTCTCTTCTACACAGAGCAATTGCATAAGCTCTTTCTTCAGATGAGTCACCAGAAGAGAGGTTGTAGAAGCCATAAGCTGCCGGTGTGAGTGAAGAGAGAGACGACACAAGACTGTTGAGATTGCCTGCGTAAGTGCTGTTGGCCGTGAAGTTGCCTTCACGAGCTACGCAGTTGAATACTGGTGGAAACTGATAGTTATCTTTCTGAGCTAAGGAAATATATGGTACAAACGTTAGGACACAAGCAAAGATGAAGAAGAAGATAACATTTTCGTGTTCCATTGAAACTTGAAGCTGTAATGTATTGAAAGCTTGAACCAAAACGTAATGAGTCTGGTTATGATAAAGGAGAAAGAACACAAGTTTTTTTTTTTGGTTTTTCAAAAAAGAAAACACATGTTGTTGACAAATGTCGATTTTAAAATGTAGGAGAAAGAAGTGGGAAGTCTTTGTGCGGTTGTGGGGTCCTGGGTGATAATAAGAATCACAATATGAAACCATCGACTTTTTTTTTGTTTTTGATAATTTGTGAAAACTAACGGCTTTATTCAGTGAATCAGGTCAACAGTGTGGAAAACTCTTTTTTTTTCTTTTTTTCTTGGCGTGTGCGTGGTGGAAAAACTTATTATTTAAATAAGAAGAGTTCATTTATTTCTGGGCCGAAACATGTAATCTCCCCATATCCGAAATCACAGCATATAATATTACTTTCGTCTCAAATGTCATTCGAACAGGTAAGTTCTAAGCTTCACATAGAATTTTACCAGTTGAGCTAATAACTCTTGGTAAAAAGAAGAATTCATTGCCTATTGAAGTACCAAGAAAAATACTTAAAAGTTTGAGTTTTCAAACCAACTATGAAATAAGACTAACTAGGAACTTTCTATTTTCGTAGAAGCCATTTTATTTTACACTTGTTTAAGAATTTTTTTTTTGGGTAAAATAATTGCTCAAGACTTCCATACTAGATAAAATCATAATAGTAGATTTATCTTTCAAATCTCATATTTATATATTATGATAAGTTTGGAGTTACAGTTCTCCTCTCCTATCACCCAAGAACAGAGTCATACGCTCTAATTCTCTTTACAACACAATGATCATACAAAGTTGCTTCTCATGTTTCAGACTCTTCACTCCTAGCCTCTTCTCTTCTTGACACTCGACTCTTTATCAACTTATTATTTATTTACTTCTATCAAAATATACCTTAAATAAAAAATGGATAAACTGGAAGTAGGAAAACAAACAATGAAACCAAAAGAAAAAGTCTTATACAGCTTCAGATTATTCACAACAAGAACAAGCCATGTCTGACATTCACACGAACAAAACCCATTTAAAAGTCTTGCATTGAAGAATCAAAAACAATTACAGATTAATCACCCTAACGAGGAGATAACTCAGAAACAGTGACATCATTCGACGACATTTGTAACCCTTCAGTCGAAGTTGAAACATTTGAAGGTATCACACTCTCTAACACAAATGCAGGCCTTGAAGGCGTCGGGAGGGTATACGAATGACTATTGAGCATCAGAGCAACCGAAGCCATTGTTGGTCTAGTCGCTGGACTCTCTTGAACACATAAGAGGCCAATGTGTATGCATCTCAAGATCTCGTTTCTTGATCCTGTCGTTACACTCGAATCAATCACGCTTAGTATAGTGTCTTCTCTCCAGCTTCTCCATACCTGAGAAAGAAACAGAATCACAAATTCATATGACAAGATGACCAAAACCGAAAACTCAATACTGGTTTGGTTTTGTGTACTTACCCAACTAAGGAGATCTTCTACATTTTCACCATCATCAGATCCACCATTGTTGTTTTTCCTACCTGTAATGATCTCTATGACTAAAACACCGAAGCTAAAAACATCTGTTTTGACTGAGAATTGTCCGTGCATCGCATATTCTGGAGCCATATACCCGCTACAATATGAAATGATACAAACGGTTTATACGGGTGAGTGTTTCTTGGAATTAATTAGTAAGATAAATTACTTACTAAGTTCCTGCAATTCTGCCCGTGAATTGATGTGTCATGGTTTGGTCTGTGTCAAAGAGTTTAGCTAATCCAAAATCTGCGATTTTTGGATTCATTTCTTGGTCCACAAGAATGTTGCTAGCTTTAAGATCACGATGAATTATCCGGAAACGAGAGTCTTCATGAAGATAAAGAAGTCCTCTGGCAACTCCTCCGATCAATTTGTATCGCATTCCCCAATCCAAAAGCTGACGCTTCTCAAGATCTGCGATGAAACAAAGATTAATACAGAGCGGAAAAAGAATGCTAGGATCACATGGAGGAAAATGATTTACCGAAGATGAAATGGTCAAGACTAGAGTTCTTGATGAACTCATAGACAAGTAGTCTTTCTTCTCCTTGTATGCAGAAACCTAAAAGCCGAAGCAAGTTCCTATGTTGAAGCTTTGCAAGTAGTAAAATTTCGTTCTTGAATTCAATGTCTCCTTGTCCTGAAGTACACGATAATCTTTTCACCGCGATTTCTTGTCCACCCACGTACACACCCT
This sequence comes from Cardamine occulta, assembly GCA_028015245.1. Taxonomy (NCBI): domain Eukaryota; kingdom Viridiplantae; phylum Streptophyta; class Magnoliopsida; order Brassicales; family Brassicaceae; genus Cardamine; species Cardamine occulta. Next base: position 12,185,071 of record CM051387.1, read on the forward strand.
GAGAAATGCATAAGCCTATGTTTATAAATCTATCAAGACAAACCAAAGTTACCGTTAAGAATTTTCGTCTAAGAAAACGTACCTTATAAACTGAACCAAATCCACCACGTCCAAGTTCATTTTCTGGTGAGAAGTTATCTGTTGCTTCCTTTAGAGTTTCGAAGTCAACTAGCAACGAATCTGAGAACTCATCCTCTACATTTGATCCTGACAAAGGCGTTTATCCAAGAACAATAGTTGTCAGGATTCATAGTTAATCCTTTTTAACAAGATGACGATAACAAGAAGAAGAACATTATATTGTGTTACCATTGTGTCTATCTCCAGACTTTTTCTTCTTCCACCTTAAGACCAAGCATAGGCAAATTGCAAGTAACACAACAAGAACTATTGAGATGACTATCGCGATAATGACTTTAGATCCGCCTTTGCCCTTTCCTGCAGTAAAACATTTGCAGCTAGAGGCAACGTTCAGTAGAACACACAAAGAGATGTATTCAAGCATTTCTATGTACCTATTTTGTCAGTTCTTGTAGTTGATGTTGGTGAATCAGTAGGCTGAATAGCAGGTGGATCAGGCTCTAGATCGGCATAAAACTCATAGAATCGCTGCGTCTCAAATCTGAAAATGCAACTAGGACAAAACCACCTAACACCAATCTGACCATCACAACAACGTGGGATATTCTCAAACCCAAAAACTAGACAATCATCACAATCCTGTTGAGACAAATCCGGCGAACAGTGCGCACTTCCGTAGAACGTTGGGTATCCCGCCACACCCGAACCGGTACCTCGAGCGTATTTCCTATTCGGCCCACCAGCAGCCGCAGTCTCTTTAAGTCTGATCAACAGTTCTAGTTGCAGACGCTCAAACTCATCTCTGTTTGTTGATATGTTTGTGCCACCAATAAAAACGTTAGTCGGGAACGTCTCTTTTCTTCCATAGATTATCCTGTTCGAGTAACGAAACATACAGAGCGTGTACCACACAATAGCTTGTTTTGCCCGCGGACACTGCTCGGTGAGGTTTCTTGCAGCTGTCTGAATACAGCTGAGACAATCATCTCTTGTGAGTTCTCTTCTACACATACCGCTTCCATAAGCTCCTTCTTCGGATGAGTCTCCAGAAGAGAGGTTGTAGAATCCATAAGCTCTGGGTGTGAGCGAGGAGAGAGAGGAGACAAGGCGGTTGAGATTTCCGGCAAAAGTGCTGTCTGCCGTGTAGTTGCCACGATCTAAACAGATGAAAACTGGTGTAATCTCATAGGTATCCACCTGAGCTAAGGCGTGAAATGGAACAAGCGTTAGGACACAAGCAAAGAAGAAGAAGATAACTCTGATATGTTCCATGGAAGCTTGTAGCTTTTTTCTCTTCTGTAACCTATGAGACAACCCCCAGAACGTAATGAGTTTAAATATGGTTATGCTCGATCTAGTTTGACCTTGAAATCTGAAAAAGAAAGGGAAAAAAAATCAATGTGGTCTTCTGACTATTTCAAAGTCGTACAACCAAAATGACACAACTCGCTGATCAAAGACAATTATAAAGTTAAGATTGTTGCGTCCTGCATGATGATAGAAGAATTACAATATAAAACCAACGATTTGGGGCAGCGAAATATCAGGTCAATGGTGTGAAAAAATGGTAGTTAAATAACAAATGTTGATTGCTCACTTGTTTCCTCTCAAGTACCAATGACCAATATGAACTGAAAAGACTGGAACCTTGACCAATGATCACTATAAATTAAAACTAAGCTTTCCATTAATAGTAAATAAACTACTAAAGTGAATCCTATAGACTTATTCCTCTACCTCCTTATGTATTGGATCTTACTTGCTGAATGAGATCTCTTCCCAAGATTTGATTAGATAAGCTGATTTTAGGACAGAGTTTAAGAAGGTCTTGTGTAATGGCAAATGTGTGTGCGATGGAACATCTATATATCCCCCATTTGGACAAAAGAATTGCAATTTGCAAACCAGAAACCACGAAAAATGTTATATATTTTGAACAAAAGATTCATAACCCCATGAACTATAATAAGGAAGAAAGATCATACCTATTGAAAGCACTTTGCTTGGAAACAAGAGCAAAGTAAAACAGGAGGAAACAGCCCAGAGATGAATAGTAGCTCTGGAGTTTGAATCTCGTCATGGAAACCTCAGCATCCCGAAATTGAAGCCTAGATTACATAATCACGGTGAGATTTAAGTACATGGAAAACGCTGTACATCTCTCTCATGACCACCTGATCCTCTTCATCGCCGTTAGGGACACTGTAGTGAAGTCCCCGTGAGCCAATTTGACGCATTTACTTGTCCCCATTGCTTCGGAGGAGAATGTAACAGAGCAGCTGTGTGAAATTGCTTAACCTCGACGAGAGGAAAAACTGAGGTAACGGAAAACAGCTTCATCAATTCATGAAAATTGAGAATCATACCGGAAAATTTATACAGATTCTCAATATCCAAACAGCTCAAGAGGGAGCTCAAAATGTCGAACGGAGAAGAAGCTAATCAAAATTAGGAGCGACGGGAGATTTAGGCTGAGTGACAACTGAGAACTAATGTAACAATCAATCCCATGCCGGGTTGAAACATATGATAACCGGAATTCACCGAACCGAATGATGAACTAGCGCAATCGCCAATCCGTATTACACCAGGGTAAACGGTTCGGTTCACTAATTTACAAGTCTGGTTTTAGGATTCTTTTAATTTATGTTCTTAGAGTTGTAAACCGAACTCTGTGCTTTCCGGTTTGGTTTGAACCTTTGGACGTTTGGGCGTTAACGACCGCATCATAGGAGCCGACCAATGGATCGGAACACCGTCGGATTATAAGCTTCGGAAAGAAAAAGCTTAAGGTTTTGTTTTTCCAATAACTGATCCCACAGGCCACAACCAAGATTTTGATAGAGTTTACATTAAACCAACAGAAAACAAATCTTCAGGTTCAGTTTCATGTAACATGGGCAACGTATCAAGCAATCATGGTATCGCTCTGTTCCAATGTTTGCTGAAGGATATGGCTCTATTAGTAACACGAATTGAATCTTACAATTAACTGTTCTCCATTTTTCTGTAATCAATTCATATTGGGTTCATGTGTTAAGAATCTTTACTTTGTAAACAGAACCAAAATAAATCATAATGTATAACAAAATTATGTGTCCGGAAAATGTAGGTAACTCTGTTTTTTTTTTTTTCTCATTTTCTTTGCTTGCAAATTTCTAAACCAGAGAGAGAAAGAGAGAAAGAGAGATACTCCTGAGATTGAGGATAGGCACTCAGTAATTCTAGGGACGACACAAAACTAGTCATATAAGGTTTTAAAATTATTTTTCATATAAACTTCTACTTAAATCTCCATTTAAACAGAATCATTTCTTGAAAAACATTCCTCATTTATAACAAACCCACCTTGATCAGTTTCTGACTTCCCTTTCAATTCACTTCAGGATCATTCTTTTCTTTCCTTGCAAGGATCATTAACTCCTAACAAAACCCTCTATCAAAATTGTCTATTCCTAATCTCCAGACCTCGATAATGTTCATCATATGACACCGTGACTCAATGTTAGCTTTCACAAAGATGGCTAGATTCCAAGGGTTGCTTCAAACCCGGGCTACCATATTGTTAATCAGAAACTACCATAAACAACCAGTCGAAGTTGTCTGGAAGAAACCTGAAATTGGATGGACAAAGCTAAACTTTGATGGGTCGAGAGGAAGACAAGGACAAGCCAGCATTGGAGGGATATTCAGAAACCACAAAGCTGACTTCCTTCTTGGATACTCAGAATCTATAGGGGAAGCCACAAGCACCATGGCAGAATTCGCAGCCCTCAAAAGAGGGCTTGAGCTGGTTCTAGAGAACGGGTGGACGAATCTATGGCTTGAAGGAGATGCCAAGATCATAGTCGATATCATCGCCAAGAGAGGCAGATTGAGATGTGAAGAGACAATAAAGCATGTGAATTACATCAATGTGGTTATGCCTGGGCTTAGCAACTGTGTGCTGAGCCATGTTTACAGAGAAGGTAATCGTGCCGCTGATAAATTGGCTAAGTTAGGACATCAGTTTCAGGACCCTAAAGTCTGGAGGGTTCAGCCTCCAGACATAGTCCTACCAATTATGCATGACGATGCAAGAGGTAAGATTATTCTTAGAACAAAATGAGCCCAACCGAGTAAATATATTTGTAACTAAAATTTTATATATATCATTAGATTTTGTAAATAATGAGCCAAACATATGTAAAAAATGAACTTTTGTAACAAGAAGATACTTTCCAGCTTCAAGTGCAATAGAAACGCTTCTTTTATTATTCATCATCCAATAACAATCTGAATGGCAAATGAATTCCTATTTGTTTCTCTTTGTTCTTGTTTGTTTTTTCTATGTATGTTTCCATTCTACAACTCCTTGAAACTGTAATTCAGCAGTTGAATCTTTCCGAGAAGAATAGGGTAATTCTCAATGGTCAAGAATCAAGATTGGTACCTCTAGCTCTAGCTATAATCTCGATGCAGCTGTTGAATCCGAAGATGTGAGTTCCCGGATTTCCTTTACAGCTTCCCTGATTTTATGGATTGCCATTTTCTTCACCTGGAATTCGGCAGCGATATATTTTGTTCATTAACACCACTCCTTTATTACTCAACCTTGTTTCAAACTAATGGAACTTACCTCAATCTTATTTGCTTCCGTTTTGACACTCTGAGGAAGTTGATTGAGCTCTTCCACTCGTTTGATAGATTCAGTAACGTGCTCAGGTGAAAGAAACTTCAGAACCGCATTTACGCAAGACTAGCAAAAATATACAAAAGTTATATTAAAAAGATTAATAACTTTGTGATAACAAAACAAGGTAAGAGTGTCTTGGGTTCTAAAAGTAATACCTTACTCTTTCTATTTTGGTATGGACATCCGACGGGGACAATGACTGCTTCCCCGACACACTGATCAAAACTCCATGGTTCAATGTCTGACGAAAAAAGAATAAGCGGCATGAAATTGAGTATGGATTACACTTACATTGCAATGGTAAGATAAAACTAGAAGAAATGAGGATATGATTCTTACCAAACTCTTCCTTGAGCCTTGCTTTGTGATACTCATCAAGATAGTAACTCTGCTCAAGTAATGGATGACTCACCTGCAGCAATGATACATAATAAACATACGAACATCAGTTGTCCTCTTGTAGAGCAGTTCAAAACATCAACCCAAAACTTACTTGTTTTTTGCTAGAATCCATGCGTTTTAGCTCGAGAGAATGGTTCTTAATATACTCAAGAAGTTTAGAAACGTCTTGTTTCTGGAATACATCCCACTGGGCACCATAAGAGTTGCTTAAGATTTCTTCTTCACAAGAGTCATTACAACTTTCTCTTTCCTCTCCCTGAAACTCACTGCCTTTGCATTTAGCGCATAAACAGTGTTGTGAAGATTCTGAATCAGAACTGGAATATCCATCTGGCCAATCCCTCTGAGCATATGAATCCTTCCCCTTTTCTGGGTTCTTAGATCTTACTCTTCCAATATTTTTCATCAGCTTTCTGATCCTACAAATCTGTTTTGTAGATAGAGGTGTTTCTGTGACATGTAACAAGATATCAACCTGCAGGGCAAATCAAAGCTTGAGAAAAATACAGGGAGATCGGAAAAGTTAAACGAGAAAAGACAGAGAAAACTAGATGACCACAGTTTTACTTCTTCGGCTAACAATCAATGTAAATCTCCAACATAGCTAAGGCAATTGTGAAATAAGGGAAAACTATTCCAGAAAATGGAAGGATTAAGAAAACTTACCATGTCACAAGTTTCGAAACCTAACTTCTTCACAGAACCTGGCTGTGCATATTCTTCACCACTCCTGTACGAGATATTGAGACTTGGACCAAAATTGGGTGTTTGTATAGAGTCAGGTAGGTTGGCGGCAATATTCAGTAGACCGTGCTTTGGATCCATGTAACGGGAAATTGGTAAAATATTCAGTATTTCAGCATAATGATTTGGGAACTCGTCTTTGAACAAAGAAGACGAAAGCCATCCTTCCAGCTTCACCCTTTCTTGACAAGTATTAGTCTCAGCCTTCTCTCTCAAAGACCCCAAAAACACTTGCTTTATGCCAATTTCTACCTGTCATTGAAGAAGAAACGGACCAATTAAATGACCAAAGGGTATTAAAATCCACAAAGCGAATGGACCAGTAACATCACAGAGCACAAGTGACTAACCTCAAACCAGTCCATACAATCAGTAGTATTGGCTGTTTTGCTGTTTCTGTTCATAAGACAGCAACAGAACATGGCTACGGGATTCCAGTTAAGCCTTGAACCACCCTTTAACACACTACGAACTATCACAGGATGGCCTTTATTCCAGTGTGTCTGAAAGTGTTCGAGATTGTTTTGTTGAAAGTCCATCACTGTGGGGTAGTATAAAAAGTTACTAGTTCTGTCTTCTCTTCTCTTGGATGCTTCTTTCAAATGGCTCTCGCTACTACTAGATTGTGTTTCCATACCAAGACAAAATGGACATCCCGAGAATTTATCTAAGATTTCTGGCAACTCATAAGAACTAACTATTTCCTCTGCACTGATCTCTAACTTGCTTGTCAACTCCAGAGTGGATTCATGCTGCTTACAATCTGTTAGAGCTTCCTTTAGAGATCGGTCCCTAGCATTACATAAGACCCGCTTACAAGTTTTGATACCATTCAAGCATTTGGCTGATCCAACCTTTCTAGATAAGCTCCCGTGATTCTGATCTTGGTCAGATCTTAGCATGAGAACAGAAGAACTGTGTGTACACCTTCTTTGCAAATCCTCAACGCCAGACTCACGACTGCTGCTACTCGCACATATTGAATTTGTCAGAGGAAAACTCAAAGCAGATTACATAATATGTCAACACTTAACAGTATAAGAGATTAAGGTAGAAGAATGAGCACCAGAGTCGACGATCATCAGAGGTTAATTCAGAGCTATGACTTTGCGCTTCAGCTGGATTTTGCCCTATCACATATGTGAAACAAAATCAAAAGATATGAGCGAGTTTAACTTAACAGAAGCGGTGGATCCAGATAAGAAAGCCACTTAATTAGTGTCTAACTATGGATATCTCTGTCCTAAAACAAGCAAGCTACCTTACGATAGAAAGATTAGTTAATAGAGGGCTTTATCAACTAAGTAAGTGGATTTATCAAACTATTAAACACCTTTCTCTTGTTCATCATTTTCCACTTCTACTTTGTGTTCTGCATTGATTTTTTTTATTACTGGAAGAAGCATGCACACCGCATAATGTAGATACAAAACCCTGTCAATTTCACTCCTGGCCCTTTGAGAATCCTGCAACACGTTGTAGAAGTACCCAGCTTAGCGTTACTACATATCTGAAATTGTGAAAAGGAAAACACACATGTAAAATCTTTGAGCTAAAGAATTATCAGATAGTCAGACCTTACATTCAGTGACTCCAGAATTAGAGGCTGAGCAAGCTTTGCACCTGCATGATCCACTGCATACAGGACATTTTTTTTCAACTTCTTCTTTTGATCCCTTGTTCCTAATTTATTCCAAACTCAGTTAGATGACTGTTTCTAACGAATTAGTAGATCAAAAGCAGACAGTTTAGTAACAAAATTAGAAACAAGCAATCTCTAGTGAAGTTATTGAAGTTGAAAAATAGCAGGAAGGCGTATCTAATGTTATATTCTAATGAAACCATCCATCAGCAAAAGGGCCAAAGCTATATGCAAACAAGATAAGTAAAGCAAAACATAACCAACGATACCTTTTTTCGATACAATCTATGCAAAAGAACTCTCTTTCACAGCTCAAACAAGTAACCAAATCCCCAAATCCTCTGGTTCCACACCAATGACACCTCTTCTTCTTCTCCTTCCTTCCATTAACCAAATTCCCCTTGAAAGGAACCACCTTGACAACAATCACACAAAGCCAGACGATAACATATAAATAGAGTAAATATAGAAACTAATTTGGCTACACACAAAGTGTAAAAATTCAAGCTTTTGTTTGTTTGTTTTTTTACCTGCATTTTACCAATAGACATAGGTTCAAAGTTCTTAGACCTAAATCTTCTTTTAATCAATGGAATTGGTTCTACCCCAACTTTAACATCACAGGGAGAAGACACATCACTTGTAGTCGGAGAAGGTGGAGAAATTGCCATAATGCCATTAGGAAGAACCTTGGTTAACTCTTCACCAACGAAATCACCAGACCCTTTATTACTATTCTCCTTCTTCTTCTTCATCTTCTTCTTTGGTAATCTCTTACTCTTCTCTACTTCTCTCTTCAAAGCCATCCTTATCAAATCCAACTGTAAATCTCCTTTCTTTAACTTCATCTTCTTCACTGCTTCATCTACAGCCTCTGATTCATCCATTACTCGCTTCCCCTTCGATTTCCCTAATCTCTGGGCCCTAATTCTGCTATCGTTTAACTCGATCTCTGAAGACATCGCTTCATCTCCTCTTTTCTTTGATCTAACGAGCTTCGGCGACTCTAGAACTTTCTGCTTTCTCCGCATTAGGCTTTGCTGCGAAACATGATTCTCGCACATCTTTTTTCCTTCTAAAGCTCGTCTCTTGCAACGCCATTGCTTACCATCGGAGCGGTTGCAACGAAACTCGTCAGGGACGACCACGTTCTCCGACATTCTAAAAAGACCCGCGAAATTCTCTGAATTCCGATGAGAAATTCCGGCGGAATTACTCGTACTTAGTGATCTGAAACCAGAGAAGAAGAAACGGCGTTGTACTTTGAGAGAGAAGTTGGAAAGGAGAAAGGAAACAAAAAAGGAAGTGTTTTTATTTGCAGAGTAGAAGAAGTGGCAGTTTTGTAATTAAGTGGAGAACAAGAGTCTTGTTTTGGTAACGTAAGATCGCAAATATCGAGAGGATCTTCAGTTTTTCAGTTACTTCTCCTCTGCTTTTTTTTTTTTTAAGTTTTCTTTTTTATATACAACTCTAATTTTTCTATTATATTGGCTGAAGAAACTTATTATTAGTTTTAATTGATTGTATATAGATTTAGTATACTAACCGACACAACAAAACAAGAAAATCAAATATACTTTGTAAAACTTTTTCTTTAACTGGGGATTTTCATGTATGTAAAGTATTTTGATATTTTCATTTTTCATGGGGATTTTAAAACTGTCACTTGCAAGAAATTTATGAACTTCGATCAAAACAAAATGTCAGTATGGTTTATGAATAATCATTTAATAAAAAAATTAAAAATTGTTCGTGACCCAGAAAAATACTAAGATGAATTTTTTAAGTTCATAGCACACAGATTCACAAAAGTACGATTTTTAATGTTTTGCGTTGAATAATATTGAAGTTAATATGAATATCTGCATGTAATGACTTAAGTTGGGCTTTTAGTGGGATCTTACAAACTTTACTAAGTTGTTATATTTTATGGGCTCCAAATTGTTTCAATTTTGGCCTTTTTAATTATAATAATGCTAGCTTTTTTGTCCTACTTTGCTGCTGCCTGGCACAGTGGCACTAGCAACGATGTTTTAATCTTTTAATCGAAAGCTTTTTCATATTGTCAAACAGTACTCTATAACAAGCTGAACGTGTATACTATGCAATGAATTTGTGGTCAAAGAATACTTTTCTTATTTGTAGATTTTGTTTATTGCCCTCCCTTGCATTAATATAAATAACAAAAGTTTTAAACCATTTTATTTCAAATGATGGTTTTAACATTTAATACTAAATCATCTAATTGATTTGAAGTTTTTTCATAGCAAATAGTTCTACGAAAGACTCCACAACAAAAAATTCTACTAATACACAAAAACTAGGATAAATGGTTTTCCGAACACTACACTTGAAATTTCTGATAAATGCGGTATTCTAATCTACAATTTCTATACTATTATTTGAGCAGCATGTATTAAGAACCTAATTTTGTTATTACGTTTAGTGAATTTACTTTGTTATATTCCTATAAAATATGTGTTACAAATCATATAATTGTTCCACCAAAATTCATTTCATCAATTTACACTTAGTTAAAAAAAGGGTAAAAATACATACCTGAACATAGCCATTTCTAGAGAAGTTTCTACAGACTTGGTTTAAACTTCTTATGTTATTCGAACTGAAAACAAAACAAAAAAAACATATATGGGAAACATTTTGATTATATAAATTATCCAGAGTTCTTCTATCAACTATGATATGTATTTTGATTATTTCAGTTTGGCAAATATTTTTAACAATTCTTTGGCGATATTCTAATTTTCACTTGGTAATATACTAATATTAGAGACATAAACACTAACCTTCGCCATTTCTGCAATTTGATTGTCTACGCCATGGTCTTCTCCATCATTGTAGGCTCACTATATCTTCCCAAACTAATTAATTATCCTTCAACAAGGAAACAGAACAAAACAAACCATTCAATATTAAGAAGATTTTCATTAATTAGATTTCATAAACATGTTGAACTTCATCAAATTTATATAAAACGAAAGTTGGGAATCCAATAAGTGACTTTGAAATTAATAGAAATGGTTGACAGTTCTTCAATTAATTATATTATAATGAAACAGAGGAATCATGATTTATATTTAAGCTGTTTTTGAAGTTTAGAAGTTCCACAAACACATGTATATCCTAATTTTTTCAAAATTTATAGGAGTTAACTAAAAGACATCGAAACTAAAAAGAAAATTATCTTAATTATGTAATCAATTACAGACTTCTAACACATGGATACGGATTACATATCACAAGAAACAACAATCAACATAATCCTTATTTTCAAATAACAAACGTCAAAATTTTATTTAATACTTAAAAATTAAACAAATTCAAAATAATAAATGTCGATGATAACAAACATTTGTGGTAGAGGAGAAGATGAAAATATCGTAGGTTTGGAAACGACGATGGATAAATTCTTTGAGCTCGTTTTTCAATCAATTAGAGAAGACGCAGAAAAGTTGAAGAGGTCATATATATATATAGGGGACAATAGAGGAATTTTGTTACCTAAATCGTGTTAGTTGATTCACTTCGAAATAGTTTTGGTGGTTTTTTAATTTTGTATCTCATGCACTAAACTTTTGTATCAGTCCAACTAATATACAAACAGATTTGCTGATATTTTGTTTTCTTTTAGGCCAAATAAAATCATCCATATGTCCGTCCAAGGAAATACCTTATCACATCAATCTCGCAAGCCTCTTATCCATTCTTATTCAATCACATCATATGTTATAATTACAATTTAACAATTTAATAATTCATTCATCTAATCATAAGTGTATCCATCGTCGTAAGTTTGGAGACTACAATGGATAAATTTTGTGTACTCGTTTTTCAATCAATTAGAGAAAACACATGAAAATTGAGATCACATATATAGGGGATGATGGAGGAATTTTGTGATATAAATCGTGTTAGCTGATTCATTTCAAAATAGTTTTCGAGGCTTTTCAATTTTATATCTCACATTTTTATTTTGGGCTCATGTACTAAACTTTTGTATCAGTCCAACTAATATACAAATAGATTTGCTTATATTTTGTTTTCTTTTGGGCCAAATAAAATCATCTATATGTCTGTCGAAGGAAATATCTCATCGGCTCATCACATCAATCCCACGAGCCTCTTATCCATTCTTATTCAATCACAGCATATGTTATAATTATAATTTAGCAATTTAATAATTCATTCACCCAATCAGAATTTTATTTAATTTTAATCAACTACATAAATTCATAATATATATGATCTAAACATTAATTATAAATCTACAACTGTCGTTATGTATCACATAAAATTCACTTCCTAATATCAATATTACATGTTTATACATATAAGCTAACCAACAATATATTAAAAGCTTCCTGGTATATTATAACATGTTAAACAAAACAAATACTAATTAACAAAACTATCCTCGCACAAGGTGCGGATATAAATAATTCATACAACCAAAAACAAAACAAACAAAAAATCTATAAATATTTCAATACGAAAATCCTTTAACAATTTTTTTAACCAAATATTTTATTTTTATAATTAGGAATCCCAAGTTTAAACTTATATTAATCGCTTTAACCAAAAAAAAAAAGTTTATATTAATCTCTGAATACAATTACTACGTCAATTCCACATTTAAAATTTAAAGATGTATGTAGCGGAAGTTGAACGTGGTCTAAACCTACATAATAAATTGACCAATATACTACCATTAATTAGTTCAATCAATTAATGGTTCTAATGCAATTCTATGGTTACTCTTAACAAACTCAAAGTCAAATTGCTTTCACCAAGTATGAAACCATAAGAATTCACACAATATGCTTGCAAAGGACACATATTCACTTTAGAGGTTCTTATCTTAACTTTTGAAAATTGACATTATCTGGATTTTTTTCCCCTTTGGACGGCTGGGACTTTCTGTCCGTGTGTGACTAAATTGGTCTATAAATTTTACTTTATAAGTAAGTAATTGAGTTCTAGTTTTCTTTTATTAAAAGGTTTTGAAATTGAGTTTTTGATGTTTTGCTTTTCTTATAAGAAAACAAATTTTCACTAATTAATATTATGGGCTGGATGTCAAAAAAAAAAAATTATGGGCCAACCATGATAATGATTGGATAATGCTTCTTTTGGTTAGACTTTGAAAATCTTTTGGTTAGACTTTAAAAATCTTTTGGAGTATTAAATATCGATTGCGAACATAGACAAGCGTTTCTTATGTAATTCTCAATCCGGTTCCCAAAAGTATCTGTGTAATCATTTTTAAACATATTATTACGTTTTCTAATATATTCATATGCTTCCATTGAATTAACTATTAAAAAGCTAATGATTTAAACTCGATTTAATTAGCTTGGGGTAAATGCTAAATTAGGTATTCTTTTATTAACAATCACTCATTCTAAAACTGTAGGATGCCATTGCTCATATATAGTAGATCTTCCAGTTTTATTATATATATATATATCTGATTTTTTTAGTTTTCACTACATAATGTTTTTCTTTTGTTCTTTTTATAATAAGAGGGAAAATCACCATTTTGATGTATAGATGACGTATGGAATACGCGGCCTTCGAACATTGTAACAACCACATGTGATTATAGAAGCTTCTGGCCGTACGGACAACAATTAACTTTCAAAGTCCGCAAGTCCATTATCTTGCGACAATAATGCGAACTTAAGAGATAGCTTTGGGAAAATGTTGACTAGTGAATCATGTAATAAGATGTAACATAATTGTTACATAACTTTAACACCAACAAAAAGATGTAACATAATTTTTTAATTGGAACATACGGAGGATAAAGACGACAGTTTCAAAGCCAACATATATATTGATTTGATGTGATAAAAATTGGGCGGTTTTGAACATTATGGCTAATGTAGATCACTTCTTAAAATTGTCAATTACCATTTGGTGATTTGATGTTTTTGCCCCTGGGATTACCTATAAAACTTAGTAGAATACTAAATTTAGGAGGGAATTAAAGTTAGGTTAACTTCTTCAAATTTTGACCAGAAGTTTTTGTTTTTTTGTGATCAAGTGGTTATATGTATAAACACAACGCGAAGTGTTATACGAGAAAAACACGTTTGTTGTTTGTCAAGGTCAGGGAGAGACGCACACACTCACGAAAACAAATGAGAGCATGTAAAACAAAGTTTACCTTTTTGCTTTGGTCGACCAATATTCATATACGCAACTGAACCGCCCAATTTTTTTTTTAAACATTTTTGTAGACGTAATCTAAATCTTTGTTTTAATAAATAAATATCACATTATTTAAACGTGTGAACATATATTATACTATATGTTTAATAACAATGTTACATATTTGGTTATTATGCGAATAATTTTTATAAATATGATATTACTACGTCATAATGTGGTAAATTGACCCCAAAAACTACATGATACCTTTTGGATTATTAAAGTTTCCTTTATTTTACACACAAGAAAAAACATAAGACTTTGCCTTATAAGGTCTCTAGAATAAGAACAGCCAAAAAAGTCATGTCTACTGCTAACATACAGCAATAAATAGTTGACATCTATAAATGCATAACTTTTGGAAGCTGGCTGAAAATAATACATACGAGAAAAAATCATATATATGTATGTCAAAATCAAAGTATTATTATTTGATAAAAAAAATATATATTTGTTTTCTTTAAATTTGTGTAGGGAAAAAAATCCATAAGTGTGTCATGTACTTATGACCAATCCATCAGTCAAAAACTAACAGCTCATCCTAAAAATCGCTCGTTCAACGCGCAAGCGGGACCCACAGATCTATTATTGAGTTCCACGTGTTCTCTATCTTAAATTGTCTGTGACATTTACACATGTAAAGCGATTAACAAAACCTACGCCGTGATTTCAATTATTCGGAGGCTTTTTTCTTTTTGCCATAATTACATACCAAGTCATCGAAACTATATCGACACGTGTCACAAGATCGTTAGGTTCTTTTTGATAATCCCATGAAACAAAGTTATATAACTCCTTTACTTCTGCACGAAATAATGAAGAACACGTGTACTCACGCGCCGCCAACTCTTCCGGTTCCGATCAGCGGATCTTCACTAAAACATGGATAGAGTTAACTACAATTATATGTATGGTACCAATGATAGCAGCCTTTTTAAGTCGTTGAGATTATTTAATAGGAAATATTATTTAGATTTATCAATTATTTTAAAAAGCTGCTTGAGATCTTGCTGGAAATGCATGTGGTTGATCTTGTGATCATGAGAAAAAATATAAAAATAAAACTAAATGGTGAATCATTTGGACTATATTGGTTTGGCTCTTATGTTTTCATTAATACCTTTTGGGAAACATGACATAAGTCAAATATCAATGATGTGATTATTAAAGTATTTATTTTATGTCTATATCAGGAAATTTCAGCAACTCATATCAATTATATCAATTATATCAATTATATCAATTATATCAATTATACATATCATTGAGTCGAATTTAACATTGACAGGAGAGTGGAGACTATATATGCATCTGTAGAATCAAAGCCGGCCATATATAAATATTAAAATAAAAAGTGGATATCAATAATGGAAACTCCATTATTAAAAAATGGTATTAGATATAAACTCTAAAGAAATAAGTAACAAACAAGAAGAAGATATAGTATTTTACATGTAAACAAATCCAAAAAAAAAACAAGTCTTAAAATTACAACAATAAAAAGAAGAAAAACAAAAACAAAAACCTCTATCTAAATCGATTTATTTTGTTTCTTTAAATTATATAATAAAACCATTAACGTCCAAGAAATCGGGAATATCAAACTTCATGAGATTACTGCAATAACTTTCCATTTCATCCTCAGTGCTGCAACTGCTACTATTGATGTAACTCGAGTTTAGCGTAGTCGGGCTTGAAGATGGCGTGTTCAAGACTGAATTAGCGAAGTTGAAGCCCTGATCCGAATAACAAGGATCTAATACAAAATTAGAACTTGAATAATCGTTGAACGATGGAATAATATTGCAATCTTGGACCGTCGTAGTTGAGGTTGAAGCGAGAGTTTGTTCTCCAAAACCATTGAAGTGATGCTCCATGTCGTTAAATTGAGCTTCATTGGGGAATGGCGGCAAAGAAGGTTGGAGTTCTTGAGTAGTAGTCGTGTTCTTGAATTGGTCGGTTTGGTTAACATCATGATGATAACCCGTCTGGTTCTCGTGGTTTTGATTTTGGTTTTGGTTTTGGTTTTGAGAGAAGAGAGAGGTCGCGAGCTTGAGTATTTCAGGGTTGACCAATGGATGTTGCTGCTGATTATGACTACGATGAGCATCTAGCATAAGTCTTGACATGTTCATATGATGTGAACTAGAGGAATTGTATAGAGATGATGCTAAGATAGAGGAGATATCAAGAAGATCAAGTCGTGGACTGTGAGTCACTGGATCAATCCCCATTCTAAGTAACTTCTTTCTGATATGCGTGTTCCAGAAGTTTTTAATCTCGTTATCTGTTCTTCCAGGCAAACGCGCCGCAATTGCAGACCACCTAATGTCAAGAAAACCAAACACATAAGAATCTTGAACTAGTTCAAGAAGATATTATCGGAGGATTTAAAATAAAAATAATTATACTCACTTGTTTCCTAAGAAGCTATGAAGTTGAATAATGGTTTCTTCTTCCTCAAAAGAGAACCTTCCTCGTTTTATATCTGGTCGGAGATAATTAGTCCACCTTAACCGACAGCTTTTGCCACATCTTTGCAAACCTGAAGAAGAGAAACAAAAAAATTAAAATTTGAAAACTTTTTGAAAAACCCATAATTAAAAAAAAAATGATTAAGACACTAACCGGCATTTTTGGGGAGAGTTCTCCAGTTACCATATCCATGTTTCTGGATATAGTCAATGAGTATCTGATCTTCCTCAGATGTCCATGGCCCTTTCTTGAGCCCGTTCTTCTCGCAACAAGGTGATCTTCCCATTGTTTGTGTTCGATAAATATTTATTGTCAAATGGCTTAGTTATGAGCTAATAAGAGAGTTGTAAGGAAATGAATAGAGAGAGAAAAAACAAAAAGGTCGTAGGGTCCGTAATGGGAAGTAGTAAGTATATATAGGGAGAGAAGAAGAGGGAAGTCAAAATGGTTCGGTGCCGTCCTCTGTTTCTCAATTGGTATACGTGTCCTTTATTTTCCCCCAAAAAAATAAAAATATCGAATAAATTCTGAGTCGATACGATGCTTTTATCTGTTTATTGGAGTATGATTTTTTTTTTTCTTTTATTACTCTATGGAATTTGTATCAGTAGTAAACATGCCCTTTTATTGACTTGATGATTTTCTTTTGAGTTTATGTTTGTTTTTAGGCTTACATGTTCAACTTTCATATCTAAATTTCAATTATGATACAAAAAAGACACACTTATATTTCGTGTTTACATTTATATTCCCAAATGATATTTGATTAAAAATACTTCAATTAGAATAAATTTTATAAAATGTAAATAAAATCTTTCAAAATGCAAATTAATGTCATATTTTAAAGCAAAACGAATCTATAGTCGGTGTTAATTACAACAAGTGTGTAATATTCTTCCTGAAAACAACATTAATCATTTTTTTTCTTAAATATTGTTGTACTCACTAAACCCCTTTCTGAAAACGAATGTCTTATTAAGCTTAATAAGCTTTCTTGATATACTTTGATAACTTATATAAGTAGCTGTAACGTTGAAAAAGTGCAGTTTTGTTAGCCTCATTCCTCACGATAGTGAAACATATGATATGAGTTAATCAAGCTAAGAGACAAAAACAAGAGAATATTTATGCTAATTAAGAAATAATCTCAAAGATGGTTTTATCAAAATAAACTTAAACTTTTTACTCAAATGTTGATATTTGTAATTTTGTAGTACGTTTACATCCAACTTAAGGAAATAAGTTAACACATAAGTATACTATCTTAATTAAATAAATTAGATATAATGATATTTTAATATTTTTATGAGTAGTTTAATTTAATAAGAGAAAAAATAGTAAGTAATGTGATAATGAAGTAACACAATCAAAGGGGTGAGTATCGATCGAGGAAAGAGCTGTCGCCAACATCAAGACGCCAACTCTTAATTTGGACAGTTTTTCTACTTTTAATTTCCAGATTAAAAAAATAGTTTAAAAAACCTGGAGGGTAGAGATTGCAATTTTTTTCATGCCCCAACTCTTTTTTCGGCTTGAGAAGACTTGGTTTACATATATTATAATTATATAATAAGCTCTCTATTAGACTCTTACCTTTAAAATCTAACAAGGTTTAAAAAACCTTGGATTACTTAAGTTTGGTTGTAATAGAATTGGGGGTTCCCCTTTAATTAAAATGACTGAGTTTTAATTCTGAAACATTAGTGGCCTTACTTCTTATAGTACTGTCGTCGGATCACAGTATTGATCTTCATTTCAGTTTGACCAAGTTTCTCTATAATTAAAATAATGAAACATATACAATATTAGACCAACCATTTCGCTTGGATTGCAATTTGCAAGGTTCCAAAGAAATTTTTATCAAAGTCAATATTCTTTTATATATATATGTGTGCGCGCGAGCCCATGTAGAGAAAGGGATCGCATTTAATTCGAATGGCAATAATGGAGTTTGGTATTTGCCGAAATTTATAAACATTAACTGTGGAGAGATTATGATAACTTTATAGACAGCAAAGATTATTATCCACCAATGAATGTGTGACTGTTTATGTTTCCCAGAAAATGATGACCAATATTTTGTACATATTAGCTTTTCCTGTGTAAGATTTTGAATTGTAATAATTCAATTTAAATTTTAAATTTTAATATTCATGTGTGATTTTTTCCCAAATCAAGTGGATGAATAATTACAATAAAATTCATTGAAATTCAAAACGTAAAAACAAAAACAAAACAAAGTATTTTCTTAGTCTACGCTTCTTTTTCTAGCACCTTATTTGCAACTTGAAAATTATTAACAAAATTTGCTAGTACGAACCACTATCTATTTGACTC
This sequence comes from Cardamine occulta, assembly GCA_028015245.1. NCBI lineage: Eukaryota > Viridiplantae > Streptophyta > Magnoliopsida > Brassicales > Brassicaceae > Cardamine > Cardamine occulta. The sequence goes on from CM051387.1 coordinate 12,203,661, forward strand.
GTTTCCTCAGTACAAGAAAATTAACCGCAATCAGACGGATTTTTTGACGGATTTGGAAATTTTCGATGGTTAACTGACGGATTTCTGACAATTTTCCGAAAACATACATCCGTTAGAGATCCGTCGGAAATTTTCGCTAGAGTTCCGTCGGAACTTTTCGACGGATTTGAGTCCATTTAAAAATTTCCAACGGATTCCGGACAATTTTTCGAAAAGATACATATGTTAGAAATCCGTCAGATTGATGTTACTGTTGTAGTAGCCATTGTCAGAGCCGTTATTTTTCGACGAGTTTCTCAGTATCCATCGAAAATCCGTCAGAAATTTTGAACATTCTTGTAGCCATTATCGGAGCCGTTACTTTCTTACAGATTTCCGACAGAATTCTGACACCCTGCGATTCTATATTTATATATATATTCCCATCATTCTCCATTCATTCACAATTACAAACTCTTTCTATAATATCATTTTCCAAATTATCTTCTTCAAAATATTTTCTATAATACCTTTTTCCAAAACATGCCAAAGCCAATGAGATGGCATGCAGAGCATCGTCAAGTTGGAAAGATTACACATCCTTCAGACGCAGAAGTGTGGAAGCATTTTTAATCATTGTATCCAGATTTTGCGTCAGAGCAGAGAAATGTATATCTTGGGCTATGTACAGATGGATTCAACCCATTTGAAAAGCATGGAAAACAATACTCGTTGTGGCTTGTTATTGTTACACCGTATAATTAGCCTCCATCTTTGTGCATGCTTAGAGAGTTTTTGTTCCTCTCCATTCTTGTTCCCAGCCCCGAACATCCAAAAAAGTCTCTTGATATATTCCTCCAACCGTTGATATATGAGTTACAAATGCTTTGGGATCATGGTGTCGAAGCATATGATGTTTCTTGCCAGGAGAATTTTAAGATGCGTGCGGTTCTAATGTGGACAATTATCGATTTTTTAGCATATGGTATGTTGTCTGGATGGACAACCCATGGAAGACTATCGTGTCCGTATTGCCAAGACAACACCGATGCATTCCAATTACAGCACAGAAGAAAAATGTGTTGGTTTGATTGTCATAGAAGATTTCTACCGAGTGATTATCCGTATCGTCGGTTTAGGACATTGTTTACGAAGAATAAGAAAGTGTTTGACGGTCCACCTCTTGAAAAATACGGGATTAGTTTATTGGAGCAGTTAAGAGATTTTGGTGCAAAGCGGACTCCTTATTGTGGGGGTAATGGACATGATCTTGTTGACGGTGTTGGTGTATTTCATAATTGGCACAAGAAGAGTATTTTCTGGGATTTGGCTTACTGGAAAGACCATCTATTGAGACACAATTTAGATGTTATGCATGTTGAGAAAAAAAATTTTGACAACATCATGAACACGGTTTTAAATGTCCCAAGAAAAACGAAAAACAACATAAAATCTAGATTTCCGACAGAAATCACCGTCTGTTCCCAAGTGTTTTCTTGTAGTGCTACTGTTTACTTTAAAATTATGATACTAGTTTATTTAAATTATCTTACTTCACTTCATACATATTTGGATTCTGGATATTGAATTTAAAATTATTAACAGAGATATTGCCAATCTCCAACCTCGACCATGAATAGACAATCAGTACACTAGGAGAACGCCATAGAGAATTAACAAATAAAATTAGTAAACCTTACCTTGTCTTTCACATATTCCCACAAAGAAAGCATAAACAAATTAAAAAAAATTCTACACTATAAGAATAATACATAAGCACAAAAATATTGATCAAACCTTCCAATAATTGTAAATACAATGCCAATAGATTCGTTAATTATTTAATTAGCATTGAGAGGAATAGTCGTATCACTTTCAAATCAATATTTGTTAACTACACATAACCACGGTCCACGGAGTACTAAATCTAATGTAAGCATCACTAAATTATTTATTATCATACCCTTTTCTTATTGATCACAAATTATTAGGAACATCACATATACTAAAATATAGTTACTCCTATATAATAATTTCTTCCGGAGATCTTAAAACCAGTTTTAGCGATTTTTTAAAGAAGATTAATAACATTAAACGATCCGTAATATTAGTGGTATGTCTCCGCGTTAGAGATTGAAGAATCTGTCGGGTCCAACGACAAATGAAGTCGTTAGAAAGTGCAAAATTAAGATGTTGAACCAATAACAAAATCTGTTAATTAGTATAAAAAATAAGAATAAGGTTGCAGATTATGTAGGTGTCAATGCTATAATTAACCTATAACAACATGTCGAAAATCTAGCTAGGGTTTTGCTTGCGCATGTATCATTTGCCACAACGAGAAGCCCACGTGTTAGCACAGTTGACCAAATCTCATTAGTTGATTAATGTTATTTGATGTATGCATAAGTTAATCAACTAAGGAAAATCTCATTGGTTTTAACTATTCATAGAGTTTACCTACACTAAGTTCGAATACTAGTTTATCAAGTCTTGTGGTTAATTGTTGTCTGTTTACTATAACTATTTTCCGCATGAGCTACTTGTGTTTTAGACTTGGTATGGCTAACTCCCTAGAAAATGCATGCATATATATGTGTTTGCTCTATAGCTCGCGTAATGATGTTTTTTGTACCACCACCTTAGTTGTAGCGCATGACTTGTCTCATCATAGACTGTCTTTTGCGCATGGTGCCAAGGAACGCAAGCTTTTCGTTCTATTGGTGATAACGAATTGCATTTAGTTTAATTTGGAATACAAGTCTTGTTGGTAGATTCTGTAGTAGCCAAGCCCAAGTCTTTTTCATTTTGATTTGTTTAACGAAATCAGAACCAACCATTTCAAAGTCTCATCTTTTTATTACAAAATTATATCTAGTCGCTATTTAATCTTTGATAGGAAACAAAACCGTGAATAACTTGACCACTTTTGCTGTTTTGTCCAACCAAAAATGCACACACTATCAACTTCGAGTAAAAAGTAATTACAATTAGGAAATAACCAGAACCACACAAGAAATAATTTATTGAATACTCAACATATAATATAGGAAAGAGGATAAGCTAAAAATAATAGTTAATTACTTCTTGTTTTTTGCATTATTCATTTGTTTCGTATAAACGAAAACCTTTGAACTCTAAACAGTTGAAAGGAGCAGAGTCAGCAGACAAGAAATCGTAATGATTCATGGTTGTGCAGTTGATGTTGCCACTTAAGAAACTTACGGAAGACTTCATGCAAATCATATATAATATATACGTACATCTTGAATTTACGTATTTATAAATAGTGGTCAATTTTTGGGGATTTGTTCGATAATAGAGTTGCTGGATAATATTAAAAATTATCATATGAAATTTGGAGGAAAGACAGCAACACACTAGAGAACTCTCTGGAAAACTGCTTTTTCATGATTAGTTGATCACTTAACTAAATATAAACATATACTGCCAGAAAAACAATTCATTCATATTCGACTTAATTTACGTTATTAAAAGATAAGCACTTCCGCGAATTCGGAGTTGATTAAAACTATATATACTTAGTCAAATTCATATATATATATATATGTATGTATATATTTATGTAATATATATGACTTTGTATTAATCACATTATCATGATAATATGATATCAGTCTACTGTCATATATTAAGTATGGTCAAATTATCTTAGCTTTTGATTCATAGTTTTATATCCAATGCAATTCGCAAGGTAATGTTAAGTGTATTTTTTTTAAATAAATCTTTTAGAGAAAGACCCTTTAACAATTACCATTCCAGCAATCATACTTCTATTATTAGATGGAGATTAAAACACTAAAAGATGTAAATTGGAAATACAAAAAATTATACTAAATAGATCGCTCGCTAGATTGTTGTTTGAGTGGTTCGCCCATCCCTAGCTCATCTCAAGGTTGTTCGGTTTAGTTCTAGTTTGACTTTTCGGTTATTTTTTTGGTCAAAGAAGCCTTTAAAGCATATGTATGTAGTTAACTCTGTTTCATTTTGGTACTATAAATTCACATCTTATATGAAAAATATTGAATGTCTGAGCTTGATCTTGAACGAAGTAACGAACCCTAAATCTAAGTAAGGTAGGTCCACTTGATAAAAGACGAAAACCCTAAAACTCCAAAGCCCAAAACACCGAAAAGCCCAAAATACCAACTCATTCTTCACCACAAAAATATTCAATAACAACAAGCAACGAACATAACGGATAAGTGTTATCCTCCTCATCTTCATCTTCCAACACACCGAGAAAGAAAAGCAGAGCAAAGAGAGTTTGGTGTCACTATGAACATTGCCACTTATTATTATCACTCAAACTTTATCGTAAACCCTCACATATACAAGACTTCTTTAGTAAGGACTCGACAAGCAAGATCAAATAACATTACATTCGTGACAAGAACACAAGGAAGAAGAAGAAAGATGGGATTGTGTTTGGTAGGAGCAAGTGCTGACGCCGGAGAAGAAGAATCCGGCGATCAAAGGAAATCCGAGAGAAGAAGTTTCTTGAGCTTAGCAGAGGCCGGTCTTGTCGAAATCTCGGGACTCGGTGCGCACGAGAAGTTTCTTTGTCGACTTACGGTAAATTACATTATATGTTTTGGTTTCATTTTGGGGTTTTCACATTTTTAATAATTTCACTTCAATCTGTTAATTTACTAATTATTTACATTCTTCTTTTGTTTTTTTTTTTTGCATCACAATTATTTGATTTAATGAGCTAGTATGGATAAAATTGAAAAATAAACACATTAATAGTGCACAGAACTATAGAAGATTCAAAACAGTCTTTTTGCGGACCAACAAAATCTTTAAACATATATTTTCTAGAACGAGATCGAGTGTAATTAACATTTAACATTCTATCATGCGCTAGTTAACCATATATATGCGTACCTTACAATTACTAGAATTTGACAAAAAGCATGTGCATTGATGGAATTTGTTATTATTTTCGTTTATATTTTGGAATTGGATCTTTACAGATATCGTCGTTGAATTTACTAAAAGTAATATCAGAGCAAGAAGAGTGTTCAATAGAACAGTTAAATGCTGGAAAAATATGCGATTGGTTCTTAAAGGATAAGCTAAAGAGAGAGCATAACATTGAATCTGCTGTTCTTCAGTGGGATGATCCCGATTTTCCTTTTTAATACTTCTTACTTTTTCATTTAATATACAAAAAAATATGATTATATCCATTGAAAACAATGTGAATTGGACTGAAAATATTACTCAATCTATTCCAGTTTATAAGAGTTTTTAAACCATTTTTTCTTATTCCATTTTATAAGGATTTTTTAAATATCTTCATAGATATTTGAAAACAAAAAGAATATTTAATGATGAATGTTGACAAACTTTCCAAACGGCTATTTGCATTTTAGTTATTTTTTTATATATTTTAAAAACTGTTTAATGATCATTTATTGATGATTTTGGTTAAAAATGATGATTTTAGTTAAAAAGATAACTTTCCTTAATAAACGCGCTTTTAGCCAAAAACTATTATAAGTTGGAACGTAAGGAGTAGATTCTTCTATAACAAGATGACTATATGTACACTTATCTAAATTCTAATAAATCTAATTTGGTTTAACTAAGAAATAGAAACCCATTTTTAACTCCTACTATACATTATATATAAATTTATTCGCGACTGTCTCAGTATGGATCGACTCTGAAACTTTGAGTCTTTGACATTGGGTTACGTTGAAAAAAAAAGACTCTAGGACTGATACACCACTAATTAATATGAGTTAGTCGAAGTTGATTTTTTTTCTCCTTTTTGTCAAGTTTTAAAAGTTGATAAGTGACGTCTTTTTTTACATGAAACAAAATTTAAGATGAAAAATGTTCTCTATACACATAATGATATGTTTCTTCGTCTTTTAGTATTTTCAAAAAATTTCTCCTTTATGTAACTATACTAAAAACTCGTGGTAGTAAATTTATTTGGTACTGACTTTGTCAAAATGTATTTTGGTTTACATTGATCTCAAGGGACTAGTACAAAATCAGTAGATTCCATTTTCATCATGATTCTTTAAAGAGCTAATTGAAGATACATATTAACAGTTCAAGTGCAGTTCAAGTGCGTTAATAACTACATGACGTAGAAGTTGGGCCTAGATACATGTGTTATGCATTGTGGTATTGAAGAATTCTAAATATCATCCACGACTAAAATACATAAAATCGAAAATTATCACGAAACCACGAAAAAGACATGAAACAAGACCATTAGACAAAAAAAGAAAAAAGAAAGAAAGACAACATTAAACAAAGAAGAAGAAAAGAAAAGACTTTGAAAGAGAATCCAAAAGTTGTAAAGAAAGACTTGTAAGAGAATCAAAATACGCTGTCGTATTGAATTACGTCTCTATCACTTTTTTAATTTCACCTCCACCTTCGATTCGATGTCTTCCGCTAATCAAGCCGCCCAATAAAAATCGCATATTAATTTAAAAAAAAAAACCAAATTATTTCAAAAACACGGACGCCAAATCAACTAATTAAATCCAACTTTCTCTCTCCCTCTCGCGTCCGATCTCTCCCTCTCCTACTCCAACAGCACAAAAACAAAGCTCTTTCTCAACGAGTCAACCATCGTCGTTCTCCGTCGCTAAATCGCATGCTCTGACTCTGACTATGACTATGACGGAGGAGAAACCATCTTCCGACGGCAAAGGTTGGGGTTTCTTCAAGATTCCATTTCGAAATTCATCAAGCGGTCACGGAAACGCTGCATCAAGTGCTGCTACGTCTCCGTTTCCATCTGGAGCTTCGTCTTCTTCTAATTCTTCTCATATTCATAACCACCATCTCCATCATCACCATCATCATCATCAAATCGGGTATAATGGACCTCATGGTGATGGATCGGGTCAAAATCAGCATCCGACTCCTTCACCTTCAGTATCCTCTGTTGCTAAGTCATTTCTCCCTACTAAACGTCGATTGAAGCTTGATCCTTCTGAGAAACTCTATTTTCCTTGTGAGTTGTTTCGAATCTCTTCTGATCGGAATCATTTCTCGGAATTTCTTTGTTTAGGGTTGTTTCTGAAAACTCGAGATCCATTGTCATCAACTAAATTTTCAATCTGATTTTTTCAGTAGAATTTTGATTATTTTTGACTGATCTGATTATTTGGATCGATATTGACTCAACAGGAAATAAAAAAAAAAGTTTTAAACTTTTTGGAATTATGATTAGAATCTTGACATTGGATTATATTTCTCTAACTGTTACTTCTTAATTGATCTAGAAATAGCATTTCTTTTAAGTTATTCCTAAATTAGGAATCTGTTTAAGGATAAATCATTTTAAGTCTTACTATTCTGCATGAAGATTTTGGTAATTCTTTCCTTATAGAATTTAAGAGTCGTTTAGTTATTTCTCGTTCAAATTAATGAATTAGATTATTACTTTGTTTGAAGATGAGCCTGGGAAGCAAGTTAGGAGCGCCATTAAGATTAAAAATACAAGCAAATCACATGTAGCTTTCAAGGTATGTTTTTGATCTAACCGTTTTGATTATTTGGTTAATGCATTTTTGTATATGTGCTTACTTGTTACTCTCTTCAGTTTCAAACAACTGCACCGAAGAGTTGCTTCATGCGTCCACCTGGTGCTATTCTTGCTCCTGGAGAAACTATTATTGCAACTGGTATTTGCTTCTGTATTCTTCTTGATTAGAGCAATGGCTCTACAACGTTATGTTTGTGACTCTTATCTTTTACTCCTTTGTTGAAATGTACAGTGTTCAAATTTGTGGAGCCTCCTGAGAATAATGAGAAACCAATGGATCAAAGGAGCAGAGTTAAGTTTAAAATCATGAGCTTGAAGGTGAAAGGTCCAATGGACTATGTGCCTGAGCTGGTATGTTGATCTTATGATCTTATCTTTAAGCTGGTCTTTGAACATGAAAACGTAGTAACGTGTAAGAGTCCTGATATAACATTATATATCATCGACTATACTAAGTAAGTAAGAATGCTGTTGGGCCTGATTAGAAGTTTCAACTTACCTTTTAAGGCACAAGTTTATAACCAAGCATGTGTGCTAGTGACAATATTCATACTCTTTGTTAAGGTTCCACTGAATGTTGTTTCCAACACTTACTGATTGCTTTATGTATTTTTTTTTTGTGCAGTTTGATGAGCAAAAAGATGATGTGTCTAAGGAGCAAATACTGCGTGTGATTTTCCTGGATCCTGAGCGCGCCAACCCTGTGAGTATCCGAATCATTTTGCTTATGAAGATAATTCTACAGAACACTGATCAATCTTTTTACGGGATCTCTCTCTAATTATCTATGTGATGAATGAAAATAGGCACTAGAAAAACTGAAGCGTCAGTTAGCAGAAGCGGATGCAGCAGTGGAGGCACGGAAGAAGCCTCCAGAAGAAACAGGTCCAAAGATGATTGGAGAAGGGCTTGTGATCGATGAATGGGTCAGTCACATTTTTTACTATTTTAGATACTCTTGTCTCGTCCATTAGATGATTGTTAATAGCTGACATTGTTTTTGTCTTTCCTCTAATAAAACACAGAAGGAGCGTCGGGAGAGATATCTTGCACAGCAACAAGGCGAAGGAGTTGACTCTGTCTGAGACTAAAAGATCCTTCTCAGTACAAAAAAAAAACAAGTATGTGCTAGTGAAGAAGAAGAGACGACGATATTGAATTTCTCTGCTAACTTCCAGATTCATAATGCAATCTAAGGATCATCATGTTGGTAAAAACAAAAAAAATGAAGGAAACTTTTTCATGTAAAAAAAGGAAATGTAAACTCGGGGTTTGATAATGAATTGTTCATGTTAAAACTAATAAAAAATAGAGATGATGCTTGTGTTTACTGTTTAGACGTTGAATTAAACCGAACACCGTTTTAATTTAGTATGAAAATTGTTCGGTTGTCACCTTAACCGGTGGGATAGAAACATCTTTTCCGTCTAATTTAGTCGGAAAGCAAACATGTAATAAACTCAACAAACGTCGTCGTTTATTGCTGAATCTAACTATTTCCGAATCCGTACCGGTCAATATGGATCATAAACTCGATCAGACCAAGTATCAATCCGAGGATCCGGTAGGACCGGGATTTTGATTAGGAATCTGAATCTCTAAATCCCAGATGCTTCGATCCCTATACGTGTACGTCTTCTCAGCCCTTCCTTTTCATTTCTACTCAGCTGCGTTATTTCTCCGTCCTCCTCAGCTCGTGGCCGGCGTTTGTCAGCCGCGGTAAAGCTATAACTATCGCAGCTCAGGCCGACAATTATACGGATGGTAAATCCACAGAAACTAATAAAGAGGAGTGTGAAGAATCTCTAGTTCAAATAATGTCAATGAGCAATTCATTGAAAAAATTCTCTTCTTGTGTTCTTATTGATCTCGATGGTACCTTAATCAACACAGGTAGCTTAAGAACTCAATAATTTGCTTCAATTACTCTTTTCATAATTTTGATATTTGATTAATGTCTTTTGAAATTTTGTTGTAGATGGTGTTGTCGGTGACATTTTGAGGAAATATTTGTGTAAACATGGTAAACAGTGGGATGGAAGAGAAACACTGAAAATAGTTGGTAAAACTCCATTAGAAGCTGCGACTACCATTGTTGAAGATTATGAACTTCCTTGTGCTGTTGATGAATTCAATTCTGAATTCTACCCTTTGTTCTCTGCTCAGTAAGTTAACTTTGTTTCTCATTTTCTATTGTCTTCATACTTTTGATTACCTCTGGTTTTGAATTTTTCAGTATGTGATTTGTAGGATGGATAAGATCAAATCTCTTCCAGGTGCCAATAGGTTAATTCGACATTTGAAGTGTCATGGAGTGCCTATAGCCTTGGCTTCCAATTCTTCAAGGGCAAATATTGAATCCAAAATTTCTTATCATCAAGGTTTGGCTTTTATGAAATGTTACTCGATGCATAAGCTCGTATTAGTTACACTTGTTTCATGAAAGTGGTTTCACTTTTGTGTAGGTTGGAAGGAATGCTTCTCGGTTATTATTGGTAGTGATGAAGTTTCCAAAGGCAAACCTTCTCCTGATATGTAAGATACATTTTTTGTCACCCATATTCAAATTTTGACGTATTGATTCTAATCAAACAAAAACCTGTTAATGACAATGATCACTTTTGTATGAAAAGTTTTCTTGAAGCAGCTAAAAGATTGAATAAAGATCCAGCTGACTGTTTAGTTATTGAAGATTCTGTGTGAGTTTCACTTTTATCTTAATTTTGTTTTGCAGTTGTGCATTTGGTGCTCTTTGACTAATAGTTGTTTGAAAATGGCAGGCCTGGTGTACTGGCTGGGAAAGCTGCTGGAACTAATGTTATTGCTGTTCCTTCTCTGCCTAAGCAAACACATCTTTATACATCTGCAGATGAAGTTGTCAATTCTCTACTCGACGTAAGACCTGAAAAATGGGGTCTTCCTCCATTTCAAGACTGTAAGCAACACCCAGAAACTCTGTTCAGTACTCCTTTTCCTGTATAATTTGTTCATCTTGGTAAAAAGTCTTTTAACCTTGTAATTTGCATTTGCAGGGATAGAGAACACTTTACCAATTGATCCTTGGCGTATTGGAGGTCCAGTTATCAAAGGATTTGGCCGTGGCTCTAAAGTACTCGGAATCCCCACAGGTCTGTACAAAGTCATCGAACCAAACGCTTTTCTTCACTATATAAATTTGTATGGCCTCTTTTCTTATTGACTGCATTTGTTTTCAGCTAACTTGTCAACAAAAGATTATGCGGATGAGCTAGTCGAACATCCTTCGGGTGTGTACTTTGGTTGGGCGGGATTGGCTACAAGAGGTGTCTTTAAAATGGTCATGAGCATTGGTTGGAACCCTTATTTCAACAACACCGAGAAAACTATCGTAAGTTCATAAAAAAAGTTTAAACCTTCCTCCTCTTGCAATTGTTGCTTTCCATAACTTAGCTCTTGTTAAATAGGAGCCATGGCTACTTCACGATTTCACTGAAGATTTCTACGGAGAAGAGCTACGACTTATAATCGTTGGCTACATACGCCCTGAGGTTATTATAACTTCATCATCCATTAGTTTTATGATCTATATAGCTGTAATGTAATTCAACACTCGTTATTGGGCTCAAATTGTTTGTGTTCTTCTTGCCAGGCTAATTTCCCGTCACTGGAGAGTCTAGTTGCAAAGATTCACGAGGACAGGGAAGTTGCAGAGAGAGCTCTTGATCTTCCATCGTATGCCAAGTTTAAGGATGATCCTTCTCTGACAAAATGAAAATTATTTATGTAAAGCTTCGAAACTTGCTTTTTTTCCTCACATTCTTGATTATGAAGTAAGAAAAATAGTCAAACTCCCTGATTGTTTTTGGAAATCAATCAGATTTGTATCGTTCTTTACTGTCAGATAATTAATAATAAAAACTGAGAAAGTTAAGCAATGTTGGTAAGAAAAAATGGAGTTTTTTTGCTCTAAAGAAAAATAATCCATAACAAATTTTGTCTATTTGTAATCTTTGATTGCTAAGACACATAACAAATTTTGTTTATTTATATCTAAACCAAAAAACATTTAAAATGTTATGGTTATTTAGTGAATTTTGCCCATCTCAACATGACCAGGATCGGCGTCAACGAAGCTCGACCAATACCAATGCGATCTCCAAACCTGATTCATCTCCTCGATCGGTACTCCCCTCGTCTCCGGCAAGAACATGTATATGAAAATTGACATCACCACCACGAAAAACGCGAAGAATATGAACAATCCGAATTTCATGTGACACAGCATCATCAGAAACACTTGCGCGATTAGAAACGTGAAGATCATGTTCATCGACACGGTTAAGCTCTGTGCCGCCGATCGGATTTCCAGCGGGAAAATCTCCGATGGAACTAGCCATCCAAGTGGACCCCATGACCAAGCGAATGCCGCCACGTAGAGGCATATGAACAAGACCACCACAATGGCATACCATTTTGGTAGAACGCCTGGGTTTCCATCGACGCCGAACTTAGCTCCGATTGCCGCCGCAACAGCTACCTAAAAACGACGATCGAAATGTTTAAACACTAAACCGAAACCGGTTTACAGATTAAGAAATTGAAAAAAAAACCTGAGAAATCAGCATTTGAACTCCTCCTTCAAGGAAGAGAAATCGTCTTCCCCATTTATCAACGCCATAGATTGAGACCACGGTGGCTCCGACGTTAACCAAACCAGTCACAACCGCCGACATCAAAGCCGCGTCGCTGCCAAACCCGATCGTTTGGAACAGAACCGGCGCGTAGAACATGATGACGTTGATTCCGGTGAGCTGCTGAAACGACGGGATCAGAATCGCCATTGTTAGATGTGGTCTGTACCTCCTTTGCAACACGTTCCGCCATGGATGTTCCACGAGCTTTGAAGCTTCACTGGCGGCGATCAAGTCGTTGATCTCGTCATCAACGTTGTTAACACCTCGGATCTTACGGAGTTTCGTTTTGGCTTCCTCAAATTGACCTCGCTCGATCATGGAGTTTGGTGTGTCTGGGAGGATTAGAGATCCGACGGTAATGATGAGAGCAGGAACAACGGCGCCGCCGAGACTAAGCCTCCAACCCCATCCGCCGGGGATCTTGGAGAAGAAGAAATTCAAAATGTTGGCGGCGAGAATACCAATGCTGATCGAGAGCTGGAATCCAATGTTCAGTGCTCCTCTGTATTTATATGGCGCCATCTCCGAGAGATACAACGGTACGGACTATCAATTTGAAAAAAAAGTATTGAGGTTATTCTGTAATATTATAGAACATAAGGTCACAAAAGCAAACAATTCTCCATACAAAAATAACGGACGCATAGGGCTCTATGTGATAAAAGCAAAGTATGAGGTAAAAAATGGAATATTAGATAAACATAATGGACCTGATTGGTGAAACCGATACCAAAACCGAGTAACAAACGGCCAACAATAAGCATCCAAACGGCGGTTGCAAAACCGTTAAGAAGAGCTCCAGCGCAGAATAGAATTCCGCCGAGAAGCATCGAAAGTTTCCGGCCAAACTTACGTGTGACGTAAGAAGCGACGACGCATGAACAGAGCGCGGCAAGGTAAAGAGAGGAAGTGAAGAGAGTGAGAGAGACACTGTCGAATCTGCAGTATTGGCTTGATTCGTGATCCTTCTTCTGTTTCTCATATACCGACGGGAAAAACTTCTTCTGAAACGACTCCATTGTCGTCACTCCACCTAAAAGAAAAAACAACAGATTCGTAAGAATTTTAACAGTTTTTAAAAACATTTCGCCGGAGAGAGAAGGGTTTTTAAAAAACTACCGGAGATTCCGATGTCGTAACCGAAGATGAGACCGCCCATGGCGGCGACGATACATGTAATGCTAACGTAAGTTGTGAGGTTACCGGGATATTCCTTAATGCCATTTCCGATGACAATTCCGACAGCGGGCATTTTTGTATTTTCAGTGAACTATGTGTTTCTTTTGTAGATAAGAATCGTTAATCCCAAAGGTTGTGTTTATATAAACAACAAGGGAGAGAAGTTTAATGTGGATTACACAGTATTTTTTTCTCTGTTTTTTGTCCTTAAAAGTTTAGTCAAAAGAGCTTGATTTTTTTTTTTTTTGGTCAAAGTCAAAAGAGCTTGATATGGAAGTAAATCTACGGACTATATTTTCATACAAGAAGTTGACCAAATAATCCAAGAACATTAATTCAAATATATATCTACAAGTCAAGTACTGGTAATATAGTATATCTACAAGTCAAGTACATCTCTTGTAATAAAGTGTATAATCCGTGAAAACTAGAAACATATCATATTATTGATAAAGTAATCTTATTTAAGTCCTAATCCTATTCCTAGCTGTGCTATGGATTGGGAGAGTATGGTCGGTCATTAGATTTTATTTTTCTTTTTACGAATAAAGTTTATATGTAAGTTTGCAACTTTAGTCGTGAGTTAAGGATAGTGTCTGAGTGGTTAGGTTTTGTTTTTTACTTTTATATGAGAAAGAATGAACAATTTAAGTATTACGTATTGCCAGAAGATTCTCCTATACATCAATCCTAATTCTATTCTAACCAGTTCTATGTTTCATTCGGCTAATTAAAACGTGCCCAAGAGTATTGTAAAATATCAGGAAAGTAATCACATGACGTTTTACATCTTCCCGTTGTTATGCTTTTACTTTTTGAGAAAAAAAAATTTGACGACTAGTAGCTGGAAGAGACTTCAGTTGGAGATCTCTGAATATACGAGTCAGATTACAAATCTAAAAGAGGAGATCACAGACAAGGCCATAGATCACGAAAACCATGTGGCTCATAGGTTCTATGCGACTAGTGTCCATCACGTTCGGTGATCGGAAGAGCTAACAATTCAATAGTTATTAGACATAATATCCCATATCGGAAGATGGACAATTATCTTAAGTAATATATAAATAATACGAGACTTTTCATTCATTGTCAATTGATTTTGATTTGGATGTCCATAATCTAATATAGTATTAGAGTCCGATCCACATATGTCCAACTCGATTTATAATCGGCCTAACCTAATAGTTGGTCCGCCGATACTTGCCCAAAAATATCGAGATATATGTTTAGAAAAACCATCATCTCAAAAAGGCGTATTAGACATAATGTCTTACATCGGAAGCTGACCAAATATTTTAAGTAATATATAAAAGATATGGATCTTTCCACTTATTACCAATTGATTTTGGATTGTATGCTTATAGTCTAATAATATTTTGTTGCGTATTTTTTAAAGGTTTTATTTTAGAAGAGAGCCCAACATTTTAAAGTATATTAAGAACACCTTTTCTGATTCTATTAGCTGGGTACAAGGCCCAAAATACTTCTGAGCCGGGCTGGTGTCCATACAACATACATGAGAACGAACATACATGTACCATCTTAATAATATATAGGTATGCATGTTAGTTTTCAATTAGGTTATCGACTTTTCACACTAGTAATTAGTTAAAAGACTAGATAATAACATGCATTATGCAACGCAGAAAAATATTTATTTTATATTTTATCAGTTTATATTATCATAGATTATTGTATTAGTGTTTCAAATTAAGTTTATTTTATGTTTTTAGTATTTTATTTATTATTATTATTATATTTATTTGTGTTGTGTTAATTAAAATTAAAATATAATTATGTGTGGTGTTAGATTTATTTAATAAGTTAGATTATAATGTAATTTTGTTGTAAAAGTTAAGTGGTGTTATGTATATATTTTTACATTATTTAAAAAATCTATAACTGTTTGTTTTACTCCAATATATCAATTATTAAAAAATAATTATAAATTTGATATGAGATATATCATGATCCGTCTTTATCTGCTTTGATCCGTCCTGATTATTGTAAAAATTAAAATATTTGAAGATCCGGATGATTTAAAGTTGGATGGTAAAATAAATTAATTTTAATTTTTTTCCATAATTAATAAGAAAGATAAAATGAATTTTTTTTGTGGAAAGTAATAATTATTAAAATATTATTTACAATATAATATTTTTTAAAAAAATAAAGTCATTAAGGATACAACAATAATCACAATACTATAATTAATTTCATCATTGTATCCTTAATGACTTTGATTTAAAATATTAAATACTATATTGTTCAAATACTCTAATTAAGAAAATTCATATTTATTTAGGAGATACTAAATAAAAACAAACAGATTTAAATTTAAAATATTAATAATTAAAATTTAAAATATCTCTATACTGAGTTTTTTGTGCAATTAATTAACAAAATAAAAAATTATTATGATTATTAGTAAGATTTGAAAAATAAAAAAGATTGTCCAATGATATTTATTGTAAATTTCTCATGTAAATACAAGGTTATTTTGTTTTTAACATTGCTCAAATAATTATATACTTCCTCCGTTTAAAATTAAATGACGTTTTAGGATTAAATTTTTGTTTTAAATTAAGTGTCATTTTTCGGTTTTAAAGGCAACTATTTGATAATAGTTATAATTTTATCCCTCGTGAATTAATGTATTGACTAATAAAAAAATTGATAGATTATGTTAATGAGGGATAAAACATAAAATTTAATGATTTTCTTAATATGTGTGAAAACTTCTAAAACGACACTTATTTGTAAACATAGGGAATATAGATTAATAGATAAGTTAATTATCTTATGCTAATGAAGATGAAACGAATATAATAATATGTGTAGATATGAATAGTTTCGGTTACAACATCTTAAAGTATTAATTAATTTCTGATTATATGTTTTCTTTTCTTTTCTATTTGATTTAAATTCGGTTTCAGCTTCTTTTCCTTAAAAACGGAAAATCTATAATTCCAGTTCATGTTAAATCGGTTCGAATTGAATTATTTTGCTGAGATAACTCTTTATGTAATTATGTAGAAGTTCAAAATTGAATTATCATCGTATATACATAGATACATAATGATATTTGTATAAGAAATTAATAACACCATTACTTTTGTATATTTTTGTTCTGTCTAATGAAAAAGATCGATCTCGATTAAGCCATCTTCCTCTGCATGAAAATCCAACTCTGTTTGATTCCATTTACTCATCTTATTATTATAGCTCCGATCCAGCTTTATCTCTATCAATCCTTCTCCTCCAATTCCATAATCCTCCTCTTCCTCTTCCCATCTGAATCCCATATTCTCCGGCGAGTTCCATTCACCGATATCCGGGAAATTGAATTCCGACGAAGACTCCAAATCCGATTCCGAATCTGATTCTGGGTAACATAGCGATAACGACGGGAATCTCTTTAATTCCCTAAACCGGGTCGGGTCATTTTCATCCGGATTCTCTTCTTCTTCTTCTTCTTCTTCTTCTTCATCGTCTTCTTCTTCATAGGCTTCGTGTATAACTTCCAATGGTGCTCTCAAGTTCCATTCCACGAAATCAAGCATCAAATCGGGAATTGTGTCGGAATCATGAACCAAGATGCTAGATTCTTCAGTCTCCTCGAGATTCTCGTAGCGTTTCTCGGGTCGGGTGATTGATTCTTGGGTTGATCCGAGATGAAGAAGAGAGAAGAGGAGGGCTGCGGAGATGAGAAGAACAGGGGAGAGAAAGATTCGAAGGGAAGCATGAGGGAAGAAGATAAGAAAGAGAGTGTAGAGAGTGATGAAGCAGGAGAAGAGAGGATGAGAGGAGGAGGAAGAGATCGTCAAGGAGACTTGTAGAGTTTGTTCTTCTTCCATTAGCGTGACGGAGGAGTTAAAGCTGAAAGAGAAATAGAGAGACTTTGGTGGTCGTTGCATTTAAATGCCCCGAGGAGGGTTTTTGTCTTTATTTATTTATTTTATTTGTAAAACAGTCAACAGATATTTAAGTGTTTCATTAAATTTCATTGTTTGAAACGTTGAATTTGGTTCAAAAGAAAAAAAAAACGTTGAATTTACTGAAGGGAAATACTTTATTTTGATCTGGTAGTCTGGTACGAGCCTGACTTGCCTCCAAATTGTAGGGTGTTAGTATGAGACGGTTTCAATATGCATTGGAAGATGTCTATCGTCGTTGGTTTATTTCCTAGGACAGGAAGATCTTTGTTTGGCTACTGGCTAGGGTTGTGGTGGTGCATTAGTTTAATAATATGCCATACTACTTCTTAAGCCAAACAGTATGTGTAAGAAAACCAAATGAGTTAATGTAATGTCTGTTTATGGTTTCACGACGCACATATGTCTAATTTAAATAACCCATACCACCGACATAATGACGTATTTTCTAGATTCTTACAAAGGATTTGAGAATCGATTTTATTGCTTTGATTCTTGGGGGTGTTGGTTCGGGAAATGCGAAAGCTTTTAAGTGTTAAAGACAAAAGGCAACGAATATAAAAAAAATGTTTAGCGTAGAAGTGGTCAGTCTCGTGGAAACTAGAATTGGCAAATACTCCCTCCGTATTTGAAAGTATGATTTTCTAGAATTTTATTCTTGTATAAAAAAATTGATTTTCTACTAGATTTAATGTATTTTAATTTCTAATTAATTACTTAATATTTTTACTTTTACAATGAATAATTAGTTATAAGCATTTAAAATAAGGAGGTCAAAAAATAAATAGAGTTATTTTCCATAATCATTTATTAATTTTTTGTTATTTTCCATGATCATTTATTAATTTTTTTTTAATCCTGGTGAATAACTCAGGAAATCAAACTTTTAAATACGTAGAGAGTATGAAAATAAAGTTGAGAAATATTTTTAAAATTATCACAAATTCTATATTTTTTTTAGTAGAACAAAAGTTTACTTTCGAATGATACTGTATTATTTTGTTTGCCTCAACTCGAAATAAAGTTTGTTTTTTATTAGTAATCCAATCCAAATGATAAGAGTCTACATAGTCTTATGATTTATGAGCTGAACATTATCAAAATATAAATTATCAAAGACTAATGACGCTACAAGTTTACCCTTTTAAATTCACTACTACCTTAATTAAGAATATTTTGTGTTTAGTATTAATTGATACATGTAATTTACCCAATAATCAGATTTACTAGTTTAACTGTTTAGTTACCGAGATGACCGTTTGGTCCCCCAACAAAGGCTACAAGAAAAATAATAATACTAATCAATTCCATTTTCTTTTAATAGCAAGAAGTTTCAGACCGAACCCTGTAATCTCTAAAATCCGAAACCACAACATATAATATTAGTTTCGTCACAAATATTACTCGAACGGGTGACCTCTAAATTTTGTCTAGAGTTTTTATCAGTCACTTAGTAATTCCATTTCTCTTTTGTCAACAGAATGACAATTTCAAATTACATTTAAATTTATTAATTTCGTAAGAACTAAAAATAACGAAATCCCATAAAATTGCACTAGGTTCTCTATTGGTTAAATTAATGACTCGCAGTGACAACATAAAAATGACTCAGTGATAGTATAGAAAATTCCGTTCCAAACTTTTCACAAAAGAAAATAAATCAGTAACTCTTCTTGTTTTTTTAATAAAATATATCAAAATACACTTCTTGTTAAATAGTTCACAATATATACTTTTTATCATCAATTTATACTGCCATAGTATTTTAAGTTTGCTTCGTAATAAGTGACTAATCATAAAAAGTTGTATTCGGTAGATCCTCATTTTTCCGTTAAAGTGATCATCATGTATGGTTTATCCTTAATAAAAAAAAATATGTTCGATTTATTGTTTCTAATAACTAATATCCAAGAAGTTTTTCAATGTTGCTCATATACAAATCTTTTATTTTGTCGTCGCTCATATTCAAATCTAAATGGATTGATACAATTATTTTTTTAACCAATCGTATTTATATAGACAAATGAACATGTCTCATATATGAAGTATGGTTGCATGCCATGGTATCATTTATATGGGTTCATTTTCATCACGCAAAATTTCCAACTTTTGCTTTTAATTATATTTCTCTTCACATGCATTTCTTTATCATGTTTTTATTTGTTATTTTTAAAGTTTTAGTAATAATGAATGATTACAAAGCAAAGTGGTTCCGCTTTATGTTTGTTGAGAAAGAGAAAGGTGAAAGCCTGAAAGTTGGTAGTTGTGGCAATGTGGTGGTTCTTTTGCCAATGTCTTTCTTTCGTTTTTTTTTGTTCTATATACACATATACATATATATATATATATTATTTTTGAGAAAATGAACATGTCAACTGATCATATAGTGTTTATCAAAATAAAATAAAATCTGATCATATATAGTGAGGGTAAAGAATTGTACAGTATAAATTATAAATTTGGCATGGATGTCTCACTTTTGGTTAGGTTTGGTTCAAAAGAGTAGATTTTCTTCTTTTTTTTCCCAATCTGCTCCGGTTGGAATATCTTTACCAAATCAGAACTATTATTATTTTTGTTTGGATTCGACAAAATTTCATTCTAGCCTGGCTCGATGATATGAGTTTGTTAAATAATATCACATTAATCAAATATATAAAAACAAATTTTCACAATTTGGTTTTTTTTTTTCTTTTTTTCTTTGCTTAGCTTGTTCGTAAAAATTGATTTGTATGGTTTGAAAGGATGGAGAAAATATACCGTTTCTAATTAAACTTGTAGTTCTTATTTAGTTCAGATTTACAGTAAAATATCTATAAATTAATACTCGATAAATTACTAAACATTATAAAATAATAAATTTGCTGGTCCCAAACTGGACTAGTGTAAAAATAAACAAAATTCGAAAAGATAATAAGATAATATTTTTTTTAAAATTTTTTTGCAAATATATGGGCCCATTAATAACATAAATTAATGATTAAGTAAAAATTTACATATATATACATAATATAATATACTTTTAAGATTTTTAAAATAAATTTTCATTAGAACTCACCACTAATTTTCTTATATAAAAAATGTTATATTGGGATTTAAACTATCCTGTTGTTGTACCTTCTATAAATTTTTCATAAAAATAACCAAAAGTTTCTGTAAATTTTTTAAAAATTAATATGCATAATTTTTATTTCAATAGTCGTATAGGCTGTTCAAATACAACAATTGAGATCACTAATCATAAGTTTTGATTGATGTATATTGTTTGTATAAGTGAATTAATGTAAACTCTTTGTTATTTATTGTCAAATAATTAGTTTTTTCTTCTAAATATTAAACTTTCATGTCCAGAATTACAAAAATTTATAACATTCAAAGCATTAATTTTATTTAAGTCATTTTTAATTCCTATTTAAATTTTTTTGTAACAACTAAAAAAAACTCTATATAAATTAATAAATAGTATTTTATATTATATATTAATAAATATTAATTTATAGATAAATTAATATCATTATAAATTAATAAAATATCATGATCCCAATATTATTAATTTATAGAGGTTTTACTGTAGTTTGATTCAAAGGTGTACACATAAATTATACTCACTCCGTTTCATATTAGTTGCCATTTTGGATTTTAAAACTCGTTTCATATTAGTTATCGTTTTATGTTTTTAATGCATATGTTTGATAAGATTTCTAACTTTGTCCCTCATGTTTTAATGTTTTGACCAATGAAATAAAATCAAATAAACATTAATTATAGATAAAACAGAAAAATTAAATATTTTTCTAATATGTGTGAAACAAAGTTAAACGACAACTAATTTGAAACGGAGGGAGTAAATATTAGAATAGTAAACTAAAAATTCAACTCTTCGTTTGTTTGATACTCTTTTAAATGGAACAAAAAGTACTCAGTAAATCGAATCTAAAAATTATAAACATATATTCAAATTATTTATTTTCCCAAATAAAACGTGATGTTCATTGCATTCACGGGTTTAAACTATTTAAAACTGCAATATGCGATAGGTTTTCTTGCAAAACCCCTTTTTGCCAATCTAAATTTATAGCTCTAGTCTTCACTTAAATAGTTTATTATGTCTAACAAAAATTCTCCCCCTAATTGACACCCGAAACTAATTAATAAACCTGATCATTAAATTAAATTTTGTTACACATGTTATCTTATATTAATAAGATCACCAAACGGAATTGGTAAACCAATTTGGAGCAAAAAAGCCTACACAAACGAAACCACAAATCGTGAATGCGTGTACTATGGACGGGTTAGTATGTGACTTGAACATTACATAACACAATCTAATGATAAACGTAAATAACTGAAAGGAACAAACATTGTTTAATAAAAAGCTCAAATAGTTCCTTTCTATGGAGAAACCTGACCAATCAAATTAAGCTAGGCAAACCACACAAAGCATTCCCAAACATAAACATATTTAATTATTAACCGTAAGTAGAACAAGACTAAAACATATACTATCCTTACATTAACCTAAAAAGGTCTACTACATTGATAAATATTTAATTTGGTTGGATAGAGCAACAGTGGATTTGACTGAAAGCTTTTGATTTTTGTTTTTTCATTTTAATTTTTTTTCTAGATTATTTATTTGTGATTCATAATTTGATATACATAAATATGGTTTATTTAAGAAAGAAGCAAGGACTTTATATAAAAGTCGACAAAATTAATCAAAGTTTTGATGATTAGGGAGAATGGACCCAAAGGACATAAACCACGTGACTTGGAACTATTTTGGACCGACCACATCCATCACCTAGGCTTGACCTTCCACGAAATGATTTTCACAATTGGATGTTCAAAAGTTTTAAAAGCACATGAACTATTAGTTTTTTTAGATTGTGATGTAGTATATAAAGAGAAATTAGGACTCCTTTTTTCATCCTTTTACTTTCTTTCTTGGGTCTCTCTCAATGTATGGGTTAAAGTGAAAACAAAGCTATTTAAGTTAGATGGATGGCAATGAGAGGTAGAGATGCATATGGATAAAATGCAAAGCCTTGATAAAGTTAAAATTTATCATATGTTATGTAAATCGATTTAGGGAATATTGTAAAAATAGTCTTTGGTATTATGTTGCAAAATAGAATGGAAACTCTATTAAACAAATATCATAAAGATAAACATATATATGATAAAATTTCTTTGTGCTTTCTAATATAGATTATCATAAAAAAAAAATCATTGATGCTACATTGAAACATGTACAGAAAAATATATTAGGCAAGTATTTTTAAGCAAGATATGCACATTTATTCGAAAATCACCATAGGTTTAGAAGAAGAAAAAACAAAAAAATTCCAGCGAAGACCTATTTGGTGAATGACAGGTTATCGTGGAGCATGTCGACGGCTCAATTCCGAGGCCAATGACACCGTCGATTCCAATCTCTAGACTGAGTCACAATCGAAAAAAGAGCTTATCCTATTTATTTCCACATAATAATAGTAACTCACAACCTTTCATAAATTATTTCTTCTTAAATGTTCAAGTCTCTTTCATACATAATATTTCCTTCTTTTTGATAATTGAGTTTTTCACCGAAATCATAAAATGTACAACTGTCTTAGTGGGCCTGAAAGAGGGCTACTGGACTGCAAGCATTTATTGTATTACATACTGAACATTTTAGTATGGAGTTGTGATTAGTATGATGATCAACTTTTGATGTATAGAATGAATGAACATTACCATGTAATAATGACAAAAGTTTAGGTAATAATTTAATACTATGTATGTTAAACATACATTAATTGGTTTACTTATGATAATTCTTTAGATTTATTAATTGTATTGACATAGTTTAAGAATTCATAATCTTTCCTTGCACCCTAAGACAAAAACAAAAACCTTGGATACTCTGACTTAAAACCCAAAAGACTAAAATATGTGATAAAACTAAACCCATTTCAATTTCCAATGTATGCAAATGAATTTATATACAAATTACAAAACCATCTCTAAACCCTGAGATCTTCTTAATCAAAGTGCACACTAATCTAAAAAACTAAAACCGTGATATAGTGACAATGTGAAACAACACTTAGCCACTCGAGAATCAAACCATCTACATATATCATTATCATGGAAACAATGCCACAGAGATGCTTGAGAGTTCCTCTTTCCTCTTAGCTCTGGTCAAACGATAGTGACTCGGTGCATTAGGAGGCTCTTCTATGTCGTCCTCTTCGAGATGGAATGAGTTTCGAAAAGCTCGAGTCTTTTTGGGTGTGGTGTATGCAAAATGTAACCTTTTTGCTATTAAACTCTGTAAATATTTCAAATTGCAATAAAGAACATTTGAATCAATCAACACAAGAAAGTATACAAACTTCAATTAATGATAGTAAAAAAAAGTGAAACTTACAGCTTCTCTAATTGATTTAGATACAATGTTTAGACTGTTGAGATCTTCATGATCTACACCACAAATCACTCGAACCTGTTAAAAAAAAAAAAAGATTATTAAATCATGTATCAAATTAAGAAAATAAAATCAATCTAAAAATTTACCAAGAGATCTTGAGGCAGAGATTCAAGGCGAGATTTCTCAGAGGAGGAAGAAGACGAAGAAACAATTGTTCTGCTTCGTTTCAACGGACACTTCACCGGCGGCGATTCAGGGGGTGCCGGAATCTCAATGGCCGATCTAGATAGAGATTGACGTAAACTGCTTGAAATCAAAATCCTTTTCCACCCTAAACCTCGCGAGAACCTGACTGATCCTAAACCTAACTCTAATACCTCTTCCTCACAGTGAAATCTACCGTCTAGCTTCGAACTCATTGCGAATCCTCTCTTTGTTAACGCCATTTTTGTTCTTCTGCTTCTTCCACTGAGAATGCTCTTCAGAAACAGATATTCAGAGAACCACTCATATACTTTTGCGGCACTCGAGAACCAAAACTCACCGAGGTAATGGATCATTTGATAGCAAAAACCAAGCACAAGCTCTTGATTATAAGGATAAGAAAAAAAAACTAGCACAAGGAAGAATAAGAGATTTGCAGAATTATAAAAGCTCGGATTCAAGAGCAGACACGTGGCTATTCGCTATTTGTTGGCCGTCATTGGCATTTTATGTTTCGATCAGTTCAAGTTGCAAGATAGCGCTAATTTTTCGGGAGGGAAAATTATTCGGTGCTTGCAGTCGCATGGGACAATTAGTCTATATTCTCCATAGATAGTTGACACGTGTCAATATCGTTACAGTTTGAATGATATGGATTTAGTTTACATTGAGTCTTTATGCTTATTGGATGCCAAAACAGAAGAAGATTTGTTTGTTGTTGTTGAGATAGTATGAGATTTTGCAATATTTTTTTATTGGTTAAATGCACAGGGCAAAAGCAAGAATATGCCATTAGGATAAGAATAATTAAGAAACATTTTCTTTAGATTCTTTTTAAAACTAATAAAATATGTTTAGGCTATGTCTATTTCTTCAAACTTGCTTGCAACGCCATTGTCGTTTTCATCAAATGTTTCATCAAATGTGTTATCTTCGGATGTAACGTAGAAACTCCAGAGAGATACACAGTTTTCATCAGCTGTGACCACAAAGAGAATAAGTTTTTTGAGTTTGTGTTGATGGGAGAGGAGTACTTTCAAATGTATGATGCTAATTATGGTTTAGTGTAAATGTACCTTTCAATTGAAGATTGTTCTTATCTTCATCGTCATCATTAGGTATTGCGAATCTTCTGTGACCAGAAGATGTGGCAGCCATTGGAAGGTATGGGTGGAAAGAGAATGCATTGACAGTATCTGCATCAATTAAATGAAGTAATGTGCCAAAGTTAGGATCTCATCAAGAGCTGAAGAGTTTATTCAAGAACCAAGTGTAAGTCACCTGAAGCAGCTTGATATCCAGAGACCCAGTTTCCGGTTTGTAAATCATACATGTGAACTAGCCCATCCTGGGAAAAAAAGACGAGGAATGAGAAAACTGTTATGAGGTTTAACCATAAGTCTCTTAGTAGAGGAAAAAAGATTGCTTTGTATCTTTTCGAGTTTAGGGAAATGGAGATCAATAGTACCTGACCACCAGTGCCAAGATGTCGACCACATGGCTCAATATCAAAGAATACACGCTGGTTTGTGTTGTCTGTTTCTCTGTACAATCTGATACACATATGCAATCCATTTCAAACACATTTTCATTGTATATAAGTTCCAACACCTACCATTTTATAAAGCTAAGATTTTGTTTCTAGATTATATTCTTGAACAAGTACGAGCTTAGAAACTCAAAGACAACCCAAACCAAAAGAACAAAACTAAATACTCACTTATAAACTATCTCAACAGATTTCCGCATATCCCAGCAAAGTATGTAAGGATCCTGAAAAGAGCAAACAAAAGAGAAGCATGTTTTAGTAAGGTTACTACAAACAAGGTCCTATTTAATATCATACTTTAATATTGGACACCAACAAAAATATCTCTTGGATAGACAATACTTTCTTCCCAAAAAAGGGGTTATCTAATCTTTAACATGGAAATCAAGTAGGGATATAATATGCTCAAGACAATATTAATCAGAGGGAAAAAGTTTTATAACAGTATGTTACCTTGCGACCTCCTGTATACAAATAGTTCCCATCCTTTGAAAACTGGACCTGAAAGCAAGAAAGAGTTTGATCTATGATTGATAATATCCCAATCCACAAAAATAAAGCAACAATTACTGACCCTTGCTTACATGTGTAACGCCACCTTCTTGACCATGTAAAACATACAATAGCTCCATGTTATCTTCTCTGTAAATCCCAGTAGTCTGTCCGTAAGAGCCCACAGCCAACATTCCAGAATTAGTTGGGGAGAAAGCAAGA
Organism: Cardamine occulta; assembly: GCA_028015245.1. NCBI lineage: Eukaryota > Viridiplantae > Streptophyta > Magnoliopsida > Brassicales > Brassicaceae > Cardamine > Cardamine occulta. The sequence goes on from CM051387.1 coordinate 12,229,861, forward strand.
CTAGATAATATACCTGGAATCATAAACCAGATTGTTTAGGCATAAACTGTAACAATAATATTATGCAGCGTTTGATTGGTAAACTAAGACAAAACCTGCTTGACCCTCTTTTTTTTTCTGTAGAGTTGAATACTGCTCAAAATCTCTACCAGGACGATGAAGATCAAACACTCTGATGGAGCTGTTATAACCAGCAAAGATCCTAAAGACATAACACAGCCAAAAATGAATATAGATAACTGTTAATCAAATTCTCTACCATTTGATGGATAAAATTTAGATGAAATTCTTGCTCACTTGGTCCCATCTGGATTAAATCCAATTGAAAATGCAGCAGTTATTTCATCCATAGCATCATAGGCCCGATACGTGCATCGAAGCTGCCATAGTCATATTCTCATGTAAAGGACCAGATACACACTAAATGATAATAGAGTAGCTCTCGAGTAAACATGTTAAGTTTTATGGAAAAACAAGCACCTCACCAGAAGAACTATCCCAAAGATGGATTGGATGGTCTCTAGTGGAGGTAGCAAACACGCAGGTTAGTGGATCTGAATCAATCAGTGAAAAAGCCAAAAATAATAATTCAAATGATGAAATGATTAAGAAAAAAGAAAGAACCCCTTATGATCAGCAGAGCATATTTATTACCTGAAACTGACATGTATGGATACCAGCAGAAATCATAGACAGATTCACCCTCTTTCACAAGAAGATTCGCACCATATGAATCTACAATTCCGAAATTTGAAAAAAAAATCATAATATAGCACAAAATTGCTTCACATTTAATAGCATTTGACACAACATAGATGGCAAAGCTTACCTTCTTCAGGAATAGGAACTCCATAGCCATTAGAATCCCCTCCATCTTGAGGCCTGATGGACAATTTTGCAAAACGAAAGATTGAACAAAGAACTAAAACTACAAAAATGTAATATCAAACATACAAAATTCCTAATGCTTAAGCTAAATAAGAGTTTTCAGTTGAAATTCTTCTCCTTACAGATAAAACAAACTAAGTGTATTGTCCTCTGAGCTTGCAAGGAAACACGAACCATCAGGTGACCTGTAAGAAACAGTAACAAATCAGTACCTCAAAAGTTAAGGAGAAGCAAAAAAAACCAAACTTTTTGGAGAAAAAACAAAACTCAAATCGAGATAGTGAAAGTTGAAGAAAGTGTACCATTTAAGACCCTTGAGGAAATTGTTAGGGTTTCGAGCAGTCTTGAACTGCTTAAAGAAATGGTGCGTTCTATAAGGAGAGAGATCGAATCTCATAGTAGGCCATGATGAAGTATGCTCTCCCGATTCTAACTTTAGTCCACCATTTTCTTCAGCTAGTGCTGCTTCTTCACCCATCCTCTTCGTCGTCTTCGTCAGAGGTTTTGGAGAAGTAGCAGAGAGGTTTATTATTGTTCTAAACCCCTGACGAAATTACCAAAAACCGAACCGGATTATTTCTATTGAACCGAAATCAAACCAAAAAACCGGATTAGGTATTTTATTGGAATTTGGAAGAAAAGCCCGCCAGGTTTCGTCATTAGTGCGTCTTTCTGCTCCCGGCGGATCCCCGCCACCACCGTCTTCTCTTTCTGCTTTCCGTTATTTACTCTCTACATATTCTTCTCAAGTGTTTCTCTCTAGTTGCTTAGTTCCTACAGCTTTACAAGAGATTGAAAATTCCAATAACCCCCAAAACCTGGAAATGTCGGAAATGGCTAGTGACGAGGGTGAAAATATCATTCCTTTCCAGCTCCAGTTCGATAAGCCAATACCCTTTCAGGTTTTGGTTTTGGTTTTTTTGTTTGTGTGATTTAAACATGTTATTTTTTGGGGGAATTTAGATGGATTCATGTATTTATTGCCTTTTGGTGTTGAATTTTCTATAGATTAAGATAGCTGAGTGGAATCCGGAGAAGGATTTACTGGCAATGGCTACGGAGGACTCAAAGATTTTGCTGCATCGGTTCAATTGGCAGAGATTATGGTCTATTTCTCCCGGTAAACTTCACTTTGTTAGATCAAAGTAGACAATTTTACATACAAGACGTTTTTTTTGATTATGTATACCATAGCTGTCAGCTTGATTTAAAGTTGAAATTATGCAAGTTGAAGTAGCTTATCAATCTTAGAAGGATTAGTCAGATATTCAGATATTTCTGGTAGTTAAGTCTATTTCTTTTCTTTTGGCTTATAGGAAGGTCTGTTACTTCTTTATGTTGGCGTCCTGATGGTAAAGCCATAGCTGTTGGGCTTGAGGATGGAACCATTGCGCTTCATGATGTTGAGGCAAGTTTAGATTGAAACTAATCCATGTTTTCCATTATGAGGTTGTTGATGGGCTAATAATTCTTTTTGAGCTCAGTTATAGCAAACTAGTTATATTTTCTGTTGAAGGGTTCAAAAGGAAAAAGATGATGCTTATCAGGAAGTGGTTGATACTCTTTTCATGCAGAATGGGAAGCTCTTAAGGAGCTTGAAGCCCCATGCTGTAGCTGTCGTTTGTCTTAACTGGGAGGAGGATGGACAATCCAATACCGTATGTTTTCTCCTCTGATTAGTTGTACAAGAACTCATGTTTGGTTGCGGTATACTTTCTCTTATATTGATAACGAGAAAACGTTACCAATCTTAGTTGAAGAGTATATACTTTTAGTTTGTTTTTTAACAACCAACTCTCTTTGTCCACATAATAAGTTATTTGAGCTTGGGTTTACATTTCTTTGGAAGTTTCGTTTTCAGGATGCAATTGAGAATTTCTCAGTTTATGAGGACCGAACCTCCCGTTTTTTCCTTCCCGCTCCAAGAGCTCCGAAGATGCCTGGAGTAGTAGCTGGTGACTCCAGTTTCATGGATGACGGTGAAGATTCTTTAGCAGAACTATCTAATACCTCGTTCCGGAAGTTTAACATTCTCTGCAGTGGAGATCGGGATGGGAGCATATGCTTTAGTATATTTGGAATATTTCAGATAGGCAAGATTGTAAGTCGCTTCTCTTGACTGTAAGTAATTAGTAAGCCCTAATAAATCATTCATGTATCATGGTTGATGGTGCTTCATCATTTTTCAATTCTGCTTGCATATAGAATTGCAGGATGAGGATGCTTAATGGATTTCCAACACTATTTGCATATGCAAATTGTATTTTTGAAATCTTTAGTTGCTCTTTTATTACATATTATTAATAATGTTTAGGGGTAAAGTTTAACGTCGTAAGCACATATAGCTATGACTATGAGCAATATTATTATCTTGTTTTATTTTTAATTCAAGTACTATTTTCTCTTGTTTCATATGTTTGCTCTGCTGCTCCTGTAAAACCATGATCAGAACATACACGAGCTGTCTGTCCCTGTGCCCCATCTGAATGAGCATGCCTCTTGCAAACTATTTAATGCTTCCATTTACAAGGTACTTAGATCCTTTCTAGAGCTATGCTTTCCAAATGATAGAAATGACATCTCTTCCATTTTCATGTCTTTGACTGTAATTGTCTGTGGTGGAAACAAGGAAAGGAAGACGCGGTGTATGATAAAAATTCTTTCAAACTAATTATTGTATATTACATTTCTTAGGTTGCTCTGTCGAAAGACCTTTGCCGTCTGGTAGTAATGTGCACAGGAGAGCTTAGGGCTTGTAATATCAAGTCAAGAGAGGAAAAATTTGGTGTTCAAGGTCAGCATGGTTTACATTGCCTTGCAATGGACACGTCTATATTTTGGAAGAGGTAACTTGTCCCCATACACTATGAGTACACACACCAAGTTATCTATATTTTACCGCTGGTCATTGTTTTAAATCTGGATTTCAATACCAGAAACTGTTAGTAAGTGACATACTGTTTCTGCCTTGCATCCGTCATACTCGTTATCTCTTGTAATTTCTGTTTCAGGAAATATGAGCTCCATCAGGTTGCTCAACAAGCTTCTAACATTGAAGATTTGACTGAGGTTATTCGAGCATCCCTGTCAGTAATGAGCAAACAATGGGCAGATGCAATGAAAACTTTTCACGACAAGTTTCATTCTCTGTCCACCTTGATCATAGATAATGGTATTTGCCACTAGCAATTTGTTGTTTAAAGGGTTTTCTCTTTGGCTTTATAGATTCACAAGGTTTTGTTGCTTTTCTCCTAGGACTGGAATCATCTCCTCAAGAAGAATTTCTTAGCCTTTTGGGTGGTGCACGAATAAGTCCAGCCCTTAATCAGTTTTTAGTTAACTCTCTTGGTGAAGTGGTAAGCTTTACTTGTTTGATCGTCTTCATGGTGCTAGTTTTATCATATCCCACTAAGTAGTATCTTGTTTAGTAGGGTGTGAAGCGCGTCTTAAAGTCAGTATGTGGTACAGGAAAAGAGCTTCAGCTGGTTGTCCTTGACCATCTTCAGGTATGGAGTTTTTAAAGTTGTTGGATGAAGTAACCTTTGCTTATCTTGCTAATACTTTTTAGATAACTTTTGTTACAAATGAGCTTTTTTTCCCAGCCTGCTGCAGAAATTATCGGATTCAGGATGGGTGAACTAAGAGGTCTCTCGAGGTGGCGTGCACGATACCAAGGCATTGGTTTAGATGAGACACTCCTTAACGAAGCCACTGAAAATGCTGGTCTTCTACTTGTTCAAGTGCAACGGTTTATGATGGTACTATCTTCTGTTGTCCAACAGGTACAGAGGCGTGCAGCCTTTTAGACGCTGAAAATAATAGTTCTTCAGAATATTGGTTGTCCCATGTTTCCCACGCAATGGTGATTTCAATAAAATTATAATATATTTATTTCAGTTCTCAAATTTCTTCAACTGGCTTGTCAGAAGCATAAAGTATCTTATGCAAGAACCAAATGATCAGCTTTTGTCATACAACGGGTATGCACATATGTTTCAATGTTGTTAACGGCCTTAAAGCCAAAATTTTGCTGTTACATGGTTTGCTTCTGTGGCAGTGAACTCCTTGTGGTATTCTTGAAGTTCTTATATGATCAAGATCCTGTGAAAGAGCTTCTGGAGCTATCTGAAGCTGGTGATGAAATTGAAATTGATCTGTAGGTCACCTCTTTCTCTATCTGTGCTTTTTCCTATCTTTTTTGCAGTAGTTATCTTGTAGTAGATCAAATTCTGTCATGTTACCAAACTTTTGAAGCCATCTATAACCTCATCCAGTAGGGGTAGTCACAAAACCAAATCCAAAAGGGTTTCTCTAACCACCCTAAAACCAAATTCAGATATGGGTAAGTGTGTGCGGTTGTGTGCTTCCATCTGTGTTTGAGATGTTTCTGCATACATGGCTAATACGTTACCACAAATTAGCTTGTTATAGAAATGGATGAATCACGAAGCCTATTGTCTCCTCCTAGGCTATTCATTCCTTGTTGTTTTTTCCCCTTCAATTCATGTAAACTCTTAATGTTTTATTGTCCCAGCAAAACCATTGGAAGAATCAAAGAGTTACTTCATTTTGGAGGATTTTCAGACACTGATTTTCTGCAGAGGACATTGCCTAAGGAATTCCAACACATGGAGTCTAGGTACTTCTTCCTTACATTTTTACTTCTTGAAATAAAAAAATTCTTAAGCATGTTATGGCAGAGACAAAGATCTGATGCCATGGCTTCGCCTTGACATTTTGGATGTACAATTGCTGAACAACTATATTTATGTTTTAGCTTCAAGATGGCTCTTCAAATGCCCTTTACAACTATATCAAGAAAGATATCATGTATGAAGTTGTTGCCGCTTTGCCCTCTTCAGTTATCAACAACTCAAACACGGACAACCATTCCCATGTCTCTTTCCTTCTATAAGGTACTTTCAGCAACAATCCTACTGCACATTTTTATTTTTTTATAGGACATGCTAGGAAGAAATTGCTGCTTACTATTTCCAAAACTAAAATTTTCTCCTAATGTACTAAAGTCTTCATTTGCTTGTGCAGAATGAACTTTCTGATGATACAACTTGTCAAAGTGGGTACACTGATTACATATCTTTTCAAGTCCCTGATGAAACTTTCCCGGAGACTCCAAACTGTATTGGCATAGCTAAGGGTTTTATGGAGAACTCCAACAACGAGAGAAATGGTTATACTTCCCTGGAAGCTGTTTTGTTATCTATACCGAATGGCTACACTTGTGTTGATTTGTCTCTCTACAAGGTAACTAATTCTCTTCTACAGCAGTTGTTGATTTTTTATTTTTTTTGTAACTTTTGTTTCTTTCTTAGTCAACTTGTTGCGTCTCTTTCTGAGTCCTCTGTCTGATTTTGAAACAGGATAAAGAATTGGTTTTGTTGATGCATAAAACAAGTGAAAATTCCGAAGGCTCAGAAGAAGCATGCATGATGGTTGTACAAACTGGTGACCTTCCATTCATTTCCATTTCAAGATCTACTAGTCTAGACCAGTGGGAGCTAGACGATTTGAAGGTAATGTTAATGTTAACCACTCATTGACAGTTAGTGTAAACTAACCATTCTCTGCGCTCTATGTGAAGGTTGTTGTCAGGAAGTTATCCATCTTGAAATGGTATAATTTACTATAAATCCTGAAAAATCGCTTTTTTTTTCCCAGGGTTCGATTGTCTACTTGGAAATGGAGAATGAGAAAGTTCGCAAAGTTCCACATTCTGCTATAGCTCCTCTAGCAGTTAGCGGTAAGTGCTTAATTGTGCTTTTTTTTACTTGAAGAAAGGCTTTTTGCTGCATTTGACTTAACAATCTAAAAAATTCTTACAGCTTCAAGAGGAGTGGCTTGCGTTTTTGCTGAGAGAAGACGTGCTCTGGTGTATATATTGGAAGAAGATGAAGACGAAGAACTCTCTGAGGACAAGTAAATCTCCTCCAATGGCTACTTTGATTAATTCTAAGTTAAGAATCTGTAAAACGATGACGTTTTATTAGTTTATGACTTGTTCACACTTGACAGGATTGTATTAAATAGTCATTTCACTGAAGTCATACATAATTAAAGAGCGTTACGCCACGTCAACTCGCCTCACTAGTCAGGTTGAGCGCGTGGTTTCCACCTCCCCTTTCATCGGAGAAAGCCGTAGCAAAATCAGCTTTTCAAGTCTGTTTCTTTCTTTATTCTTAGCTCACCTACGAAGGCAAAACACGAAACTCTCTCTCTCTCTCTTTTTACCGGAGGTTCGCCGGAGGTTGTTTAGTCTAATGGAGAATAATAATAATCAAGTGATTTCTCAGAAGGATATAATCACTGGCATAGTGTTTATTGACGGTGATTTAGCTATGTGTACGTTGACTGCCGACGGGGAGTTACGGTCGACAGAGTACGGACTCCGGCAGAGATTTTCAATGAAGAAGGATGTTCTTGGTTTCGTCGTCAAAGGTAAGCAGATTAGAGTAAAAACTGTGGTGGAGAAAGATGAAGGAATCTGCTGTGGACTATTTGGTGGAGATTTCGTCAGGAGAGATTTAGTCTTTGAGCCTCTCATCGATCTAAATGGATGGTGCTATAAGCTCCGGAGATACCTCGATTCTATCGGTTAGATTGTTGTTTGAATTAACAGAAAAAAATAGAAAACTTGGGTTTCACTCAAAAAAATGCTAAAATTGGAAATTTTTATGTCGAAATTTTGAAGGTCGGCCTAAGAGATTGCTTGTGTTTGTGAACCCGTTTGGCGGGAAGAAATCGGCGAGAGAGATTTTTGTTAAGGAAGTGAAGCCATTCTTTGAAGATGCTGATATTAAACTTGAGATTCTAGGTTCCTCTGATTTCTTTATTGTTTCTTCTCTGGGTTCAAGAACTCTTCTCTGGGAAAATAACAATTGGATTTACTTATGATGATTCTTTTCAGAAACTGAGTATCAGTTGCATGCAAAGGAATTTGTTAAGTCTATGGATATATCAATATACGATGGTATTGTTTGTGTTAGTGGCCACGGTGTGCATGTTGAGGTAAAATATTATATGCTTTGGTGTTGCTGTTTTGGAAGTATCATTAAAAACACTTTTGTTGAAGCTCATTTATTTCTAATTTAGTAGGTTGTAAATGGACTGCTTGAAAGACCAGACTGGAGAATGCTGTAAAATTGCCTATCGGAATGGTCCCTGCAGGTTTGTCTTTCATTCATATCTCTGCTTGTTGCGTCTTTTTCATTAGTACTTTTCATGCTATCCTTTGACTTCAAAGCTGTTTACAATAGGCTTTCTAGTTTGCATTCTTGAATAACTCTTCATAAGTTCCTTTACTCCATTGTTTATGCGTTTGTTGTTCTTCCATTGCAAGCCATCAGAGATCTTTGAAGGTTTTAATCTGCGGCGCCCTTTGTCTTGTGTGTTCTTTCGTGAGATGAGAAACTTTTTGGCGAAATCTTTTTAATTATTTGTTCTTTCTCTAAATATCCATTAAAATTCTTGATGGCAGGAACTGGTAATGGCATGATAAAGTAATTGTTGGACAGGTTGGGCTTCGATGCTGTGCAAGGGGTGCTACTATTTCTATTATCCAAGGTCCTGCTCCATGCCAAAAGAAAAAACTCTTATCATTCATAACATTTTGCTATAATTTTTTTTTTGATCCTTGATAACATTTCCCCCTCAGTAATCAGCTCCCTATTACATAATTTCTGTCTTGGCAGGTCATAAACGTTCTGTTGATGTGGCAACTATTTCACAAAGGAATACCAAATTCTTCAGTGTCTTGATGCTTGCTTGGGGTATGCAAATTATTTATAGTTCTTGGTTCTATGTTCCTCCAGGGTTCAGAAAGTTATTTGCAAATGAAAATAGTGCCTGAGCTTGCTGTAACATACTGTTTGTTGTATTGATTAGTCCAGTTTATTTCAGGTTTAATAGCTGATATAGACATCGAGTCAGAGAAGTTCAGATGGATAGGAAGTGCTCGCATTGACTTCTATGTACGTTTAGTTGACATATTTGAAAATTGTTGCATTACAGTTGTTAAATTACTGGTGAGACTATGATTCTAAGTATTGAACTTAAGGGATGTTTTGATCTTCTTGTATTTACAGGCTCTTCAGAGGATAATATGTTTAAGACAATACAATGGACACATATTATTTCTACCTGCCCCTGGGTTTGAAAGCTATGGACAGCCAGCCAGTTGCAGTCTATATAGAGAGCCACCTGTTAGCGATAAAGAGCTCAGGTATCAAGGACCTGAAACTAATTTTGAACGTCTAAAATGGAGAGAAATCAAAGGCCCATTTGTTACTGTATGGCTTCACAATGTTCCCTGGGGTGCTGAGAACACTTTGGCTGCTCCTGATGCAAAGGTCAGTTACACATTTCTAACATTTCAAACCAAGATCTTGGATATTCTTTTGTTTTTCCCCATCAAGAGGCCTTCATATATGGTCTAAAAAACGTTAAAGCTTCTTTTGTATATGGTATAATGAACAGTTTTCTGATGGCTTCCTGGACTTGATTGTGTTGAAAAAGTGCCCTAAGCTTGTCCTGCTATCATTTATGTCACAGTTAAGTGAAGGAACACATGTTAAATCACCATATGTAGCATATCTAAAGGTTTGTGACCTGAAACCATATATAAGTTGTACTTTCATTTGATGTTTCTTTTGAATGAATTAGCATCGTTGTGTTGAGTAAAAAAGCTTACGCAGTTGATTTTACTGTCGAAAAGGTGAAGGCATTTGTGTTGGAGCCAGGTGCACTAATAGATGAACCAGACAAGGAAGGAATCATAGATTCGGATGGAGAGGTTTTGGCAAGTGGAAAAAAATCATATAAATGTGATCAAAAGGCTTTGATGTCTTAAAACAAGCTTCAAATAGCAGTTGATCAAGGTTTAGCCACACTCTTCTCTCCTGAATATTGATAATGCTAACACTAGTGAGATAAAAGACACATTCACATCATAATGCATAAACCATGATTGAGTTTTTTATTGTAAATGTTGTTCCCTTGTGTCTGTAATTTGATTGATATACATGTACATGAAATGAGAAATAAACAGATGTTTTGTGTGTGTGTGTGTGTTTTTAATAAATAAAGTAATCCTAAGATTCCACAGAAGATTACTGTGGGAGTTATATCTGATTGTTCTTGATCTTGAAGTGTAAAAATTGGTATTAACCAGAGGGAGCTAGTACTTGATTTTGAAGGTATTGTTAACTTTAACCATTTCCCATTGACATTATCAATGTAGTTCTTTACTATAAGTCCTCACTATTTTACTTTTCTTCCAGGACTCCATTGTTTAGCTGTAAATGGAGAATTAGAAGGTTTGACAAAGCTCCACATCATACCATGATGAACAAGTAAACCTCCTCCAGTGGTTGGTCTTTTTGTTTGTTTTTTTACCAGATTAATTGCTATGAATTGTTTCTGTAGATTATTCTAAATAATCTAAGTTTAGAAGAAGTGAATCTAGAGAAGAGATAGATTTCACAACGGTGTCGTTTGTGGAGTGTCTTTAATTTTCTCTCTAGCCTAACAGAGGTTGACACGTCATAACTAAGAGGAATGTGCCACGCCATCTCACCCACTCGCCTGAGAGTGTGCGTGATTTCACTTCCCACCTGGTCGGAAAAGTCTTACCAAAGATGAGCTTTCAGGTCAACTTTCAAATCTCAGCTCTCACCAACGACGAAACTCCCCTATCCCTCTCCCTCCCTCTATGGATCCTCAGCCGGAGAACGATCCTCCGGCGATAATTTCTGACCGTGTTATAGCAAATGGTATCGTCACGCCGTTAATTCTAACTATCGACGGTGAGCTACGGTGGACGGAATCCGGACGGCGGAAATCGACGGTGGGAAAAGATATCCTGAGTTTCGTAGTGGAAGTTAACAAGGTTAGAGTAAAGACCTTGGTAGAGAGAGGCGCAGGAATTTGCTGTAAGGAAAATGCTGGAGATTACACAAGGAAAGATTTCGTATTCGAGCCTCTCTCTGATGAATCTAGAAAGCTTTGGTGCGATAAGCTCCATCAACACCTCCAATCTCTCGGTTAGTTGAACTTGGATATCACCGGAGCTAAAATCGAAAGGCCTTTCTTTAATTTCAATGCTAAATTGGTGATTCCTTGTTAAAAAATTTTAGGCCGGCCTAAGAAATTGCTTGTATTTGTGAATCCGTTTGGCGGGAACAAAACGGCAAGAAAGATTTTTATAGAGGAAGTAAAGCCATTGTTTGAAGATGCTAATATTCAACTTGAAGTTCAAGGTTCTTGATTTCTATTTTTTGCTTCTTCCTGATGTCAAGAGCTCTTCTTTGGGAAACTAACAATTACTTATGATGATTGCTTTAGAAACCAAGTATCAGTTGCACGCAAAGGAAATTGTTAGGTCCATGGATGTATCAAAATACGATGGTATTGTTTGTGTTAGCGGTGATGGTATCCTTGTTGAGGTAAGTAGGAAGCTTTTCTGTTGTCGAAGTATCATTTTCTCTATGTCACTTTTGTTGGATTACTTAAATTGGAAGTGGTGATGCGTGGCTTTTGTTCTGTTCTCACATGATTCAAACTAAAGGAATTTAGAATTTATGTCTTTGACGAAAATAGAGGAAAACATATGGATTATGGAAGTATCTGTTAATGGAAGTAATCTCATGTTTAGTTATATGTTTACTGTTTTGCTTAGGTTTGATTCTGGGATTAGACAATTATTTTATTGTTGGTGATTTTTACAATTGGTTCCTAATTTAGTAGGTTGTAAATGGACTGCTCGAAAGAGCAGACTGGAAAACTGCCTTAAAATTGCCGATTGGAATGGTCCCTGCAGGTTCGTTCTGCTTTATCCTTCTTTTGTCTTGTGTGTTCCATGTGGAAGTTTAGATGTAAAGGTCATCCTTCAGTAAGACAAACATTTGCCGTTTATCATAACAAATTATATCATGTGTAAGAGGAACTTTGGAGAAGTTTTTAACTTTGTGTTTCTTCATGTGCACTAAAATTCTTGATGGCAGGAAGTGGTAATGGCATGATAAAATCATTGTTGCATCCGGTTGGACTTTCTTGTAGTGCCAAAAGTGCTACTATTTCAATAATCCGAGGTCCTGCTCCTTGCCATACTATCAATCCTTCAAAAACAGTTTATCTTCCTAATGAATCACCTCACTGTCACACTTTTCTGTATTGGTAGGTCGTACACGTTTCCTAGATGTAGCAACTATTTCACAAGGGACTACCAAATTCTTCAGTGTCTTGATGCTTGCTTGGGGTACACAAGGATTTCTACTTCTTGGTTCTTTATTACTCAAGAATCTATAAATTAATGTGAAAAATGCAACTAGTGGCTGAGCTTGCTGAATCATCCTGTTGCTGTAGTGAGATAATTTCAATTTATTTCAGGTTTAGTGGCTGATATAGACATCGAGTCAGAGAAATTCAGATGGATGGGCAGTGCTCGCTTTGATATCTATGTACGTTTAGTTGAAAAATTTGACAATCTTTCTGCCATCAAGTCTTAAGTGTTAGTTTAGTTTATTCAAATCTATCCATTAAGTTGCTGGTGGAGGTTGAGCAAAAAAAAGAAGTAATTGTATGTAGTCTTATACAACTAAACAGATATTGTGTTCTCTATTTTATGGCTTGTATTTGCAGGGTCTTCAGAGGATATTATGCTTAAGACAATACAATGGACGGATTCTATTTGTGCCGGCTCCTGGGTTTGAAAGCTATGGGCAACCAGCCAGTAGCAGTGTAGACAAAGAGTTACCTGTTAGCGATAAGGCACTCGGATACCAAGGACCTGATATTAAACTTGAAGATCTGGAATGGAGAGAAATGAAAGGCCCATTTGTTTCAGTATGGCTTCATAATGTTCCCTGGGGTGCTGAGAACACTTTAGCGGCTCCAAATGCAAAGGTCAGTTACACATTTTGTAACGTTTTAAACCACGAAAACACCGTTTTTGGATTTTCTTATGCGGCACACAAGCAAGAAGCCTTCAGAGGGTTGTTTACTTGAAATAAATAGCAATAAAGCTTCTTACGTATATAGTCTGGTTAACAGTTTTCTGATGGCTTCCTGGATTTGATTGTCATGAAAGACTCCCCTAAGCTTGCCTTGCTATCACTTATGACAAAATTGAATGATGGAACACATGTTCAATCACCATATGCATCATATCTAAAGGTTTGTCATTTGAAACCAAGAACCCATATATACAGTTGTAATCTTTCATCTAATTGATTTTGATGTTTCTAGTGTGAATCTGCATTTTGTGACTGACTAAAAAGCTTATGTGATGACTTTACTGTCAAAAAGGTGAAGGCATTTGTGCTTGAGCCGGGTACACGCATAGACGAACCAGACAAGGAAGGAATCATAGATTCAGATGGAGAGGTTTTGGCAAGAGGAAAAAAATCATATAAATGTGATCAAAAGGCTTTGATGTCTTACGACAAGCTTCAGATAACAGTTGATCAAGGTTTAGCAACTCTCTTCTCCCCTGAATGAGTCTGATTGATAAAATGTCACACATGAAATGAGATGAAGACATATTCAACTGTTGTTCCCTTGTGGCTATAGTTTGATTAATGAGCATGTACAGTAAATGAAAACTGAAAATCAAAGGGATGATGATGATTTGAGTCTCTTATGTTCCTGATTTTTGTATCTTTCTAGTGTAAACTTTTGTGTGTTATTGTATTACAGTCTACAATAGTGAGAAGATCATGAATGTGCAACAAGATTATTATTTGTATCATGTTATACAAGTTACAGATTTTTCATATTTTTTTGTAAACGTGTTGTTATGGAAAATATTTTAAACAAGGAATGGTCCTAAAGCTAAAAGGTTTTTGGCAATATTTGTCAAGTAGCGTATGGCTAAAAGTTAAGAGATTCTATCCACAGCAAAACAAAAATAATTGATGCGACATAACAAATTTATCAAATAATATAATGTTGTCCCTGGAATATGTTTGGGACCTACCAAAACTAATGATGACTTGGCGTATACATTGAATATTTTAAAAATATAAAAGGAAGATCATAGAAAAAGTGGAAATAAATAAGAGAGTGATAATAGCTTTCTTTTTCCGTAAAATCCCAGAGAGAGTATTTTTTTCAGCTGATCAGGCAAAACAATACAATACCCACCACCACTTCACTATTTCTCTTTCTTCTTTCTCTCTTCTTCGCTTTCACCATTTTGCTTCCGTTTCCATCAATTTCTCCTTTTTCTAGGGTTTCATGCTTCCTTCTTCCATGTCTTCCTCTTCCTTATCTTCTAGATTTTGCTTCAACAGCGAATGTTTTGAGTTCAGACTCGAACATAACCGACCTGGTTGGCGTCTTCGTACTGGCGATTTCGCTGACCTCTGTGATCGTTGCGCGTAATAAAACTTTCCTTACTTACTTTCTTCACTATGTGTTCCCTTTTTTGAGTGATCAGCTTGGTTTATGGAGTGTTTGCTTGTTTTCGATTTTGAAAAACGTAGTTTTTTTTTTTTTTTTTCTGTAATTTGGGTTTGTCTTAGTGAGTTTTGGTAGCGTATGGTGACAAATTTTTGAAATGGTAATTTCTAAGTTTAGTTTTTGTTTGTTTCGAGTATAGAGTCCGCCTGTGTTGGCTACCAGGGCTACACATAATCCGAGAGATTAGGAGCCATTCTTTTCGGAAGTTTCTTTAATGTAGATAGGATTAGTTTTACAATATATAATTTTTTAACATTGTGGTTTCTAATGGAGACTAGTGAGTTTTAGCTGATTCCTTTATGTGGTTTCAATATTGTGTAGCAAGTAGAGAGAGTGTAGAGGTTGAAAGTTCAGTGATACGAAAGAGATAGAAGAAGTAAAACAAGGGGACAAATAATTTAAAGCAGTAGGAAGCTACATTGCATTCTCTGATCCACCAGAATGGAGAATTTGTCCACTAGTGGGTTTTATAAAGTTTTATATTCGTGATGAGTTTCTTAAGCGTACTTTGTGCTACTTCTAAGGCGTTATAAGGAGCATTTTGTGAAATAATAAATTTGGTAGGGTAATGGTTTTATGTGAACACAAGGTCACGTTCATGTACTTGCAAAGGCTTTGAACATCAGGGTTTTTCTTTGTTTGATTTTAGTACACTGCAAACACAGTTCTTTTACCAGCTCACTGCATAGATTTCATTTACTTGTTATTGTGTTATCGATTTTGCAAATATAAAATGGTTATATTCTGGTTTCAGGTCTGTTTATGATCAAGGAAAGTTTTGTGACGTTTTTCACATAAAGGCTTCTGGATGGAGGTGTTGTGAGTCATGTGGAAAGGTAAAGATATGGTTTACTTGTTAAACCTTTTTAAGTCTCCTTGGGGTTTCCAGATATGAAGTCTCTCACTCACTAATAACATTCTCTGCAGCGAATTCATTGTGGTTGTATTGTTTCTGCATCTTCTTTTATGTTGCTGGATGCTGGAGGAATTGAGTGTTTGGCTTGCGGAAGAAAAAAAGTTGCTTTGGTGAGAGACGATTTAACTTTTTATTTCCAATCACAGAATACCATATATTTATTTTTCTCAGAGGTGTGATGTTACCTGAATCAGTAATGGTTCATGATGTTCATCAACTTTATCTACATATATCTTAAATTAGCAAACACACTTCAGCTGTACAAAGATCCTTTTCAAGTAGAAGATCTATGTTGAGCTGTAGTCTATGTGCTATAACAGTCTGTATTCATCTTTCAGGGACCCAATTTTTCGCCATCACCGTCCTTTCTTTTCCAATCTCCAATTTCTGAGAGACTCAAGGACTTGTCAATCAATTGGAGTTCTCCAACTGGGTCAAATCAGATAAGCCGCCAGCCTCCTAGTTTGTTAGGTCCTTCGGTTATGCAGTTTAATCGTGGAGGTACTTATGAGTTTAGTCAACCCATTTCTAAAGACAGGGCCACTGCATGTTCCATGGAGAAAAAAAAAGGAATGAATCACTTGATGGGGACATTAATGAATGAAAACTCGAAAAATTATAAAGTACCTCCTTGTCCAAATGTCAATGTATATCATCCACTGATGCCACTAAAGGAGGGTCCATGTGGGATACAGCTTGCTTTTCCTGTGCCAATTACAACACCAACTGAGAGAACTAATCACTCTATACTATATGGAAGTAATTTATGGCATACTCCTAATTCTTCTCCATTGAGTCACTTACACAATGGCTTAAACGGTGGAGCAGACTCGCCATTCGAAAGTAAGAGTCGGAATTTGAGGACTCATCTTGATACGCCAGGAACATATCAAGTGGTCCCACGTTATTGGCCCAAGGTTTCATATAAAAATCAAGTTCTGCAGAATCAATCCAAAGAGTATCCTTCTTGTCTTATAGAGACTACATTGGAATATAACTTTGTTTGTTCACCATAAGCTTATGAATTATGGTTTACTTCAGTGTCCTATTACTCTTGCTTTTCATGTGAATAAGTCCATACTAGGTTGTAGAATACGATGGATTTAAGCCTTTCAGATAAATGGTTTTATAGATAGATTTGAATTTTCTGTTTCGATTCTTAGCCACCAGGTTCATGACATGTAAAACTACAGAACATTGGCTATTTTTAAGTTACCCGAACCTTAACGATGTGCAAGATCTGAATCTGTTGTCACTCCTCTCTTTGAGAAGATGCTGAGTGCAAGTGATACTGGAAAAGTTGGGCGGCTAGTGCTGCCAAAGAAATGCGCAGAGGTAAATAACTGATCGCATATGCAAGTACGGATTATTGTTTTCTTATTTAAATGGGTGATTCGTGTGGAAAGAATTGGGGATGTGGCTGTCTGCTTCTTATAGAAAATACTTCACTGCTTTTGTATTATGCATGTAGTAGTCATAATATCTGTAAACTTTACAGTCGTCTTATATTAAATGAAAGATGCTAAATAGACAAAGCATCTGTTATGTAACAGGCTTTCTTGCCCCGAATTTCCAACACCGAAGGTGTGCCTCTCAAAGTACAGGACGCAATGGGTAAAGAGTGGACATTTCAGTTTCGCTTCTGGCCCAACCAAAGTAGCAGAATGTATGTTCTAGAGGGAGTAACTCCATGCATACAGAGCATGCAGTTGCAGGCTGGTGATACAGGTATGTCATTGGTGATGTAGTAATTTGATTTACCATGTAGTTAATACTCAAATAGTTGACACTTACATCTGTTTAATGCGGAAGCATTTTTTTTTTCTCACTTCTTCTGAGTTAGTAACCTTCTTCTAAAGCTTATTCTTCGGGAACTGAACTCCATTCTTTTTTCAGTCATATTTAGTCGATTAGATCCAGAAAGAAAGTTAATCATGGGATTCAGAAAGGCTTCGGTTGCTCAATCATCTGATCAGGTTACTTTCTAAATTAACTAGATAGCTTTTGTTTGTAATTACTTTTGGTTCACTAGAGTTACGATGTTAATTTACTAGTCAACTAACGGCTAGTTTTAAGAAGCTTTCCTGAATGTCAGCTGCACTTCAGAATCTAGTTAAAACGCAAATAGGAATAACACGATGAAGTATAATGAGTGAAAACACATTGTTTACTCCTTCTATAATCTGTCCAGTTTGTGTAAAGTGATTCAATAGGTTGGAAAAAATTGTAAAATATACAGTTTGAATAAGTTTTCATATCACTTTGGGTTAGTTCTTAATGTGCTGGGACGTCATGTTTATTCTGACATGGAAATCGGTTACTAAATATGTTCCTTGTGGACAGATGAAATAGATTAGGAATGATTGATTATGCTGCTGCATGGATTTATGTTAGAAGTAGACTTTGTGCTGATGTGTAATGGGGTTGTTTCTAGATTCCAGCAAAATATTTTTAGCTTGAGAAACTCATAATTGATGCAAATACTAGGTATCTAGGACATATTGTTATTTACTAAATGTGTCTTTGCAGGAAACTGACCTAACAAACAACAATCATGACACTTGCACAAACGGAGATGTAAGTGTTCAAAATCCAAACTGACACCCTTTCTTGACAAGTTAACTTGTGTGGCGAAACATAGTGTTACATTTCTTCTGCATTTCTATTAGCAGGCTGAACCGGCTGATATACATTCACCATCTAAAGTTATGGAGTCCACTTATATAGCAAAAGAAACCCCAGGAGTAAAATTTTCTTCTGGTAAGAAGAAAAGCATCAAGATGATGACAAGAAGTAAACGTCAAAAAGTTGAAAAGGGAGACCACACCGAGCTGAAGCTTACATGGGAAGAAGCTCAAGGATTTCTCCTGCCTCCTCCCAACCTCACTCCAACTAGAGTTGTAATAGAAGAATATGAGTTTGAGGAGTATGAGGTACATACATATGTTTTTTTGCTTTACTAATTTGCATATGTGGACTACGCCGCTTAAGAGTCCTATTTCTCTTTTCTTTTCTTTATGATTTAGCTGTAGTTTCTATAGTTTCTTCTTATATTAAAAATAACCTGATGTTCATATGTTCACCAGATTAGTTTTTTTTTCTTTCTGTCAGTTTAAAATCATGTGATGTGCTAATGCAGAATATAAACATTGGGTGCTAGAAACTGTTAGTCCCAGTATATAAAACTTTTATGTGCTTTATGTAGAATATACACATTGGATCTTTGACTTAGACTACTCTTGCCAAATAAAGGTGTTGTGAATCTTAGCTAAGTGTAATCCTTTTAGATGTATAATTGGTTAGCCTCACCCATTTGATTTGCCATGTTATTATGTTTGTTATTAACGCATCGTTTGTTTTGTTTTGTTGTGTGTTTCCAAAATCTGCTTAACTTGTTTTGAAACATATCAATCACTGAGTTATTTCTTTCTATATTTATTGTGTCAAAATAGGATGCTCCAATCTTCGGGAAGCCTACTAATGATACAGGGTAAATTGCCTATCAAGTCCTTTTCTTTGTAGTGTCTCCATAAACCATATATCTTTGCTTTATTGGCCTTCCTCTATGCTGATGAATCTTATCTTAGATGATGTCAGTACGACTCAAATTAGGTGTACTGCCACTATTCATGGTCCGAAAGTGTGTTGCCAAATGCTGAAAAACTCATTGAATTTCTTCTGCTTATTGTTGTTTTCTTTTGAGTTGTGTCTAGTTTCAGATCAACATGCACTGCAGATCGAGATGTCGTACCTGAACTGCAAGATGAGGAAGCCATTGAAGAAGTTGAAGGACTCTCAATGTCATCCAACACAACCACAAAGCACCCACGACATAGAACTGGCTGTACTTGCATTGTTTGCATACAGTCCCCAAGTGGGCAAGGTCCTAAACACGACAGATGCTGTTCTTGTGTGGTCTGTGATACAGTAAAACGCCGCAGGCGGTCTTTGTTGCTAAAGAGAGAAAAGAAGCAGTTAGAGAAAGAAGAAAATGCACACAAGGAGCTCGAGCAACTGAACTCTGATGATGATCATGAGCTTCACCAATCTGCTAACAATAGTAAGAACCACCAGCGTCATAATTCACCTTTGAAAAGCCAAATAGACTTGAATTTCCAACCAGAGAAAGACGAAGATTCTCTGCCTGGTTCTACACAACGACCATGAACAAGTCTCTGCATCATGATGACAGTAAAGTCTAGCTTCAAGCAACCCAGCTCATCAGGTGTTTCTAGCCAAATTGACATGGAAGATTAAGGAAAACTAACAGAAGTTGCAGACACCACCACGGCTTCCTCGTAGATAGATTTTGCAGACTCCTATTGCTGCAAAGTGAATTGATTATGATGGGAGAAACCCCACAGGCTTTTGCGCATTTTGTAGATAAATGGGCAGTTATTCATTATACTTACAGATGAAAGCTCGTTACTTTTCTGACTCGTAGCTAATGAAAATGGGGAATCTAATTTATCGGTAGGTTTCTTATAATTGGTGTTTTGATTTGTCTACACAATCAGAAAATAGATTCTTACATTTGTTTTGAAAAATTCACAAATTTTTGGCTTGCCTCAGGGAAGCATGTTAACATACACACCTCTGTAATGTGCTAATTGTCTACAAAACAAAATCTATGTATTATGCAAAAGTCACCAATGTTATCAACATAAAGCCGAGTAAACAAAGTAAACTTCACATTCATACGTTTCATTAAAAGAAAAAAAATTGGTTTTCTGGCTTGGCATGATCTTTACACAACAAAAGGAAAGGCTTGTTTTGTCTGCAAACATTCATCTCCGGAATGTAAGCAAATTGTCTTAAAACAAAATCATGGATCTAAAGCCATAGTTATAACTACATAAAACCGAGTTAACCAAAACAAACCAAACACAAATCACTCTCCAATGGCACATCGGTTAGTTACCAGCGCTTGGCAAAGCAGCCATAAAGGAGTTGTAGGATGACTCAAGGTCGAAGTGAAGTTGCCTTGCTTGTTGCTCAGTGAGCTCATCTGAAGCTCCCATTTTTGACAGCCTCAAAAGCCACTCTTTCATCTTCATCTTCCCCTCAAAATCCGGCGGCAAAATACTTAGTTTATTAAGAGAAGCAGAGAGATCAGACAACAACGGATACACTTGATCAACAGCAACCATGTTGAGCTTAAGAGAATCCATGGAAGTGATAAAGTTCTGAACACACTCAGCAACAACAGAAGCAGAGCTTGAAGTAGAAGCCGCAGCAACAGCTCGATGCTCAACAGTAGCTGGTACACCAGAAGTCACAAGGCGATAAACTGCAGCTGAGCAATCCATCTTGTAGGTATCAGCAAATCTCTCAATGCTTGGCACAAAGTCTTTGAGCGATGCAGATAGTGTCTTGAAATGAACAATAAGTTTCTGACACTCGGTTTCATAATCAGATGGAGAGATCAAATCACGGATATAAGCCTTCTCAAGCTTCTCAGTAGCTTTGATGATAGCGTAAAGCTCAGCGAAATTCTCATACATTTCTCTCTCTCGCTTATCGTTCCATAACTTGACCTCCATCTTAATGAGCTTACAGTGATAAGGAAACTATGGAGAAGGGAATGGGACACGCGCGCAAGGAAGAAAAACCAAAAAAAAAAAAAAGCGTCTTTGGCTGTTATCAAAATTAATAACACGAAGTCAATAAATCACAGTAAGGAGATCAACATCTAATAACAAGAGATTAAATGTAGGTAGTTGAATGAATACTAGAGCAAGCTTCATAAAGTAAATCGAAGGATTGGGAAGAATGGTGAAACTTGAGAGAAGAATCATTCAGATTATCTCAAGAACAAGCGAACCATTATAAACCACAAGACATTGAAGCAACAGAGAGAGGAGATCATCATTTGCAATCATGATAGAGATAAAGAGAGAAACCCAATTCTTAATCTTTACCCTTAAATCAATCTAACCCAGAACTCAAAATCTCAAATTGCTTCGTCTGCTATAACATATAAAGGGATAATAAGAGAGATACTCACACAGGAAGCAAGTTGGGGATTTCGATGGTGGAGCTACTCTATGCGGATTAGAGGAGAAGATATGGAGAGAGATGAGGTTGCGTGTAAGAACAAGACTCTTCTTTATGATGATTTGCTGACGAAAGCTTCACGCGGCAATGAAATGAACTTAACAATACGACGCAACGAACTCTGTCTAGATCAACCAATCAATCAGCATCGATTCTCTCGAAAAAAAATTAAAAAGCAAATACACAATCCAATTCAATTTTATTGATTTCAAAATACGAATTAAACTCTTAAAATCCAAAATTAATCTTAGCAAAAAAAGAATATGAATTGGGGTGAAAGAGTTGAAATTGAAAAAGCTGACCTTTAGGAGGAGTTGACAAAATTTAAAAGAAGATCTGTGAAAGGGGAAAAATAGGGTTTTCAGAGAGAATCGTTGGATCAGAGAGCCAACATTAATGGGTATCTCTTTTTTAGATTTCGAGAATTATGGGTCGGTCCCACGAGGAAGAAGAAAAATATCGGCTGCGTGTACGAGTTGTGATAATCTGAATCCTTGTTTAGTCTTTTCGCACGCCTTTTCCCGTATTTTACGTGCGATTTTTACCTCCTTTTTTTTCCCATACATGATTTCAAGTTTTATTTTTTCATTGGTTACAAAGCTATAATCTTGGGGGAAAACAAAATCTAATTTTTTTTTAGTTATTTAGTAGATGAAATTTCGAAATTATTATGATATTTTCGCAATTTACTTACTCTCTCCGTTTTATAATATAACATGTTTTATAGGTTATTTCGTGTTTTAAAATATGTCAAAATATAAAGTGTTTTTATAATTCTATGTAACTTTTTATTTTATTGAATATTGTGTGACTAATAATAGTCTGCATTTTTTTATTAGTTAATTTTTTTATATATATTAAATAAAAAATTTTATTTAGAATAAAAATAACATTTTAATATACGTATTTTTACCCAAACTACCTCAAACCGGAAGAAATATTTGATTTTGTAAAAAAAAAAAAAAAAAAACTGACTAGTTTATGTGGTTATAAATTGTTCTCTGTATGGACATGTTAACGTCCATATTTTTACATTGAAGATGCCTTTGTTAATGGACAAGAGTTGAGCAAATAGTCAAACTGAATAAAATTTAAAGGATGGAGATTAATACAAAAAAACAAAACAAAAAGCATATAACTTTCCTCATCTTTCATATCAAAAAAAACTTAATTCTTTTTGGATATCATAGTGAGTTTTATAACCAATTCTTATCAGTCAACCTGAATCCTAACCAAAATAAATTAATGTGAATGTGTTTAGGTGCGAGTTTGCCTAACAAAAATAGAGACAAGAGTGGAGATTTTAACATTATTATTTCTCATATCATCTAAACTTTTACATCATTGTCTCTTTTCCCAATCATCACAACCAAAAGTTTTAAAGTCTCTCCAAACTCAAGATGACATCATAATAGCCATTAATAAAGCAAAAGCTTTTGATTCTTTCACCTCAACAAACCATATAAGACCCACCAAGAATTTGGCTATAAAATGGCTGATGAAATCAGTCGATTTCCACTCTAACCAGGCCACGATTATTCGGTCTTCTTATCGAGTTTCTTCTTGGTCTCACCACTATAAGGACCAACATGATAAGCATGCTTCTGAACCGCAGCAAAGACAACCATCTCAAGACATACCAACACATTCTGAATAGCTTCCTGGATTTGTTCCACCTCCAACCAAAAATGGTGAGATTTGATGACTCCCATTGCAACCAGAATGTCTAGAGCTATTCCCTGCAGTTTCATAACCAAAAAAGGAATCTAATTATTATTTGAATCCAAAGATGTGTTATCTTACTTTGAGGTGCTTTACTGATTATGCAGACATTACCTGCCAAAAGACAAAAAAGACAACTCCTTTGATGCAGAGGAACTTTGCGAGTGGATTATGAGGAGAAAGCTCCTTCGCAAACACATGGTAGAAAATTACAAGAGAATACAACGCCAGAGAAACCGAGAAATTGAGAATGATAGTGAATGTCCAGCTCAACCAAGAAGGATAAAACCCGATGAGTTGTAAAGCTATCATCAAAGTGGAGCACACAGGTCGAATGACCACAAATTGCCATGTCCAATATTTCAAAAGTCTAAGAGTGCGATGTTCCAGACGAACTACATGAGGCTGTCAAAACAATAGAGACAAATTTGTTTTAAGGGTAAATAAGCAAATAGATATAATAGAAGAAATCATGCGAAGATAGAGACAAACCTGGAAAAGGGTCATTGGGAAAGAATGGTGAATCTCTCTTCCATTGATTCCATCAGGCAAAATGTTTTTGCTCATAGATATATTTAAATAACTATACATCAATGCCAAGAACTTGGCAATGACCTGAAAATAACCAACCAATGGGTAAGTCTCTCCACATTATGTTGAAGATTAAACCAAAAAAAAAAAAAAAAGGAATAAGTGATCAGGAAAAACACTCACGAGAGCTTCATAGCATTCTTTGATGGATTCTAGAAACAGGAAGAAAATTTCACTTCCTTTGACATCTAACAAACCAATAAAGGAAACAACAGCGTAGATAGGAGCCATAAGGACAATGATGAGTATTGCCTTTTGTTCCTTGGGGTTCTTCCAGTGAATGAGATGCTGCGATACAAGCTGTATCGTAAAGTGAAGTGTCAGCAAGACAGAAAATGCTGAGGCATAAAAAGTGATCTGTGGAGGCTTCAGGGTCATTAGGTCCATCATTGTTTCTTGCAAACCTGCATTCAATTTTTTCACAAAGCTCTATAGCATCAAATGCATAATAACATCTGTCTGGCAGAGTGCATTTAAACTGAGATCAGCTAATATATCTGAATCTTCCCAAATGTCTCAACTTTATCTTTAGCCAATTAGCCTCACAATTCACAAGTCACAAGTAAAAAGCTCAGACCAAATTAGCTTTGCTACAATATCTTTTCTATTCACGAATCTAACATCAAATGCATCAATTGATCAAAAGACGAAAACTTTGATAAGATTTGGAATGTTAAATGAGAACAAAAACACAAGGAACAAGGAACTCGTTGGGAACCTGTATAGCCGACTAAAAAAAGCTCAAAACTTTCGAACCAATTATCGATGAAACCCAAAACCCATCAGACCCATCAATTTGAAAGGACGATGTTTGATATTTCTATAGCCCAACAGTGATTCAAAGCTAAAGAAACTAATGTAATCTCTGTGAATCTGACCAAAGCTAAACATTAGAGCTAACCAGAGAGAGAGACAGAGAGATAGATCTAACCAGTGAAGAAGTACGGAAGAAGCGAAGATGAGAGACAGTGAGACTGAGAAAGGAATCAGATCTCTCTCAATAGATCATGGAGAATTGAGGGAGGGGAGTACGAGAGCGCCATTAATGGAGATACAAGGGGTATGCGTGGGTCCCACTAATTGAGATAATTTGGAACTATATTATAAAAGAGCGACGCGTTTACCACGTGAGACGCTTACGACATTGATCTCTCTCTGCCTGTGACTCTCTGATTCGCTCACACGTTTCTGGATTTGTTGGAGAAACAAGAGTCTTTCAAATTTTAAACAACTAAAAGACGTCGGTATGAATTGTATGGTCCAAAACAATTATTGGTAGCAAATAAAGCGGTTCTATCCCAATTGTGGCGGTTTAAGTCGTACCAATCAAATTTAATTTTTACGGAACAAATATGAAATAACCAACTAACCGCTAAAGTTTGGGACTTTGGTCAACATTTTTCTTCTGTTTGCTCGATCCATCTTGTCACTCTTTAAGCAAAGAGAGAAGAAGGTTTGCTACGGAAGCTTGAAAATGAAGGCGATTGTTATCTCAGAGCCAGGAAAGCCGGAGGTTTTGCAACTCCAAGATGTGGCAGACCCTCAAGTCAATGACGACGAGGTTCTCATTAGAGTTCTCGCCACTGCTCTCAATCGCGCCGATACTCTCCAGAGACTTGGCTCTTACCCTCCACCACCTGGAGCAAGCCCTTTTCTTGGTCTCGAGTGTTCTGGAACCATCGAATCCGTCGGCAAAAGCGTCTCTCGTTGGAAAGTCGGAGACCAGGTAGATTCATATTCCGGTGATTTCGTTTCTGGAAATTGGGGATTAATACGCAATTTGGGGCTTTAGGGTTTGGTGTCTCCGTATTAAGTTCCATGAAATCTACAAGCCTGAGACTGGTGTGAATATGCTGCTCAGAGCTCATACTCATGTTCTTAGTGATTTAGGATTCAGTGACAGAACATTTTAAACTAGAATTAGTTGCTATTCGTTTTCATCTGTTTAGCTCATAAAAGTTTATTGCATTTTTTGTGTTGGATTGCCTTCAGCTTCACTTTTGATGTATAAAGTTGCTTGGAAGAAACTTTTTGACTCCAATCTCTTTGTCTTAGGTGTGTGCTCTTCTTTCTGGAGGAGGTTATGCAGAGAAAGTTTCTGTTCCTGCTGGACAAATCCTCCCAATACCCGCTGGTATCTCTTTAAAAGATGCAGCGGCTTTCCCTGAAGTGGCATGCACTGTTTGGTCTACTGTCTTCATGATGGGTCGTCTCTCCGCTGGTGAATCATTCTTGGTATTTCACTGTTTCTACGGTTTGTTAGGAGCCAGTTCTTGTACAAGCAATACTAGAGGCTTTATCTATTACTCAGCTTTGTCTTGGTCTTCTCTCTCGAGTTCTTTAGCTCCTTGCTGATGTTTGATAGTCTCTGAGGTTTTAGGTTCATGGAGGTTCTAGTGGGATTGGGACATTTGCAATTCAGATGGCTAAACATCAAGGAGTGAGAGTATTTGTCACAGCAGGTTTGGTCTAACCTTCAATTTATCGACAGCCTCCATGTCTTTTTTTTTAACTATGTTCCAATTTTCTCTTTACTAACAGGGAATGAAGAAAAGCTAGCTGCTTGCAAAGAACTTGGGGCTGATGTTTGTATAAATTACAAAACTGAGGACTTTGTCGCAAAGGTAAAAGCAGTAACCGATGGGAAAGGTGTAGATGTTATCTTGGACTGCATCGGGGCACCATATTTGCAGAAAAACCTCGACAGCTTAAACTTCGATGGAAGGTTATGTATTATCGGTTTAATGGGAGGAGCTAATGCAGAAATAAAACTAAGTAGTCTGCTTCCAAAACGTCTCACTGTCTTAGGTACTTAAAACACACACTCAATCAATCATATCTCAAAATCAAAACTGATACCTATTGAAATTTTTTTGATCTGCTGTGTTCCTACAGGAGCTGCATTAAGACCAAGAAGCAAGGAAAACAAAGCAGTTGTTGTAGCGGAAGTTGAGAAGTATGTTTGGCCAGCGATAGAAGCAGGGAAGGTAAAACCGGTGATTCACAAATATTTACCATTGTCACAAGCAGCAGAAGCTCATAGCCTTATGGAGAGTAGTAACCATATTGGTAAGATTCTGCTTGTGACTTAATTCTCTGCAATGGGAGAAGAAATGTTCAGAGACAAGAATCATGGTGAATAGTCAATAAAATTTGGTCGGTTGTGTCCATAAGAGTTTGTTTGTATGCGTATGTATCTCTAGTTTGCTCAAAAAGACTATGTAAGAACATCTCCAAAAGAAACCTCAAATCCTCAAATTTGAGGTTTTTTGTCCTCTAAAAGCAACTTCAAAACCTCAAATTTGAGGCTTCACGTTTTTTTTATTTACATTTTAGTCTTTTTACTTATTTATCTTATAATTAATCTTACTAACTTATTTGTTTATCATTTTAGTTTTTAAAAATCTTTTATAAATTTAGGTTTCTCATATAAAATTATTAAATAAACATTTTAAACTGAAAATAAAAATGTTAATATAGAAAATATTACATAACATTCTTGAAGCCGTTGCCCATTAAGATATATGGATATGGTATGCCTATTTTGGTATGTCTGGCAGCAACAATGATATTAACGCCTTGAAATCATCTAGTTTATTTTCAAAACTTGCTCAAGATATCGTTCCTCCAGTTAATTTCATTATTCAAAGAAAAGAGTATACCATGAGTTATTATTTAGCTGATGTATTTATCCAAAATGGTCAACTATTGTTCAAATGATAAGTGATCTCCAAGGCGCAAAGAAAAAATTGTTTGCAGCAAGACAAAAAGCATGTCGAAAAGATGTTGAACGCGCGTTTGGAGTTTTACAATCTAAGTTTGCTATAGTTGCAGGATCATTATGTTATTAGGAAAAAGAAGTATTGCATAATATAATGAGAGCGTGCATTATAATGCATAACATGATTATTGAAGATGAACGAGATATCAATGTCCCTTTTAAAAAAACAAGATCAGCACCAGAGGTAACCGTAGAAAAGCAAGATCAGCACCAGAGACAAATGAAATATTCGGTTTCAACAATTTTTATCTTGTAATCTACATATTACAAATGTCCAGATTAAAAATCCGCAGTTTGGAAATTAACGAAAATGTTATACTTTATAACGATAACCATTATGAACATTGACTTTTGATGACAAACACGTCATTTTATTTGGTGACGATTGGTTATGAAATGTAAAAATTGATTTTTTTTTGCTTAAAGTATTTTGGGCTTAAAATGTGATTTATTTGTTCGAAGAAAATAAAGGAGCTGAGCAAATTAATCCATCTTTGAAGGGAGGCAAAGTTCAAGATTAAGGAACCTCTTTGATCAGTGTTGACTTGTCGTTTCGAATTAGGTTCGTTTGTTCTTCTGATAAACCCCAATTCTAAAACCGAAATAGAAACATCTTTCTACTTTTGCAAAATCGAGCAATAAAACTTTTGATTCGACAAATGTGGTGTTAAAAAAATCGAAACTTTGAAATTGTTTCAGAATGAGTTCGTCGCTGCGACTGTGGTTAGCTAGAGTACTAGTGCTTACACAGCTCATCCATGGAGCTCTGTGTTGGGGAAAAGAAGGTCATTACACCGTTTGCAAAATAGCCGAGGTGAAGTTTGAATTGTTTAATTAGATTCTGAGTTTGAACCTGTACTGAAATCACTCTGAGTTATAAATATCTGAACTGTATTTTCAAATTGAAGATCTATGTGATTATTGTTATGGTGGAGTTTGCTTAGAAACTATACTCTTAAGTGGAATTGAATCTTTCTGAACAAAGATAGTACCTTTTCCTTTTGTGATATCTCTGATAATGCCATTTTCAATCCTCAGAGCTACTTCGAGGAGGAAACTGTAGCTGCAGTGAAGAAACTTCTACCTGCATCTGCTGAAGGAGATTTAGCATCTGTTTGCTCATGGCCTGATGAAATTAAACACCATTGGCAATGGCGATGGACTAGTCCTTTGCACTATGTTGACACTCCTGATTACAGATGCAACTACGAATATTGTCGTCGGTTTATTCTTCCCTACTTCAAACTTCTTGCCTTTTCTCCTGTTTTTGTATCCGAACTCCAGTCTATATGATTTGTCTTTTTGAAGGGGATTGCCATGATACTCATAAGCATCAAGACCAGTGTGTGACAGGAGCGATTTTCAATTACACAATGCAACTTATGTCTGTTTCTGAAAACTCAGAGAATATAGTTCACTGTGAGTGAGATTATAATGAAAATCCCATACTCACCTTCAGTTTTGAGTTTCGTGGAGCATAGGGACGTAATTAGTCTTTGTTTGCAGACAACTTGACAGAGGCTCTCATGTTCTTATCACATTTTATTGGAGATATTCACCAGGTAAATCACTTTTGTCATTCAAATGATCAAATATCAAAATAAGTTCTGTCTGAGTTATATATGTAATCTACACAGCCCTTGCATGTTGGTTTTCTGGGAGATGAAGGTGGAAACACAATAATAGTCCGCTGGTACCGTCGCAAAACAAATTTGCACCATGTAAGTGTTTGTTACTGGATGCTAAAAGACGTTATCTTTCCTGAATGGACTAACCTCGTAACTGGAACTATCAAAGAAGTTACTGGATGAATAAATTGTGTTCGTATGATCCAAAATCTAAAAGATAAATCCTTTCAATTGTGAAGGTCTGGGATAACATGATAATTGAGTCTGCTCTAAAAACATACTACAAGAACAGTCTTCCACTCTTTATTCAAGCACTTCAAGCCACTCTTATGGTACGATCTTACATTCTCTATAGAGCTTCTTCAGTACCAGTACGTTGTATAACCAATCAACTCACATTGATTATTTTCTTTAACTGATGTCTAAATATAGCATGCCTGGTCAAATGATGTTCCTTCATGGGAGTCATGTCAACTTAACCAAACGGCCTGTCCAAATCAGTAAGCATCTATCTTAAAATTTCTGTAAGATTTGTCATGCTAGCAGAGAAATCTGGTTTTAGTAATCATACAATTGTTGATTCAGTACGGTCCTTGATGTGTTCAGGTATGCATCTGAAAGTATAAATCTAGCTTGCAAGTATGCTTATAGGAATGCTACCCCAGGGACTACTTTAGGAGGTATTGTCTCACTCTCTCAGCATTGAACTCAAACTTTCTAGGAAATATTATTTTGAACTCTGAAATTGATCATAGCTTTCTTTACTCACGCATGTTCATCTCAGTTATACACTTACATGCAATTGCTATGATCTTTGTCTTTCTCTCATGTTTATTCTGCAGATGACTATCTTCTCTCTCGATTACCCATTGTGGAGAAGAGACTTGCACAAGGTGGGATTCGCTTAGCGGCCACTCTAAACCGTATATTTTCTTCAAAACCTAAGCTTGCTGTGTCATGAAACTGAGGAAAAGATCCCGGAGAACCATATGCAGTCCACTCTATTAACTCCTTCGCTCATGTAGTGCTAGTTAAGTCACTGTAATGCTGTTTTCTTAAAACTTTCATCTTAGTAGGACAACACCATATTCGATATGTATCAACTGAAAAAGGAAGGATATTGGGAATGTTATCACAAGCTGGTTTTACTTAGCGTGTGCATCTATATATTTCCTCTGCATTAGTGTAATGAGCGTTGTATTTCTCGTTTGTGTTAGTCTTGGACATTTGTATTTTCTTTTGTGTTGCGTTTAGGTTTTGGCTAGATTTACATTCGCGTGTTACGTTTATTTTTTTGTTCATGTTTATAATTGCGTTTAACGTTAGTATTGGTGTTAGCATTAAAGAACTGTTGGCTTTAACTTTAATTGAAGTTTGATTCTGAGTCATGCTACATACTAAAGAGTCAAACGCAACCAACAGTACTCAGAGCCAAATAGTTGAAGACTTTACCAAATAAAGCGTTAAAGTTTGTGGATTTTATCCATCTACTCTTAAGAAAAGTGAGAAAAGAAGGTTTGCTACAGCAGCTTGAAAATGAAGGCGATTGTTATCTCGGAGCCTGGAAAGCCGGAGGTTTTGCAACTCCGAGATGTGGCTGACCCTCAAGTCAAGGAAGATGAGGTTCTCATCAGAGTTCTCGCCACTGCTCTGAATAGCTCTGATACTCTCCAGAGACTTGGCTCTTACACTCCACCACCTGGCACAAGCCCTTATCTTGGTCTTGAGTGTTCCGGGACCATCGAATCCGTCGGCAAAAGCGTCTCTCGTTGGAAAGTCGGAGACCAGGTATATTTTATTCCTGTGATTTCGTTTCTGGAAATTGGGGATTATTGCTCAATTTGGGGCTTTAAGGTTTGGTGTCTCTGTGTTAAGTTTCATGAAATCTGTGAGCTTGACTTAAGACTAGTGTGAATATGCTGCTCAGAGCTCACACTCATGTTCTTAGTGATTTAGGTTTCACTGACAGAACATTTTGAACTAGAATTGGTGAGGCTTTTAGTTGCTATTCGTTTTCATCTGTTTAGCTTCTGAAAGCTTATTGCAGTTTTTGTGTTAGATTGCCTTCAGTTTCACTTTTCAAGTATGAAGTTGCTGTCTTGGAATAAACTTTTTTAACTCTATCTCTTTGCCTTAGGTATGTGCTCTTCTTTCTGGAGGAGGTTATGCAGAGAAAGTTTCTGTTCCTGCTGGACAAATCCTCCCAATACCCGCTGGTATCTCTTTAAAAGATGCAGCGGCTTTCCCTGAAGTGGCATGCACTGTTTGGTCTACTGTCTTCATGATGGGCCGTCTCTCCGCTGGTGAATCATCTGTTTGGTCTACTGTCTTCATGATGGGCCGTCTCTCTGCTGGTGAATCATTCTTGGTATTTCACTTCTCATCTTTCTATGTATAAGACCGTTTCTACTGTTTGTTAGGAGCCAATCCTTGTACAAGAAATACTGGAGGCTTCATCTATTACTCAGCTTTGCCTTTGTCTCCTCTTTAGTTTTCTTCTTGTCTAGCTCCTTGCTGATGTTTGATAGTTTCTGAGATTTTAGGTTCATGGAGGTTCTAGTGGGATTGGGACATTTGCAATTCAGATGGCTAAACATCAAGGAGTGAGAGTATTTGTCACAGCAGGTTTGGTCTAACCTTCAATTTATCGACAGCCTCCATGTCTTTTTTTTTATAACAATGTTCCAATTTTCTCTTTACTAACAGGGAATGAAGAAAAGCTAGCTGCTTGCAAAGAGCTTGGGGCTGATGTTTGTATAAATTACAAGACCGAGGACTTTGTCACAAAGGTAAAAGCAGAAACTGATGGGAAAGGTGTGGATGTTATCTTGGACTGCATTGGGGCATCATATTTGCAGAAAAACCTCGACAGCTTAAACTTCGATGGAAGGTTATGTATTATATGTGTAATGGGAGGAGCTAATGCAGAAATAAAACTAAGTAGTCTGCTTCCAAAACGTCTCACTGTCTTAGGTACTTAAAACACACACTCAATCAATCATATCTCAAAATCAAAACTGATACCTATTGAATTTGTTTTGATCTGCTGTGTTCCTACAGGAGCTGCATTAAGACCAAGAAGCAAGGAAAACAAAGCAGTTGTTGTAGCGGAAGTTGAGAAGTATGTTTGGCCAGCGATAGAAGCAGGGAAGGTAAAACCGGTGATTCACAAATATTTACCATTGTCACAAGCAGCAGAAGCTCATAGCCTTATGGAGAGTAGTAACCATATTGGTAAGATTCTGCTTGAGACTTGATCCCTCTGCAAAGGGAGAAATGTTCAGAGACAAGAATCATGGTGAATATCAATTAAATCTGGTCGGTTGTGTTCATAAATCTTAAGAGTTTGTTTGTTGGCTTATATATCTCTGGTTTGCTCAAAAAGATTGTAAGGATTGTAACTATGGAACATGTATCTATCAAATAAGCTTGTGGATAATACCACATTTTAGATTTTAAGGATTCTGATCATATATACATAGTTTGGGAAATGAAGAATCCTATACTTGTTTTGATCAAAAGCAAACATCATAATGTAAGCTGTGCTTATTTCAGCTCACTAGTTTTGTAGCTTTCAAACCCATAGGACGAGTATGATGCGTTGTCCATAACAATCTGAAGTTGAGTTGTTTCAAATTCTGGACTAGTAGTTTTAAGTGAATGACCTACCATGACATGTAAATACTTCATCAATCAGCACCATTCATTCAAGTTTGGAGCTATAGAGTCAGTGCTTGAGAAAACCGATGTGAAGCCTAAGGATATTGGGATAATTGTGGTGAATTGTAGCTTATTTAATCCGTCGCCTTCTTTATCAGCTTTGATCATGAATAATTATAAGCTTAGAGGAAACATCTTGAGCTATAATCTTGGTGGAATGGGTTGTAGTGCTCGTCTTATCTCCATCAATCTCGCTAAACAAACAAACAAAAGTACAAAACTATGTCAGTTGTTTAATTGTTGACTTATATTTATGTGTTCGTTTGCACCGTGTAAGTGCTTTGTTTGTCAATCATGTTGATGCTAAAACGTTATATCTTTCATGTGACTAAAACTTTGCAAGTTACAAAATCAAGAGAATTATTGTATTTTATAACCTTTTAATTGTAAAGGAGTGGGATTACATGATAACTGAGTCTGCTCTACAAACATACTACAATTCAATCATGATTCAATCCCTTCATGCCAAACTCAAGGTTACAATCTTACTTTCTTTAATCAGCTTTAGCAACTTATAAACAGATCCAAGATAATCTCAACTCACATTGATTGCTTGTGAAGCATGAAACTAAGAAAAAGAGTCCCAAATTGTCTTTTGATGGACAAGAACTCCTACTAGCTCTTCAATTCTCATTTAGTGGTTTTTAAAGTTATGTTATGCACTGCCTATTGTTATTTATCTAAATAAAGTCTAAACAAAAAACCTAACTAAATCAAACCAAATTACAAACAGAATATATAAAATGAAACTTAATAAACCAAACTGCAGACCTGAATGTCCACACATTGATTTACGTAGAATTAGATAATAGCTAGCTGGAGACAAAATAATTTAAGGTCTCATCACAATTCACAAAAATGATGATGATGATGATGTATGATAAATAGATATCTGGAGTCTGACATCGAAAAGAAGAGAAGGAAACAGAGCCAAGGTCAACTTGCCGGACACCAAAATCAATTTAGATTCTTTGGTAATGATCGGCAAGTCATCCTTGGCTCAACCTCATTCTCTATTCTTCCATGCAAGACCCTCTGATACACCTAGAGACTCTCCTCCTCATCATCATTTTTTTTCTCTACCTCTCCTCTTATATATATTGTGATTTTTGTTATGTCGTAACCCTTGCTCATGATCAAGGTATTTATAGGAATATGTAGAAGGAAATGTGTGGATTAGTTTAATTGAAATTTAATGTATTTTTTTTTTACATGATTCTATATACAATAATGCATGCATGGTTTCAGGCTTTTAATTAGTGCATGCAAGCAAGAAAAAAGAAATGGAATTTTGACCACAACCAACAGTATATTGAAGAATAATAATAATTATTACTTTAAAAGATTGGCTGACCTTATATTATGAAATTCGATTTCGAATTTTTATGTGAATAATTAAAATATTCGTACTATCACTAGCTACTCCAAAGGCATAGTACTGCGACATAAAAATCCACGTGTCGGATGTTTCTTAGGATTGGAATCATAATCTTGTGGGGTTGATCGATAAAAAGAAGTTATCGGTCGTCGTAGAAACAAGTGAAATATTCTTTGTAATATTTCTAGTCGTTTTCAAAGAATTGCCACTAGTTTCAATCTTTGCAGATAAATTGGAATATAAACAAGAAATTCGAGATTGTCCTTTGAGCTGAGAATATATTGTTTATTAATTTATATGGAGAGTGGAGACTCGTCACATTGTGAAAGGAGCACTAATACATGTGATCCAAAGACGATCGATAGACCGGTTTACATATTTACCATGCGATTTTCCATAAATTCACTATCAAATAAATCATTTTTTTCAAACTTAAGATGAAATAGTCTTAGCTCTCTCATTCTTGTATTTATTTTATCAAGTATATAAATCCAAATATCCTAAAGTTTAAATAAAAATATCTACATCTGGATCAGAAAACTCCGAGTACTCTATTTTAGAGCGCTTTGGATCTTGAAGCACGAATAATTTTTTCATCCCTAATGTACTACACACTTTTCTTAACTATCCATGAAATGAAATTAACTCAAAGTAAACTCGTTTAATATAATATTGTTTCTAAAGAAAAAAAACTTAATTAAACAGGTGAGAAAAGAAAAAAGAACAGGTAGACTAATTAAAGCGATAAAGTTAAATTTTATTCTATTAGTATTTATCGATGGATCACAGCATAAAATTTGAAATGGTTTTGATATATCCCTCTGTTTAAGAATAAATGACGTTTTACTAGATTGTACAAGAATTAAGGATGTTTGTAATTTGTCATGTATGTCCTTACTAATCAAATATATTTACATTTTAGTTTTTGATTCAATATTTCAGCCGTACACATTTGTTTTTCTGTGTTTCATAAACACCATTTTAGTATTTTTCCCTATACTTAATATTCTAACTTTTTATGAAGTGTTGACTACAAAAAATATATTTGGAAGGAAAAAAGTAATTTCACGTAGATATTTACAAGCAAAGAAGAAAATTAGTGGAGGCAAATATGTCAAATTCAAAAAATTTGACATTCTTATATAATATGGAGGTTATAATTGATATTTCTACGTAAAAATTACATCGTAATTGTAAAATATCATTTAATTCGTCACATAATTCTAAACTATAAAAAAAAGGTTATGAAATGTCGTATCCGATTAGACATATAGATTCTAGCTCGGTCAGACCGAAAACATGTCTATTTGCAACAATTATTTTCGATAGTTCAGCGGTGTGTGTGTCATTATGTGGTGGAAATTATTTGTTTAAAGATTTTCTTACAGCTTTTTGATTACTATTAACAAGAAATTTTCTTTTTGGTTTTAGATTCTTGGTATTAACAAGAATATTTAATTACAGGTAAATACATGATTCATCGGGCTTATTTGTTAGATAGCCAAATATTTGGCTAAAAATGGTAAAAAAGCATTGGTAAGCAATGGTGATGACACCGTAAAATAAGCTTTTTAACAAAAAAAAAAACGATAACACCGTAAATAAAAAAAATATTTAAGCAAAATATGATAAGTTTGAAACATATAGTTTTAATGTTTTATACATAAATTAATGCAAGATGTGATCATATTGATTGCATCAATTATATTTGACTATTTTAAGACAAAATAATTGTAACAGTTTTAAAGTATAAAGTTATATACATCCACGTAATATTTCTGGAATTCTAAACGCAGAGGGAGGTTAACGACGATTCTGTGTATTCATGGTTTAGGGTTTTAGGTACTTGCTCCAATTCTTGATCTAATTTAATCAAAGTAGCGATTTTGTAGGCGAATAATTGAAAATCTTCCCGCAATTTTGTTTTGTGGTATGTGTATTTTACATCTGATTGCTCTCGAATCCAAATACGTGAAACTGCTCGTCGTATCAGTTAAAGAAAGCTTCTTCCATAGCTTGTGTTAATCTCAGTCACTTTGATGCGGTCCCTCTTCAGAAGCTTAGAGATTTTGTAAGAAAGAAACTAAGAACGCTGATGTTTGGTAAAAGTTAATCTGCCTTTTCTTTTTGGCTTTTCTGTTTATATAGATACTTGAGACTATATATCGTCTCTACAACTTGGAAGCAAATGGAAAAGTGGAAAACAACATAGGAAAATGGAAAACATCGTGCTTACTCTGATCCTTCAATTCAGGAGTCAAAGAAGACTGAGTTTATTTGCAACAGAATAATTAAAAAAAAATTAAAACCTCCAAAAACTTAGTCCAAATATTTTGGGTTTGGTCTTCTTACTCCGGACTGGTTTTCTCCAGCCTTCACCCAAGCCCCCAACGTCTTTTTCACCCTCATCAATACTGAGGTGAATTTTCTTAATTAGTTTTTCAAGCTATGAGGAACTTGATTCTGATGGTTGTGATCTTGAAAGTGTTAGCTCTAGGTCTGCGAAAACAAAAATGTAGTAGCTTATTGTTGGGATGGAGATAAAAGTAGATGATTTCAGTTTTTTCAATTTCTAAATCCTCAGGGACGTTTTGAGGAAGAAACTATAGCTGCAGTGGAGAAACTTCTACCTGAATCTGCTCAAGGAGATCTGGCAACATTTTGCTCATGGCCTGATGAAATTAAAAAGCTCTCTCAATGGCAATGGACTATTGTTTTGCACTATGTTAACACTCCTGAATACAGATGCAACTATGAATATTATCGTGGGTTTATCTCTTTTCCTCCAACTTCATTCATGTTAAATGTTTAAATGCTGAGTTCAAGTCTATGTCCTTTGTCTTCTGTGAAGGGGACTGCCACGACACTCAGAAGCATGAAGACTGGTGTGTGACAGGAGCAATCTTCAATTACATAAACCAATTAATGTCTGCTTTTGAAAACTCACAGAGTATAGTCCACTGTGAGTTACATTTTTAGTGAATTTGATACTATTTTCTATGTTTTGCTTTGCTAAGTGTAACTTTCGTTTGCGTACAACCTGACAGAGGCTCTCTTGTTCTTATCACATTATATGGGAGATGTCCATCAGGTTAAATCCCTTTTTACAAATTCAGACGAATCATAAGTTTAGAACCAAATGCTGTCTGAGTAATATGCACTTGAGGATACTCTATTTACACTGCAGCTTTGATTAGTTACAAGACAGAGTATGGCTAATCTTTTGTATGGTTTTTGATTTTCACAGCCCTTGCATACTGGTTTTCTAGGAAATCTAGGTGGTAATACAATAATAGTCCACTGTTACCATGTAAGTGATAGATAGGAATCTTCTTAGTGATAGTAAGTGCTTTGTTTTTTTTTTTTTATCATATTGATGCTAAAAAGTATCTTTCCTAAATCAAAACTGCAACGGTCTTATCTTGAAGGTCTGGGATAACATGATCATTGAATCTGCTCTCAACACATACTACAATTCAAGTCTTCCACTCATGATTCAAGCCCTTGAAGCCAAACTCACGGTACGATCTTACTTTTTTTATTCAGCTTTAGCATACTACAACCATATCCAAGATGAATTCAAAGTGATAATTTGTTTTAACTGATGTCTTCATATAGAATGCCTGGTCAAATGATGTTCCATTGTAAGTCATGTCAACTTAACCAAACCGCCTGTCCAAATCAGTAAGCATCTATCTATATATGAAATTTTTTCCTTTGTAGCAATTATAATTGCAACAAGAAGGTAGAAAATTCTTGTAAGGCTGCTGAAGAGCAGAGAAATCTGGTTTTAGTTATCATACCATTGATGTGTTTAGGTATGCTTCTGAAAGCATAGATCTTGCCTGCAAATATGCTTACAAGAACGCTACTCCAGGGACTAGTTTAGGAGGTATGTATTTACTCTCTGCATTAAACTCAAAGTTTATATCTACTCTAAAACAAGATCTTAGTTTTTTTTTTCTTTAATCACAAACACGACATGATCTCTGTTACCCGTTGTAGAGAAGAGACTTGCACAAGGCGGTATTCGATTGGTAGCGATTCTTAACCGAATCTTTTCTGCAAAAGCAAAGCTCTCTGGATCATGAAACTAAGAAAAATATCCTGAAGAAGCTACTTGATCATACAAGAAGACTCTTTTTATAACACTGTGAATGGTTGAGTGTGGACCTCCTAAAATCTCTATCATTCTTCTTTTACAATGTTACCAGGAAATTGACAATTACAATCATGGTAACTTTGTTATTCTGGACAAGGGTCCTTAACAAACTACACTAATGGATAACAAATTTATCTTTTTGTTAAAAGAAGTAAACTCATCTATTGGTGTTTGAGACAGATTTAATGCATACTTTCCATTTTTTTTTTTTTTTTGATTTCAATTTTTTTAATTCATTTCCTTTTTGTTTTTTTTTCAAAAAGGAAATTTAACATAAAGATTATTCCTAATGAGATTAGGAATAATAATCAACTCCCTATATAAAGACTTGTGATGAGAATGGTGGAGACATAAAGAAGCTTAAGCATCGATAGGCTAAAAAAAGAGAGGTGTGTGTTAAACCCTAAGAGATGAAAAGGCAAAGCCGATCCACAACTACAGCGCTCTCGTGTGCACTTACTTTCACGGCAATGAAAGGAGAAGAGCCACTATGTAAAAGAAGACGTATGACAAATTCACTTCTGATGCTTCCTGATGATTTGATATTAAACTGCTTAGCCCGCATTTCAAGATTGTACTATCCAACTCTCTCCTTAGTTTCCAAGAAATTACGTTCTTTCATTGCTTCAATCGATCTTTACCAGACCCGAACTCTACCCTAACTCTCTTAGGCCGCACCAAGAATTGT
The DNA here is from genome assembly GCA_028015245.1 of Cardamine occulta. Classification (NCBI taxonomy): domain Eukaryota; kingdom Viridiplantae; phylum Streptophyta; class Magnoliopsida; order Brassicales; family Brassicaceae; genus Cardamine; species Cardamine occulta. The sequence goes on from CM051387.1 coordinate 12,268,868, forward strand.
CTTTACGTGTGCTTAAGGCAAAGTAACAGTTGCGGCTCTTACCAACTAGGTTGGTTCACTCTTTTCCGTAGACCAAATAGCTCAAAAATAAGTTTGGTCCCTATTCCAACTCCTAATTTCTCATTAGTGTTGGATACTGCAGTAGTTGTTGGTCCTAATATCTACACTATTGGCGGATACATGAATAATAACATGAACGCTTCATCTAACGTGGTCAAGGTCATGGACTGTCGCACTCACACATGGCGTGAGACACCAAGCATGCATGTGGCCCGTGTTTTCCAATCTACTTGCGTCTTTGATGAAAAAATATATGTAACAGGAGGCCGTAACAACCTCAATTCAACGAAATGGATGGAGGTATTTGATACAAAAACCCAAACTTGGGAGTTTTCGCATATCCCTAGCGAAGAGATAAGCAAAGGCTTTGCATACGAAAGTGTATGGTATGAAGGAACTATCTATATGAAGTCTCGGGATCAAAACGTGACTTACAAAATTCACCAAGATAAATGGAAACGGGTAGACCTGACGATGAATGAAGGATGGGGTCTGTCATCATCTCATTATGTGATAGATAACGTGTTTTACTGTTATTATGATTGATGACCGGAAGATCATTTGGTATGACTCCAAAAAGGAATTATGGATAACTTTGAAGGGTTTGGAAAGATTATTTGTTGAGCATTATTATGTTGGAACGATGGTGGATTATAATGGTGGTTTTCTGGATAGAATATGCATTTGTTAAAAACTATAAAGAGACAAGAGTTTGGTGTGCAGAAATTGCAATTGAAAAATGCGAGAATGGAGAAATTTGGGGGATGGTACAAGGGTTTGACGTTGTGTATACAACCACTAATATGAATGCACTATCTTTAGTGCATGCTCTTTTTACGACCATTTGATCAATATATGAGTCATGTGAACACTACTAAAATCATTCACTCATGTAAGGAATTAATCATCTTTTTATATATACTATTTTTTTATTCTAGTAATATTAATTTATTTATTTTTATATAAGTTATGTGAAGTTGTGAACACTAAAAATAGTGGAAGCCTCTTTGGCCTATTAAATAATGATTCTATCTTAGGAGGTGATTGGTTGCAAACTTTAAAGACTTTAAAAAATTTTAAAGTCCCTACAGTTATTTTTTAACCAATCAGACTTTATAACTTTTTTCTTTTTTTTTTAAGTTTTTAAAAGCCCAACTACTCTTTTTAAAGTCTTTTTTAAAGTTTGAAGTGTAAATTTTAAAAGTTTTAAAAATAAGACTTTTAAGACTATAGAAAAACTAAAGTTACGTAACAAATTTCAAATAATTTCTTTTTGTTTGTTAATTAAGCAAAAACAATTCAAATTCAAAATAAATAAATGATTAACATATCATTAATTTATAATAATACATCCAATTCTTTTAATTCTTTTAAGTTACATTTGAAAATTAACATAACAATCCTTAATAATAAATAGTACAGCTAATTCTTTCAATTCTTTTAATAAAATTACAAAAAAAATATAAAATAAATAATAAATTTTATAATTAACTACAGCATGTAATTGTTATGTAACAATTGTTCAAATAAGGTTTTTTTGTTTTGTTAATTAATTAAATTTATGATGAATATCTAATAAAAAAAAATCACACATGCAAAGAATAAAAAAAATCATACATCAAAACAATTTTTTATTTACTATTGAAAATAATTTATAATTTGTTATTTAAAAATATTTAAAATCACACTTTCTACAAGTTTTGTTATCAAGCAAACTTTTATATAGTAACAGTTTTTACAGCCAAAATCTCTATAGTCAAAGTTTCTACAACCAAAAACCTATAGGAAAAACATAAAATAACAGTTCTAACCAATCGGCCCATGGTTACATACATTTACTAATTATTCATGCAAAAAAATTATTTTAAGTTTATTTGTTTATAGAGCAAATGTTATTTTTATTTGTTAGTTAAAGTTAATAAAATAAACACTATATTTTTTAAGAAAACAAAGTTATATGAAAAATTTAGTAATAGTCGGAAGTAAAAATCACAGTTTTAACGGAAACATTTTTTATAGTAAAAATTCTTATAAAAGTTTAAAGTAACAGTTTATTATAAAAGTCCCTTAGGAGGTTTGGGGTCGAGTTTCAGATATTACAAATTATTAGACAAATTAAAAAAAAAGTCAACAATTGGTCAACGTTAGGGTAAGTTAAAAAAAGAACATCGTAGTGAAATGAAGGCATGATGGCCGGAGCCGAGACGGAAGGCGTGATGGAAGAGATACAAACGCAGAAGGAGGAAGAACAAAAGCACCTTGATGAAGAAGAAGAAGAGGAGGAAGGTCCACCTCCGGGATGGGAATCTGCTGTTCTTCCTCATCCAACCGCCACCGTCACCGCCGCCGAAATTCCCAGTATTCTTATTGTCTTGTCTATTTAGGGCTTATCGATTTTCTCCATTTCTTGATATAGTCTTATCAAATTAGCGATTTTTAGTGGAATTTTTGTAGGCTTTTAGAGGGAACCACAAATGTAAATGATTGGGAATTTTCTGCAATTTGATTTGTTTTTGTTTTGGGTTTGCAGAAATGGCGCAAATGGTATGTGGATCTTGTAGGCGTTTACTTTCGTATTTAAGAGGATCTAAACATGTCAAGTGCTCGTGTTGTCAGACTGTTAATCTCGTTCTTGAAGGTTCGTTTTATCTCTTAATTCATTAACTGAAAGCTTGTGTTAATAGTCTCAGTCACTTGAAACTGTTAAAAGGAACAATCTTGGGAATGCTATGTATGTTCTTGTAAGGTTAGATGAAACAAAATCACCATTTTGGTCTCTAATCTCCAAAGTGTAATCCTGTTGAGACTGATTTTGGTTGTTAGGTGAAACACGAATTATATTTGAACTAGGATTCTTCTCTTAAGCTTTGTCGACTATTTTGGTCTTTATTCCATCATAATTTCTCCTTTATTGACCATTTCTGTGTTATTTATTCTTTACTCTTACCAGTCTTGGGGAAATTGTGTGGCCTTTTAAACCAAGATTGTTCTTCTAAGCTTATGAATTACTCGGCCTCAGTATTATTCCTATATACAGATCTCCTTAATTGATGAAAATACACTTGTCTTCATATCGGGGTTGGACTCGTCATTCTTTGTTTGCAGCTTACCAGGTTGGTCAGGTGAATTGTAACAATTGCAAACTGCTCTTGATGTATCCTTATGGAGCTCCATCTGTTAGATGTTCCTCCTGCAATTCTGTCACAGATATCACAGTATGTTACCTTTCAGTTTCTGTTTATGTTCCTCTTGCAAGCATGTTTCTGTTTGAGTTCTTAAAACCCTTTGTACCGATCCTTGTGTGCTACAATGTTGAGAAATTCAATTGTTTATGATGGAATCCTACTAATTTCAAACTGGAAAATTCTTTGGAAGAGTGTATACATTTCGATATCCTAGTTAAGTAATCTTCTGAGGAATCATTTATTTACTTTGTTAAATTTCAGGAAAACAATAAACGACCTCCATGGTCTGAGCAGCAAGGACCAATCAAAACTCTCAGCAGTGTCCAGTGAGCAGAATTAAACTTGAACCGGTTTTTGGTCAATTTTGGGCCGGTTTGATGACTAAATTTGTCATAATGTTTAAGGATATACTATACTCCATGAAACAAACAAACATCCCCCATTAATAGTCATTGAGTTCACATTCTTTCAGATACTTGCCTGCCCACTTCTCATTTACTGTTTTCTAACTTTATAATCTTGTTTTTACGGTCAATCGTTATATTTTTAAATGTCTATATTAATTTTGTTGTACGTCTTCTTCACCTATAAAAAGTTGATTTCCGGACTGGACCAATAAAAACAAGCACAGCTCACATGTAAAAAGAAATTAATTTAACTGGTGAATTTAAGTACCAGTCTACAGTCTACTTGGCCGAATTTGTCAATGAGTTTCAATAATTAGGTCGTGTAAATGGCAAACACTATACCATGGACTCTTATGAAAAAGATAATTTATGGTGGGTCCTCCTCGATAGAGAGCCAGCAAGGGGCTGTGGGGTGAACCAACTTGTCAACAAAGCAAATTTAATGTCAACCTAAATTTAATAAACCTTGGACGAAAATTAGTTTTGTTAAGCGGTGTATGCTTTCATTAATCAGACCTGCATAGATTGTTATTTAAGACTAAAATTATATGGTTGGATTGTATTAATGAGTGGGCCTTATGGACTAGATTATATTATGAACACCATAGGTTTCTTTTGGTAAATAATCAACCATATAGATGTATTTAATTGTTAGCACACCGTATACAAATGAATTAACATTCTAATTACAGTAAAACCTCTATAAATTAATAATACTGAGGCCAATATATTTTTATAATATTTTATTAATTTATTGAAGTTATTAGTTTATAGAGGTGATATTTATGTCAAAATAACAATTTATGATCAAAAAAATTATTAATTTATCGAGGTATTAATGAATCAAATATTAATTTATAAAGGTTTAACTGTAATTAAAGAGGGTGTATTGGACTGAGCATTTGGAGAGATTTGAGTTTTAATGATAAATCATATGTTATCGAAACATGAATTTTAAAATATCTTTTAAAATCCAGTATTATTGGATTGATGATTTTAAATTATACACTTAAATCCATTGTTATTGAAACTATGATTAAAATTTGATTTAAAAGTTTTATGTGAGATTTGAGGAGATTTTTTAGTAAAAAAATACAAAGAACCAAATCTCATGGTCTTAGGTGGGATTTCAGAAAATTTAATAACAAAATTCATAATTCACCAAAACTTCACCAAATCATCTCAAAACTCATTAAAACTCAAATATCTCCAAATATTCAATTCAATACACCCCTAAGTATTGGATTAATTTGGTAGATAAACCACATTGTGAAAAAAAATTTGCAAAACAAATGGCAAAGCAGTAAATAAATGAACATTGTTAGTTGCGCGCCAAATCAATATCTCACTTATTGATGTTTTTGCTAGCTAATAAGTAATAAGTTTGAAAATAAATCCCCAATTTTTTTATGTACCAAATTAACTCTTAAGTATTTTGCAAGTTAAAACCATTATCAAAACAAAACAAAAAAATAAATTTTGCAAGTGTATCATACTCTAACTTCTCATCGAAGGAAAATTTTCAGAAATATATTTGATTGTACACAACTATTAAATTCTTTTTAATGCTCAACTCTAAATTATTTTTGTTTTGTAGATTCAATTCTTTGAAGTAATCATTCTTTTTTTGATATTATGATCTATTAACAGAAAGTAAATTAAAATATAAAAAAACCTCGCCTAAATTGAATTTCACCCAACTTTCACTAGATATGTCATATGTGGGTTTCAGCCCAATTTCTGGTAGAGTAATCTTATTGTGAACACATCTGTCAAAAATCCTCCACTATTAAAATTTTAATCTAACCGATCTGTCGAGTTTAATTACACATGCACAAATTAAATGTCGCCAAGTGATGCAAATATATATTTGAACAGAGAGAGAGTCGCACAAGAGTCTTTCTTCTTTGCAAAGTACGGGCATTAAAGTGATCTATTAAAACTAAAGTCCACGGATCAATGTCTTAACTGTATTTTTCATATCTCCCAATTTAATGCTCATCTCTGTTTATTTATGTTCCTTCATCCAACTTTTTTTAATTCTACTCACCTAAATCTTTCTACACAACTAACTTAGCCCCAAAGATGTATACAAAATCAATCCTTTTAGCTTCCCTTCTCCTCATCATCTTCGTCTCTGCTACTGATTCAGCTCGTCAGAAGAGTGGGAACGATGGTTTAGGATTCGGTGGAGTACCCGGATTTGACGGAATACCCGGATTCGGAAGCGGCTTTCCCGGGAATGGAATGAGCGGAGGATACGGCGGAGGGATCGGTGGTCCAAGCGGTGGATTTGGGAAAGGAGGTGTGGTGAGGCCAACGGTGACTTGCAGAGAGAAAGGACCTTGTTACGGCAAGAAGCTGAGGTGTCCGGCTAAGTGTTTCACCTCTTTTAGCCGCTCCGGGAAAGGATACGGCGGTGGAGGTGGTGGAGGAGGATGCACTATGGATTGTAAGAAGAAGTGTGTCGCTTATTGTTAAATCAAAATAATAAAATCTCATCTTTATATAATATATAGTCATTATGATGATTATATATTTGCTATGTTATAGCTATAGATCATGATCGTGAGGATCCTTTTGTCTTGATTCTATTTTTAGTAGTTTTTATATGCATAATATATGGTTGTGATGAATAAATGAGAAAACTTTACGGTTTTCTCTGTTTGTGTGTTTGTTTATGAGATTCCAAGTAATTTTATGATTTGATGATCTCTGATTGGACTCACTTTGAATTGAAATTTGCAACAAATAATATAACAGCAAAGACCATAAGCATCAAATGGCTCTTTTTAGTGCATCGATTTATTTTATTAAGACATTATTGAGTTTCTTTGTTAAGGCTTAATCATGATCTCTGTCTTAACAGAGACAGGGATTGTAACATCATGAACACCATCAGTCCATGTTAAGCTTCCAAACAAGTAACCAGTGTTGACTTTGTGACTCGTTGTAGCCTTAACCGTGAAAGTGAGTACTCTCTTAGCTGCAGAATTGAACACTAGAGTGGTCGGGTTCACGGTGAGAGTTATACCGAGAGGAGACTCGATCACGGCTTTATAGAGTGACTTGATGGGTCCAACATTGGTCACAGTTCTTGTGAGTGTGACCTCTTTCTCAAGATTTGGAATTGTGATGGAAGGTAAGTTGATATCAAGAATTGATGGCTTAGGAGTTGAGCATTTAGTCTTTTTACCGAGCACACGAGAGATCGAGGAGTCGTTGTAACCCGTGGAACACATGTAATTGACGTAGTCTTCGATCCCCATATCGTAAACAAGTCCTGGTTTTGCAGCTTTTTCCGGGTTTACAAGTCCTCCTCCATAGTCAAATGGATCTGCAAGTTTCTTGTTTGACCCTTGAGCAAAAAGGGGTTTTCCAGATGGACTTGTCCTCCAAGCTACAAAAGAAATCAATTAGTCGGGTTTTATATGAGGAAAGAAGAATAAGAAGAAGCAAGAACCTGTAGTGACCAAAGCTGATCTCATTGCAGCAGGAGACCATTTAGGGTGTAGAGATTTGAGGAGAGCTACGATTCCAGAAACAACAGGAGTCGACATTGATGTCCCTGACAGGAGTCCAAATCCGTTGTGGGCTTCAGGACTAAGCGGGCTCAATGCGGCGAGTATATTCACACCCGGAGCTGCTATATCAGGCTGCAGAGTAAAAATATGACCAGATATTTTAAGTAAGTTTACTTAAAAGAGATAAGAGACACAACAATGGGTTTATAACCTTGAGAATAGCTGGTGAAGCCGAATTGGGCCCTCTACATGAGAATGCAGCAACCTTTGTCGTTGCAGGCTGACCGGTTAATGTTTTAGCCGCGCTAATTCTCACCGTGGGAGATCTGTTGTCTCGACGGATCAGTGATGTATATATGCAAAAATGTAAACCGACTTTCAAGTTTTTTTGGCTTTAAGATAGAGAGACCTGGTGGTACGTATATATTGTAAAATGCCAGTTCCAAGCTCGTAATCTGCGAAAATGCACGGGAAAGCATCGCATCGTTCAACAATATCAGTAGGTTGTTGGGCTACGATGACTGCTGCTACATCTTTCTCTAATATTGGAGTGGAAGTGTCGAAAACAAGAACTGTTTTCCCCTTGACATCAACATCATCATCATTGTATTCGTTCAAGTAAACTAAACCGGTTGAAATCTCCGATCCAGTGAACAGAGATTCAGCCTAATTAGATACCAACAAAAAAAAACAAGTTAAAAACCAACTTTTGAATTTTTCATTTTTACTAGTTTCAGTTTTTTTTTGGGTATGAAACGTACGAAGAGGGTTTGATTATTCCCAAGTGTGATCTTTGTAGGAAAAGACCGGTCAAGAGTGGTTGCAGCAACGGTCAAGAGCCAAGGAGCAACATTGACCATAGTCTGAGCACCTGGCCCTTCGTTACCCCCTGCAGCCACAACCGTTATTCCTTTAGCCACCGCGTGAAAAGACGCGACATAATCGAGGGCATCGACCTCGGAATCTTCCGGAATAGTCCCCCCAATAGAAACCGACAAAACATCAACACCATCATGTATAGCATCATCATAAGCCTTCCACATATCAGCAAGTGTGCATCCTCCCACTTTCCAACAGACCTTGTACGAGGCAATGCGGGCTCGAGGGGCACCACCACGGACCGTACCTGATTAGAATCCCACATTCGTTATGAAAACAACAAACTAATATGTCTTATAAAACTAGTACCTTCACTCGTAAGCTAACTTTTGTAGTGAATACCATCCAAAGAGTTTTTGTAGGCTATATATCAGTACCTTGGGCTAGACCATAATAGCTTTTGTTGGGGACGAATGAGCCACCGGCTATTGTAGCTGTATGCGTGCCGTGACCAACTGTATCTCTGTTGGATTTGAAATCGCGGATGATTGTTTTGTTGAAGTTTCCTCCAAGTTCAGCGAGTAGACCATTTACATAGTACTTAGCTCCTATAAGCTTCTTATTGCAATGTATTGTGGTGTTAAACTGTTCTCCTGATTCACATTTTCCTCTCCAACGCTTAGGTATTGGTCCAAAACCTTGATCGTTGAATACCTTTGATTCTGGCCATATCCCTACATATGCATACATGATGTGATGTGAGCCAAGGGAAAGAGTGAGAGAGAGGAAAAGTTAGAGAGACAGAGAGAGACCGGTATCGATGACACCAATGATGGTTTCACTGCCCATGTTAGTGTCATGGAGAAGACCTTTTGCAGATGATGATGAAGAAAGAGAAGTTGGAGTTTGAGAGAGGCCAAGCTGATCCCAAGTTCTTGTGGTTTTCAGTTTCAGAATCCGGTTTGGTATAACATGGACTACTTCTGGATGCTCTATGTTTACATACAAGATTCCGGTTTAGGAACCAACCATCATCAGTGATCACAGATATGAAATTTTCTAAGATGTCAGTTTAAGTTTTGTTGAGTACCTGAGATTTTCTTTGCTTGTGAAGATGTAAGAAGTGCTGCAAAACCAGAGAATCCATGTTGGTAGCTGTATATCATAGAATTATGTGCGTCTTCTTTGCTGTATATAACATGAGAGATACAAGTGAGACAAGAGGTCATTTACAAACAAACGAAAAAAAGAAACAGAGGAGGACCTAAGGTATGTGAAGAAAACAGAGTATGACAAGAGGAGTTTCTTGGGTGACAAGAAACGAATGTAATATATTAATACCTATCATATGTTTGAATACTTTATGAAGATAAAAATATATACATGACAAGTTCAATTAACAGTCGTTTATAATTAGACTTTATAGAGGTTTGCCCTTTTTGAAGTAAGTACCTCTTATGAAGTGATTCAAGCATTTGATGATGAGAAGCTGTGATAAGTTCTGGATCATCGTGTTCTCTTTCGCCAAGATACACTATATAGACCTTGCTATTATTTTCCAAAGCTCCTTCAGCTTTAAGAACACTCAGCTCTAAGTTAAGAAATAGGACCAAAGCAATGGCCAATAGAAGCACAAGTTTAAAACTTTGTAAAGAGTTCTCCATTTTCTTAAGTGACAAGTGTGTGTGTATTAAGAAATAGAAGCCTCTATGGTTGTTTATAAATAGCAGAAATAAATTATCTTTCAATTCACCATTAGGGGTTAAACTTTTGGGTTAGATTCAAATTCAGTTCGTATTCAATATTTGGGTTTGGTTTGGTTAAGTTTGAGAGGAGTATCAAACTAAAACAAGACTCACTTTGATTCAATTTTGCTTTGGTTTATATTCGGTTTTATCATTAAAGTATTTTATTCCTTTTTGGTTGGTTTGATAAGAAACTTCCCAAACTAAAATAGAAAATGTATACTAAGAAAACCAGGTTTATTGGAGTTAATCCGGGTAGGGTCATTTGGAATCTGTCCGGTTATATCTCTTCTGCAACGTTGTACCAAACGTTTTGCTAGCTCTTTCTTAAACTTAGTGTCTTTCTTTTTATACATTTCTGAATATTCACCTAATTATTGTTCAATTGACTATAAGAAGATATTAATCATGTCTAACTGTGGTTAGTAAACTGTGGTTAGTTAACTGTGGTTAGGAAGTTGTTAGATCATGACAGACTGAATTACTCAGCTGAGTATACTATATGACTCTAAGCCAAATATAGGATCGCAGCAGAGCAAGCCAATTCCGGTTTTTTGTTTTCCATTTATGGGTAAAACGTGTTGAAAAAAAGAAGAGTATGAAAGTGTAACATAATATGGAAGTATATGGTTTTAAAAAAAATGGATCCTATTATACGTTCTTACAATTTTTTCCTCCAAATAATAACCAATCCATTTGTGGAGGACGATGCACTATGGATTGTAAAAAGAAATGGATCGCTTATTGTTAAAACAAAGTAATAAAAATCTCATGTTTATGATATATAGTCATTATGATGACCATACATTTGCTATGATATAGCATATAGATTATTATGGTCATGAGGATCGTTTTGATTATATTTTTAGTAGTTTTTATATGCATAATATATGGTTGTGAATCTTGTGATGAATAAATGAGGAAGCTTTACGGTTATCTCAGTTTGTGTTTATGAAAGAAATTCTAAGTTTTTTTATGATTTGATCTTTATTATGATGATCTTTGATTGGACACTTTGAATTAACTGATATTTGCAGCAAATAACATATGAACAAAGACCATAATATGCATCAAATGGCTCTTTTTAATACATCGATTTATTTTTTTAAGACAGTAATGATATTTTCTTGTTAAGTCTTGATCATGACCTTTGAAGAAGTGATTCAAGCATTTGATGATGAGAAGCTGTGACAAGTTTTGGATCATCGTGTCTTCTTTCGCCAAGATACACTATATAAACCTTGCTACTATTGTCCAAGGCTGCTTCAGCGGCAAGAAAACTCAGCTCTAAATTAAGAAATAGGACCAAAGCAATGGCCAATAGAAGCAAAAGTTTGAAACTTTGCAAAGAGTTCTCCATTTTCTTAAGTGACAAGTGTGTGTGTGTGTGTGTGGCATAGAAGCCTCTATGGTTGTTTATAAATAGCAGAAATAAATCATCTTTCAATTCACCATTAGGGGTGAACTTTTTGGTTAGATTCAAATTCCGTTCGGATTCAATTTTTGGGTTTGGTTTGGTTCAGTTCGGTTTGAGAGGAGTATAAAAAAAAAAAAAAATAAATAAATAAAAAAAAAAGAAGACTCACTTTGATTCAATTTTGCTTTAGTTTATATTCGGTTTTATCACTATCCTCGATTTGAATGAAAACTAGATTTCAACTCTGGAAATATAAGGAAGTCGAAAATTTATACTAAGAATAACCAGGCTTATCGAGTTAATCCGGGTAGGGATCATTTCGAATATGTCCGGTTATATCTCTTTTTGAACGTTTTACGGTACCCCACCAAAACGTTTAGATTTAAATCTTTCTTAAAATTAGTGTCTTTCTTATTTATAGATTTCTGATTAGTGTTCAATTTACTATAAGCGGATATCAATCGCCTAACTGTGGTTAGGACGTTGTTAGATCATGACAAACTGATTTACTCAGTTTAGTATAATAGATAACTCTAAACCGAATATAGGTTCGCAGGAGAGCAAAGCCAATTCTGGTTTTTTTTGCATTTATGGGTAAAACGTGAAAATGTAACACAGACAATATGGAAGTGTATGCTTTTAAAAAAATATGGATCCTATTAATTATACGTTCTTACATTTGCTATTTCAATTAATCTAATAATTAAAAAATCTAATAATATAGAAGTGTTACGTTCAAATCTATACATTTTAGTGGAATCCAAAATTGATACGATGGAACATATGAGACTGGTTTTTCAATGCGTTCAAAAAGATAAATTATTGATTTTTATCCTTTTTTTAGAAAGCGAAAAGTTTTAAAAATATTTTAGAGAGAAATAATCAATGGTGTTAGTCATTACTATTGTCAATCTCGCATCTGAAGAGACAAGAGACTAACACTATTTACATATGAAAAACATGTACTAGTTTACTCATCCCTACTTAACTTTTAGAAGGAAGCTCATATATAATTATTCACATAAGTAATCTTCTATTGCACCAGCATATCTAACCTCTTTATGATCTTTGATGGGATATACTTTGAGTTCATTGAGATTTTCAAGAAGAAAGACCATAATATGCATCAAATGGCTCTTTTTTAATACATAGATTAATTTTATTAAGACATTATTGAGTTTCTTTGTTAAGGCTTAATCATGATCTCTGTCTTAACAGAGACAGGGATTGTAACATCATGAACACCATCAGTCCATGTTAAGCTTCCAAACAAGTAACCAGTGTTGACTTTATGACTCGTTTTAGCCGTAACCGAGAAAGTGAGTACTCTCTTAGCTGCAGAGTTGAACACTAGAGTGGTCGGGTTCACGGTGAGAGTTATACCGAGAGGAGACTCGACCACGGCTTTATAGACTGACTTAATGGGTCCAACATTGGTCACAGTTCTTGTGAGTGTGACCTCTTTCTCAAGATTTGGAATTGTGATTGAAGGTAAGTTGATATCAAGAATTGATGGCTTAGGAGTTGAGCATTTAGTCTTTTTACCGAGCACGCGAGAGATCGAGGAGTCTTTGTAACCCGCAGAACACATATAATTGATGTAGTCTTCGATCCCCATATCATAAACAAGTCCTGGTTTTGCAGCTCTTTCAGGGTTTACAAGTCCTCCTCCATAGTCAAATGGATCTGCAAGTTTCTTGCTTGATCCTTGAGCAAAAATGGGTTCTCCAGATGGACTTGTCCTCCAAGCTTCAAAAAAATAAAAATCGATTAGTTAGTTTGTATAAGAAAGAAGAAGAATAAGAAGAAGCAAGAACCTGTAGTGACCAAAGCTGATCTCATTGCAGCAGGAGACCATTTAGGGTGTAGAGATTTGAGGAGAGCTACGATTCCAGAAACAACAGGAGTCGACATTGATGTCCCTGACAGGAGTCCAAATCCGTTGTGGGCTTCAGGACTAAGCGGGCTCAATGCGGCGAGTATATTCACACCCGGAGCTGCTATATCAGGCTGCAGAGTAAAATATATATTATATTAAAAAGGTTTCAAACTTTTGAAGTAAACATAGATAAGAGATACAACAATGGGTTTATAACCTTGAGAATGGCTGGTGAAAGCGAATTAGGCCCTCTACTTGAGAATGAAGCAACCTTAGTCGTTGCAGGCTGGCCGGTTAATGTCTTAGCCGCACTAATTCTCACGGTGGGAGATCTGTTGGCTCGACAGATCAATGATGTATATATGAAAATATGTAAATGGACTTATTTAACAAATTTTTTTGGCTTAAGATAGAGAGACCTGGTGGTACGTATGTATTGTAGAATGTCAGTTCCAAGCTCGTAATCTGTTGTAATTCTTGGTAAATGATTGCATGGAAAAAGACCATCGTCAGGCCTTTCGGCGGAGATGACTGCTGCTACATCTTTTGATGTGGAAGTATCGAAAACAAGAACTGTTTTCCCCTTGACATCAACATCATCATCACTGTATGGGTCCAAGAAAGATAAACCGGTTGAAATCTCCGGTCCAGTGAACAGAGATTCAGCCTAATTTGATACCAATAAAAAAAAAAAGAAGTTAAAAACCAACTTTTGAATTTTTCTTTTTTACTAGTTTCAGTTTTTTCGGGTGTGTAACGTACGAAGAGGGTTTGATTATTTCCAAGTGTGATCTTTGTAGAAAAAGACCGGTCAAGAGTGGTTGCAGCAACGGTCAAGAGCCAAGGAGCAACATTGTCAATAGTCTGAGCACCAGGCCCTTCGTTACCCCCGGCTGCCACAACCGTTATCCCTTTAGCCACCGCGTGAAAAGCCACGACAAAGTCGAGCCTATCGACCTCAGAACCCACGGGAGTACCCCACCCAAGAGAAACCGACAAAAGATCAACCCCATCATGTATAGCATCATCATAAGCCTTCCACATATCAGCAAGTGAGCATCCTCTATCAATTCCCGTATTCCAACACACCTTGTACGAGGCAATGCGAGCCCGAGGGGCACCACCACGAACCGTACCTGATAAAGAATCTCACATTCGTTAGGAAGAAAACAAACTAATGTTTTGTAGAACCAGTACCTTCACTCATACGCTAACTTTTGTAGTGAATGCCATCTAAAGAGGTTTTTGTTGGGTTGGTAACCGCTATATATCAGTTACCTTGGGCTAGTCCATAATAGCTTGCATTGGGGACGAATGAGCCACCGGCTATTGTAGCTGTATGCGTGCCGTGACCAATTGCATCTCTGTTGGATTCGTAATCGCCGGTGATTGTTTCGTTGAATTTTCCTCCACTTTCGGCGAGTATACCATTGACATAGTACTTAGCTCCTATTAGCTTCTTATTGCAATGTATTGTGGCGTTAAACTGTTCTCCTGATTCACACTTTCCTCTCCAACGCTTAGGTATTGGTCCAAAACCTTGATCGTTGAATACCTTTGATTCTGGCCATATCCCTGCATATACATACATGATGTGATGTGAGCCAAGGGGAAGGAAGAGAGAGAGAAATAGTTAGAGAGACCGAGAGAGACCAGTATCAAGGACACCGATGATGGCTTCACTGCCCATGTTAGTGTCATGAAGAAGACCTTTTGCAGATGGTGATGAAGAAAGAGAAGTTGGAGTCTGAGAGAGGCCAAGGTGATCCCAAGTTCTTGTGGTTTTCAGTTTCAGAATCCGGTTTGGTATAACATGGATTACGTCTGGATGCTCTGTGTTTATGTACAAGATTCCGATTTAGGAACCAACCATCTTCAGTGCTCAAAAGATCTGAAATTTTCTCTGATGTGAGTTTGAGTTTTATTGAGTACCTGAGATTGTCTTTGCTTGTGAAGATGTAAGAAGTGCTGCGAAACCAGAGAAACTATGTTGGTAGCTGTAGATCATTGAGTTATGTGCGACTTCTTTACTATATACAACATGAGAAATATAAGTGAGAGAAGAGCTCATTTACAAACAAAAGAAATAAAACAGAGGAGGACCTAAGTTCTGTGAAGAAAACAGAGTATGACAAGAGGAGTTTCTTGGGTGACAAGAAACGAATGTAATATATTAACTACGTATCAGATGTCTGAATACTTTATGAAGATAAATAAATATATATATGACAAGTTCAATGAACAGTTGGCGTAGATATAAACAAGTTGTCCAATATCGGTAATTAGACTTTATAGAGATTTGGCCTTTTTTTTGAAAATGATTAAAGTAGTACCTTTGAAGAAGTGATTCAAGCATTTGATGATGAGAAGCTGTGACAAGTTCTGGATTATTGTGTAATCTTTCGCCAAGATACACTATATAAACCTATAATTCCGTGAAAACAAAATACCAGAAAATTGTAAATTATTAAACTCTTAGAGATTTTTGCAAATATAGTGAAATGTCTTTTTGTTTTTAAGTTACGTACCTTGCTATTGTTGTCCAAGGCTCCTTCAGCTGTAAGAAAACTCAGCTCTATGTTAAGAAATAGGACCAAAGCAATTGCCCAAAGAAGCACAAGTTTGAAACTTTGTAAAGATTTCTCCATTTTCGTAAGTGACAAGTGTGTGAGTGAGTGTGGCATAGAAGCCTCTATGGTTGTTTATAATAGCAGAAAGAAATCGTCTTTCAATTCACCATTAGGGGTGAACTTTTGGGTTAGATTCAAATTCCGTTTGGATTCAATTTTTGGGTTTGGTTTGGTTCGGTTTGTGAGGAGTAGTATCAAACTCAAAGAAAAAACTCACTTTTATTCATTTTTGGTTATTGATAACGTTTTGCTAGCTCTTTCTTAAAATTAGTGTCTTTCTTATTATAGATTTCTGTATGTTCACCTAATTATTGTTCAATTGACTATAAGAGGATATCAACCATGCTTAGGTGTGGTTAGTTAACTGTAGTTAGAAAGTTGTTAGATCATGACAGACTGAATTACTCAGTTGAGTTATAATAGATGACTCTAAACCGAATAGGATCACAGAAGAGCAAAGCCATATCCGGTTTTTTTTTGCATTTATAGGAAAACGTGTTAACAGAAAAAAGAATATGAAAGCGTAACACAAGTTACACAATATGGAAGTGTATGTTTTTCTAAAAATGGATCCTATTATACGTTCTTACATTTTTTATTTGCTACTTCAGTTCATCTTTATAATTAAAAAATCTAATAATATGGAAGTGTTACGTTCAAATCTATACATTTTAATTCAATTTTAAATTTTATAATAGGGGATATTTTTAAAATTATGATATAATCCGATAGTGTACTTAAATATGTGTGTATATTTTTTTTAGTTTTAATTTGTTTTTTACACTTAAGATAGAATGGTGACCACCGGTAGTTGAATCTCTTTGATAGTGGAATCCAAAAGTGATACGATGAAACAAACATATGATTCTCGTTTACGTTCGAAAAGATAACTTATTTATTTTTTTATCTTTTTTTTTAGAAAGTTAAAAGTTTTAAAATACTTTAGAGATAAATAATCAATGATGTTAGTCATTACAATTGTCAATCTCGCATCTGAAGAGAGAAGAGACTAACACTATTTATATGAAAAAACATGGATCAGTTTACTCATCACTACTTAACTTTTAGTGGGAAGCTCATATATAATTCTTCACATATGTCATCTTCTATTGCACCAGCATAGATGTTCTTTATTATGATGATCTTTGATTGGACACACTTTGAATTAATTGAGATTTTCAAGAAATAACATAAGAACAAAGACCATGAGCATGAGCCTCAAATGGCTCTTTTTAATACATAGATTAATTTTATTAAGACATTATTGAGTTTCTTTGTTAAGGCTTGATCATGATCTTCTCTGTCTTTACAGAGACAGGGATTATAACATCATGAACACCATCAGTCCATGTTAAGCTTCCAAAGAAATAACCAGTGTTGACTTTGTGACTCGTTGTAGCCTTAACCGTGAAAGTGAGTACTCTCTTAGCTGCAGAGTTGAACATGAGAGTGGGAGTTATACCGAGAGGAGACTGGATCACGGCTTTATAGACTGACTTAGTGGGTCCAACATTGGTCACAGTTCTTGTGAGTTAGACTTCTTTCTCAAGATTTGGAATTGTTATTGAAGGTAAGTTGATATCAAGAATTGATGGCTTAGGAACTGGGCATTTAGTCTTTTTACCGAGCACACGAAAGATCGAGGAGTCGTTGTAACCCGCGGAACACATATAATTGATGTAGTCTTCGATCCCCATATCGTAAACAAGTCCTCCTCCATAGTCAAATGGATCTGCAAGTTTCTTGCTTGATCCTTGAGCAAAAATGGGTTCTCCAGATGGACTTGTCCTCCAAGCTACAAAAGAAATCGATTAGTCGGTTGGTTTATGAAAAAGAAGAAGAATAAGAAGAAGCAAGAACCTGTAGTGACCAAAGCTGATCTCATTGCGGCAGGAGACCAATTAGGGTGTAGAGATTTGAGGAGAGCTATGATTCCAGAAACAACAGGAGTCGACATCGATGTTCCTGAATCGAGTCCAAATCCGTCGTGTTCGTCTAGATTAAGTGGACTTAAGGCAGCGAGTATGCTCACACCAGGAGCTGCTATATCAGGCTAGAGAGTAAAACATGACCAAATATTTTACACAAAAAGATTCCAAGTTATGAAGTCAAATAAATAAGTAACACAATGGGATTATAACCTTGAGAATAGCTGGTGAAACCGAATTGGGCCCTCTACATGAGAATGCAGCAACCTTAGTCGTTGCAGGCTGACCGGTTAATGTAGTAGCTGCGCTAATTTTCACTGTGGGAGATCTGTTGGCTCGACTGATCAAATGATGTATTTATGCCATAAACGTAAATAGACTTATTTAACAGAGCTTTTTTGGCTTTAAGATAAAGACCTAGTGGTACGTATGTATTGTAAATTGTCAGTTCCAAGCTCGTAATCTGCGTAAATGCACGGTAAAGCATTGCATCGAGTAAGACTATCGTCAGGCTTTTGGGCTAAGATGACTGCTGCTACATCTTTCCCTGCAATTGGAGTGGCACTATCGAAAACAAGAACTGTTTTCCCCTTCACATCAACATCATCATCACTGTCTGAGTCCAAGAAATCTAAACCGGTTGAAATCTCCGGTCCAGTGAACAGAGAGTCAGCCTAACTAGATACCAACCAAAAAAAAACAAGTTAAAAACCAACTTTTGAATTTTTCATTTTTACTAGTTTCAGTTTTTCTCAAATAACTTTGAACTTGTTTGGGTATAAGACATACGAAAAGGATTGGTTTATTCCCAAGTGTGATCTTTGTAGGAAAAGACCGGTCAAGAGTAGTAGCAGCAACGGTCGAGAGCCAAGGAGAAACATTGTCAACAGTCTGAGCACCAGGCCCTTCGTTAACAGCCGCAGCCACAACCGTAATCCCTTTAGTCACCGCATGAAAAGCCGCGACATTATCGAGCTTATCAACCTCGAAATCTTCAGGAATATTCCCCCAATAGAAACTGACAAGACATCAACACCATCATGTATAGCATCATCAAAAGCCTTCCACATATCAGCAGATGTGCATCTGCCTCCCCCACCACCTCCCACTATGTTCCAACAGGCCTTATACGAAGCTCTTCGGGCCCGAGGAGCACCACCTCAGACCGTACCTTATAAGAGTCTCACAACCGTTAAGAAGAAAATAAACTCATGTCTTCTAAAATTGGTACCTTGACTCTTAAGCTAGACTTTGTTGTGAAGACTATCTGAAGGTTTTTGTACCTCGGGCTAGACCATAAAAGCTCGCGTTGGGGACGAATGAGCCACCGGCTATTGTGGCTGTATGTGTGCCGTGACCGTTTGCATCTCTGTTGGATTTGAAATCGCTGACGGTTGTTCTGTTGAATTTTCCTCCAATGGCGGCGAGTAGACCGTTTAGGTTGTACTTAGCTCCTATAAGCTTGTTGTTGCAATGTATTGTGGCGTTAAACTGTTCTCCTGATTCATATTTTCCTCTCCAACGCTTAGGTATTGGTCCAAGACCTTGATCGTTGACTACCTTTGACTCTGGCCATATCCCTGTATATTGAAACATGATGTAAGCCAAGGAGAGACAAATATGAAGAGTTAGAGAGAGAGAGAGAGACCAGTATCGATGACACCGATGATAGCTTCACTGCCCATGTTAGTGTCATGAAGAAGACCTTTTACAGATGATGATGAAGAAAAAGAAGTTGGAACTGGAGAGAGGCCAATGTGTTCCCAAGTTCTTGTGGTTTTCAGTTTCAGAATCCTGTTTGGCATAACATGGATTACTTCTGGATGTTCTGTGTTTATGTACAAGATTCCGGTTCAGGAACCAAGAATCATCAGTGCTCAAAAGATCTTAAAGTTTCTCAGATGTGAGGTTTAGTTTTGTTGAGTACCTGAGATTGTCTTTGCTTGTGAAGATGTAAGAAGTGCTGCGAAACCAGAGAATCCATGTTGGTAGCTATAGATCATTGAGTTATGTGCGTCTTCTTTGCTGTATATAAAATGAAATACAAGTTAGAGAAGAGCTCATTTACAATCAAAAGAAAAAAACAGAGGAGGGCCTAACTTATGCGAAAAAAAACAGAGAATGGCGCAAGGAGTTTCTTGGGTGTCAAGAAATGAATGCAATATATTATCAACCTATCAAATGAACAGGGGCGGATCGATGTGAGAGTATGGGTCGTGCACCCCCTAAAATATATATATTTTTGTATTTTACATTAGGTATATTATTTAAATGTGGTAAAATGGTAACAGTTCACCCACTTGTTCCTAGATATTAGTGGTTCGATTCTCACATATAGCTATTTTGCACCCATTAAATTTCTTTCATGGATCCGCCTCTGTTAAGGAAGGTAAAAATATATAAGAAAAGTTTAATGAAAATTCACTGAACAGATAAATAAGTTTTATAGGTAAATGTCCAATATCAGTATTAATCTCTATAGAGATTTGGCCCTTTTTGAAGCAAATATAAATCTGAAGAGGAAAAAAATACCTTTGAAAAGTGATTCAAGCATTCGATGATGAGAAGCTGTGACAAGTTCTGGGTCATCGTGTTCTCTTTCGCCAAGATACACTATATAAACCTTGATATTATTGTCCAAGGCTCCTTCAGCTGTAAGAACACTCAGCTCTAAGTTAAGAAATATGACCAACATTAGAAGCACAAATTTCGAACTTTGTAAATATTTATCCATTTTCTTAAGTGAGAGGTGTGGTGTGGCATAGAAGCCTCTATGGTTATTTATAGTGATAAATATAATTCGTCTTTTAACTCACGGTTCATGAGCCCACCACTACTAGGACGAACTTCTGGGTTAGATTCGGCTGTCGGACTTGGTTTGGTTCGATTCGAGAGGAGTGTCAAACTCAAAACAAACTGAAGTAATAAAAACAGATTTGTGAATTTGTACTTAGAAAACAATAAACTTAAAAAAAAACAAAAAAAAAAGAGGAGAGAATTTAACATCGAATGAAAATATATGTTGAATTTTTAAAAAAAAAATTGGATCCAATTATATGTATTCTTACATTTATTTTATTTTATTTGCTAGTTAAATACAATTAACCAAATAACTTTTTAAAAAAATGAAAATCAACCACATGTTATATACATTTTATTTCAAATTTAATTTTTATATTAAGAGATATTTTAAAATTATGATATAATCAGATATACTCTACATAGTCTATTTTATTTTTGAAATGAATATTTATATAGTCTTGAATTTGGGTTTTCACACTTTATAGATAAAATGGTGACCACCGATAGTTGAATCTCTTTGAGAGTAGCATGCATACTGGTGTCCAAAGTGGTACGAGGAAACAGATGTGACTCGTTTTTCAGCAAGTTCGAAAGATAAATTATTGACTCGTTTTTTTTTTATAATCTTTTTGGAGTATTAAGTTTTGAAATGTTTTAGAGAGAGTTAATCATGACGTTAGTTTTTACAATTATCAATTTCACACCTGAAATGAGAAGACCTAATAATATTGATATATATTAGAACCATTGATCAATTCAAATAGTTTTTAGTTGGAATTTCCTGATTCTTTAATTACATGATAATCCTGATCATGTATGTGATACAACTCAATATATATATTGGTATTAGGTGGATCTAGGAGTGAACTAGGGATCTCATGGAAATCGTTTTAATAATTATCATGGCTGTGGCAGTTTTTCAACAAGAGGTAGAGGATTTGCTTCATCAGGTGCAAATGTTTGGAGACCATAACTAAGGACAGCTATGTCATGTGGACGTTACAATGGCATATTGCCATTAAATAACGGTATTTGTTTGATAATGCCTTCCAAAACAACGATATACCTCAACCACTTGCCACACTCTTCACATTACGAGTTTCAAGGACACGAGTCATATCCAGAGCATCTATGCTCATGTTACTAACATGTTGCTTAAAACACGAATTATGCTTTGGTATGCATTAGTCACCATTATATTTGGCTTGAAATTAGTATAGACTCAACATGAAAAAAGTCGGTCAAGAGAAACCAAAATGGCAAAACATTAATCATTGTAACAACGGAATCCACTTAGCTTTAAGCCTTTCAGGCCTTCTTTTTTATTTTTTGTTAAAGACCTTTAAGGCCTTCACACGAGTGAAGAGGCTTGTATATGTGGTAAAGCTACAACGCTCTCTTTTCAACCATTAATACTTTCTAATACTTATTTTTATTTAGATTTTTTCTTGTATCAACCAAAATTCAGCCGTTTAACTAAATGTTAAAGCAACTATGAATTACTAATATATGTTAAATTCTAAACGACAATCCAAATTTTGTGAGATTTTTTGTCATTTTCGAATTGTAACTTGTATAAATGAGTATTTCCTTTGAAAATCTCCCTCCAATAGATAGGAGACATATATATATGATGATTTATCAGTAAGAAGAAGAAAAAGAGAAATGGTGAACAAACAAAGGCTATTTAGTAACCCCACAAATCATCATGCTCATGCATATTGATATGGTGGTAGGGCAATGAGCGTCATAATTGGTCGTCATTCCTTTCCATATGTCACCGTTTCATTGTTCTGCCGGAATTAGGTGTCCTCAAATAATTTGTCTATTAATTAATATTGTAAGGCAACAGACTAGATACATAATTCAATCGTATATTCTGGTTTTTTTTTTCCATCACTACAATAGTTTAAATAATATGCCACATGAAGGATTGTACTCCCCCATTTTTATTTTGTACACTAAGAGCAATCTCATTGCAAGTGTCTCAAAGAGTCTTTCATAAATTATTTACAAAAAATTATAAATCTATTGAAAAGTGTGAGAACCCATGAGAGATTTGCAATATAGATGCTGTAACAAGCTACACTGTCAATGATTCGACCGACTGTACATCGGATGTTTTACGAATAAACTTAAGCTTCTCAAGAAAAAAGCCAAGATTTCACGATAACAATAAACACGTCTTCACGAAACAAAACATTCTTTTCTTTTTTAAACTCCGTTTCAGTTTTTGGTTCCAAGTTTTTTCAGACTTTGAATTTGTTCAAATACCTAAACAGGTTTAACTTCAGGTAAACATAACATAGTATAGAATCCATAGCATTTGGTCTAAAACTCAAAGACGTAAAACTCTGGAACATGAATCCCTAACACTCTCTCTCCCTGTCCCTCTCTTAAGTCCAGAATCCTTTTGTGGTTGTTTGCATATAAATCGGAAGCAATCTCAGAATTTAAAATCTTTCTTCTTCTTCCCTTCCTTGTCATGCAGTTTCCTCTTCCTAGTATTCTGCACATGCTGTTACCATTCCACCAAGTAAAACATTATGTTAATATTCCATCCCCATTCATATCAATAGTATTTATTAAAATAGAGATTTATAGAGAAAGCCATTATTACCTCCACGACCATGTCGCTAAAGTTCTGAGGCTGATTGCGCAATTTCTCCTCTTCTCTTGCCTCCTCATACCTTCAAAAGTCAATTGTAGAGTTTATAAATTCAACTATTTACAATTCAAGAAGAGATTACTACAATTAACTTAAGTGTTTGCTACTTACTTGGCAGGTAAAACATTTTCCATCGCGTCCAGCTCTTCTGGCTGTAGACTCACATCCACTCTGTCTGTCTTCTGCCCTCTCAGCAAATCAACCTGCTCAAAGCATATACACAATTGGTTATTAGCCACTTGTCACAAAATAACACAGCAAAATCGTGGATGTAAGCAATTCATACACCCAGCTTCAGACTCGCTATCATAACTGAATCTCTCTATACCAAACACTCTCTACCAATTCCTAACCATGACCTTTGCTATCCATTAAGTATTTGGTAACATCATAAGAAGCTGAACATTTTACACTCTCTACCCATTCCTTAAGAAAACACATCAGTGGTAATATAAACAAAGATTGCTCACCCTTTTGGCTCCTGTCTTCTCTTGAGTACCAGTCTTAATAACGTATGTATGTGTGGTTCCCAGCAATGTTCCAGGAGCAACACTCTCTCCCTTTTCTTCAAGTACCTTCATAATTTAAAAAAAAAAAAAGAGCAGGCAACGTTAGCTTGACATCAAACTAATAGAAAATTCAACAAGGTCTTAGATAGACTGAAACTGCACTTATAAAAATAGGTTTCCTACCTGGTATAGAGCCCTATCGGGTTCCTTTCTCTGTTCCTTGCGAAGTTCAATTGCATCAGGCGTCTCAATACCAGTAGGAGTGCTAAAAAGAAGGGAAATATACAATTCAGTTTTATAGTTATAATATAATGATAAGCAAACAAATACAGATAAACAGTTGAAAGCAAAACAATACCTTGACATTGTATCAACAGATTCCATGCCGTCTTCTAGTTCCTCTTCATCCATCTCCTCTTCTTGCTCCTCTTCTTCCTCCTCCTCCTCTTCTTCTTCCTCTTCCTCTAAATCACCCCAGTGCTTGCTCTTATCAATAGGCTCCTCCTAAGATAATCATAAAAGAAAAACCATCATATTACATCACCAAATTTAATGGTCTCAAAATATTCAACAGGAAGATTATACTTTATATCCATTTGCTTAATACCACACCAACTACCCATTTGGCTGGCTTCCCAACACGTAGAATTCTAAAACAGACCTCATAGAAAAATATGCTATTACTAAGGAAAAGAACCAAGAGAGATGAAAAAATTACCTCATAGTTAGGCTGATCTTGTTGCTGGACACCAAAGACATCTCCATACAATGGACGCCCAAACTATGTACCACAAACGAAGAAGCAATCAAGAAAAAAGTTAATCAATGCCAAAGAGGGAAATCAAAAAGAAAAATGTAGATAAAATACTTACTTCATCAACTGGAGGTTTCCCCCAGCCACCAGGATGATAACCGAAGCTAGCTCCAAGAGGAATAGGAGCATTCAAACCAGGAATTTTCAAATGTGGGTAAGAAGGGGGAGGACCATATCTCTGTTAAGAAGAATTTAAGGTTAACGATTCCATTTCAACCAGAATAATTATAATCATAACAATATCACAATAAGCTCACCTGCATGTTAATTAGCCATGGGGGAGGAGCCCCTTCAGGCATACCAAGAGCTTCTTTTAAATCATGTGACAAAGTCCCTGGTTTCGTTTCCCTCAGTTTAACCTGTTTGCCAAACGATTGTAATTAGATTCAGGTACACAAAGCAATAAAAACAAGAAATGTAATAATAGAAAAAGATGCAAAACATGTCACAAGTAAGTACCTCAAATTCTTTCCCTTCAAAGTACAAATCACCAAGAGATGACAGTTTAGGCTTTGTTTGGTATTTGAAGAATGCATCATGGAGGACCTGAGAATGGAAGGTATATCTTCGCTTATCAGTACTGGAAACATATAACAATGAATACTCAACAAAAAAATATAAAAAGAGGAACCTGGTAGTCAATGTCCATCTTTCCCATCTTTGGTTGCATTCACTCCCGTTGCTTTTGCTTCAACTTTTTACCATCTTCTTTCTCAATGTAAGCCTGCACAAAAACCACCAAAAGAATTAGCTCTGACTAGTAGAAGCATGTAACGACTTACACCTAAATGGATCCAGCCAAAATGGATTCTGGAAGACATGTGCAGGTAAATAGAAGAAAAAACATTAGCGACCAAGACAAGGTACCTGTCTAATTTTCTCAATTCCAGTTGCAGCAATGAAATCAGGAAGATGAAATGGCTGCTTCTCAATACCACGTTTTCCCTGCAAAAAAAAAAGAAACCCTGCTGAGATGCCACCAACTTACAAAATAGAGAGTAATTAATATAATAGCCTTGAACAAAAGGAAACTAGACCGAGTCCTAAGAGTACAACAAAACCAGATGCATCAAACAGCAAGATCACTAACAAGCATACGAAAATAAAAAGTTATGCATCAGGAAGACTATCCCACCCAATTGATATATTAAACATTTTTCCTAAAGAAGTATCAAACGCCTCCAAATACTAACGAGCAAAGATTTCATATATAGACAAAACAAAATAAAGAATCCTCTCCGGTTACACCTACAAGTCCAGGCTCCATTGTTATCACAGACGTTCTCCTGCAAGAAGCACATATATAGGTATAAGGAAACTTAATTGACATGATGAGTTCTACCCCACTTGATATAATTCCCCTATGTGCCACACCCACAAATCACAGAAACATATTGTTAACTACAGTACCATTACTTGAAATATCACAAACCTGCAAATATTTTCTTTTCTGGGACCAATGTCTTGGAACAGGAACTGTATTCCGATACGACTTCAGAAACACCAATAACTTCGGATCTGCTGAAGTAGCGTCCCAGACCTGAAAAATTGTTCAAATACAACTTATGAAGTTAATTACAGAGAGCTACAAAACGAGATAAAGCTTCATATACCCAATGTGGAACTCATAGCACAAAAGAAAAAGCATCCATACCTCAACAACATCAGGCCTAGCGGAAACCTGCTTCAGCTCAGCAATCTTCATCCTCCGTTGAAGCTGAGAAACAAACAAATTCAGGATTTTAAAAATCAAACAAATATACCAAGCTTAGAACAAGAAACTAGCAAGAGAATGTACCTTTTTCTTCTTATTAGAGATGCCTTTCTCTTTGAGCTGGTTATCTTGCTCTCCCTCGTCTGAATCTGAATCTGAGTTAGCCTTCTTCTTAATATCTTCTTTCTCCTCAGACTCATCCTTCTTACCATCGTCCTAATCAAGAAAAACAGTTAGCACAGATGAAATTTCTTAGCCACATTTAAGAAAGAGCCAAAAGAGTCTTACCTCAGAGGCAACAGGTTCCCGAAAGTTGAACTTCTCAAATATTTCCTTAAATTCATCGTTAAAACCATCTTCAAATTCAGCTTGCTCTGGAACATACTCTATCACAATCTGCTCAGTCACCTATCATATAAAAAAAAACCAATAAAAAAAAAATCCTCAAAAACAATCACAAACCCTAGAAACCCTATAAAATCTCAAATCCAACGAATAGAGCGAGAAAAAGCAGAAAGGTAACCTGCTGCTGAGGATCTGCGTTTTCCTTGGAATCAGAAGCAGTAGAAACGTCTTTTTCTTCTACATCGGCCTGAGATGCTTTGTTGTTCTTCTTCTGCTTCCGTCTGCGGCGGCGACGGTCACTCTCACGGGACTTCTTCGAGGAAGCGGTGATGTTACCGTTAGAAGCATCGCCGTTCGGAGCGACGCTATAAACGTGTGCGACGGTTGAATCAGCGGTCATATTCGGAGAAGTCTCGTAATCGATGAAACCCCGATAGCAAATAACGGAGGATAGAATTTTATAGTGTCGGCTCGGGATGCGAAAGCTAATTATAATCCTTGGAATAAATAAATTAGCGAGGGTAAATATTTTGGGCTCGAGATTATGGCCCATTATGTCGGTTGCTGAAAGTATTAATAAGTCAGGGATCGGACTTACGCTCTTACTGTAGTTGGAAAAGTGAGTTTTTCATGTTTTTATGATTAATCAATAAATTTTTTATGATTGTTCTAAAGCTTTGAATGGATGAAACCGATGGGGTACTCAAAACTATCTGCGAATTAGACCACTTTTTTTTAATATTCAAAAGTTATAGTCCACCGTAGTACGGATAGAAAAAAACTAAAAGAAACTGTTACAGACTAACTGCGGTTCAGAAATAAACAAAAATCGCAGCAGACTGTGGATCACCTCAGAAAAAAGATGGTTTAATCTACTGATGGTTCTGTCCACTGAATGCGCAATTACCAGTCAAAGCCTAAATAATACCAATAGACACGGTCACACGGACATAATAGTCTATTTGTTCCATATCATAAAATAAAAAATAGAATATATTTCTTATTGATATGGCGAACATGTCGCGTTACAAGGAAAGAGAGTCGAATTGATGTCTAAAAGCTAGAACTGTCTTAGTTGTTCTTAGTGTTTTAGCTCGATTTACTCTGCCATTTCTCTTCTCCGTTCTCCTCCTTTTATAGCGTACTTTTTGACCTTAGTAGGTTTCCTTGATCTCAGAGTTGGTTTCTTCGATCTTTCCCACCTTCTCTTTAACTTCTATGATTTTCCTCATCTTAGTTCGATTTAGTTCGGCTCTCTTCTTGCTATTTCTATTTAATGGGCTGAACGTTTTTTTGTTAATTGATGTGCATTAATATAAAAAGTGGCAAGAAGTCCAGAGTTTTACAAAGCAAAATCACATTCTAAAATAGTACCTAATTTAGGTAGTGTGCCCATTTAAACAACAGATGTTGATTATTATAAATGATAAGTATATTTTATTTGTGAGTTTAAAGTTATTTCCATCGAATATAAGAAAAAAATATGTAACGGATATTTAAAGAAATCATTCAATAGATTTAACAAACATATATATATTAACTTGAACTTGACTCTATATTATAAATGATGACTTTATTTTATTTGTGAATCAAACAAACATTATAAGGAAATAATTTTGTAACGGAAAATGAAGCGTAACGGTTCTCCTAAAATTTGTTTGATAATTTTAGAAATTATATAAAAATAAATAAATTTATTTATTAAAAAGCTAAGGTTTAGTGATTGGTTAAATGATGACTATATTTTATAATAACATGTGTCATTTATATAAATGATAACTATATTTTATTTGTGAGTCAAACAAAATTTATAAGGAAAGAATTATGGAACGGAAAATGAAGTGTAACGGTTTTTTTAAAAAGTCGTTTGACAAAATTTAGAAACTATATAATTATATATAAATAAATAAATTTATTTATTAAAAAGCTAAGGTTTAGTGATTGTATATCATGAAAAACAAAATAATGAATCAGTTTTATATATCAAACCACTTTTCCATGAAAAATTTTAGCTAGATGTGAAAAAGCATATAATTTGAAATAATTAATTTATGGTGTCTGAATTTTTACACTTTCTAAACATCAAATCAGAAACAAGTATAAAAGTACACATTATTACAAGTACGTAATGAGTCGAAAACACAGAATTTGGCGGATTTTGAATTTGGTAGGAAAACTATTTCAGGCTTTTATTAATTTTTAAAAATAGTATTAAAAAAAGAATAAATAAAATAACCAATGGTTAAAAAAAAATGAAGGGACCTTTGTGTTTCTCTTTAAAAACCGAATGACGAAGGCTAATGCGTATGAGTCTTTGTAATCTGAATCTAGGGTTTTCTCTCTTGAAATATCGTCCGCTTCTGATTCTAGAACACAGAAGCCACCAAACCTAATTTCATCCAATAAATCTTTTCCATCAACAACAGCAAGAACAGATCAATCATCACCATCATCCAAGAAGAAGACATTAGGGTTACAGATCTATTATTCAAAGGGAACAAAATCTAAGAAAAACAAAACAAAACAAACACTAAACTTTCATCCTTTCTCAAACACCCATTTTTCAAATTCGTTTCCTTTTTTCTTGAGTCTTGCTAAGAAAAATTTCGGATCCAATTCAAAAACTATTGTGCACTGGTGAATGGTGATCTAATCAATCAATCAATCAGCCAAGGGACAACCCAAAAACAAAAGTTAAGATTTTGATGAACCAATTTTGAGATGAGACAATAGAGACATCCATTGATCTGTAAATTTTAAGAAGGGAGAGGAGGGAAAGAAGAAAAGTATGTATAGTAATAATAGAGTAGGAGTGTTTCATGAAGATAGGAGAATTGGGGAAATGGAGATACACCCTTCAAGGGAATTGCAGCAGCAAGAAGACGATGTGATGAACCAGAGGAAGAAGAAACAGAGAGAAGTAATGGAGAAAGCCAAGATGGGAATCAGAATTAGCCATTTTTCTCAATCTAGCGATAGGTGTCCTCCTCTTGCAGTGCTTACTACAATTTCATCTTTTGGTCTCTGTTTCAAATTGGAAGCTTCATCTTCCCCTGCTCAGGAGTCGCTAACTCTCTTCTATTCGTCCTGTCTCAGGGAGACCAAGGTATAATAATATACCGTATGGAACCTTTAAGCCATACTCGACTTAGATTTATGAACTAAACTTATAAAGACTTATGAAAACTGGGATTTTTAATCATCAATTTACTTCGTTAATATCAGAGTTGCATCAAGTTTGGGGCTTTAGAAAGATATCTCAGATGTGTATACTAGAATTGGAAGACATAATTGATTAGTCGATTGAATTAACCTGTTTCCAGCTTAACCAAATTGCATATGAGCTATTTTACAAATGATTCTTATATTTTCGGTTTTTGGATTTTGGTTCTTGCAGACGGCAGTAGTGCTTCTTGGTGAAGAAGAGCTCCATTTGGTTGCCATGTACTCGGAAAATGAGCGTCCTTGTTTCTGGGCGTTTACTGTTGCTCCTGGAATTTACGATTCCTGTCTTGTCATGCTGAATCTTAGGTGTTTGGGTATTGTCTTTGATCTTGATGAAACCCTCGTAGTGGCAAATACCATGCGCTCTTTTGAGGATAGGATTGAGGTGTTGCAGCGGAGAATAAACAATGAGATGGATCCTCAACGCGTTGCTGTTATGATGGCTGAGATGAAGCGTTATCAAGATGACAAAAACCTTTTGAAGCAATATGTTGAAAGTGATCAGGTTGTTGAAAACGGGGAGGTGGTGAAGGCGCAATCTGAAATTGTTCCTGCCTTGTCTGACAACCATCAGCCTCTTGTTCGCCCTCTGATAAGGTTGCAAGAGAAAAATATTGTCTTGACTCGCATTAATCCGATGGTATGCAAATCTTGAAGTTAATATATGTCTATTAGTTTCTGTATACCTATATGTTTGGTGCTTACGACACTTTAAATGATAATTACGTAGTGGTGTGCTGTGGTCGATTTCCATGAATAACTTCCATAACATGCAAGCAACATGTGGTATTTCATTTGATTGGATTATGCTGGAAAACTAACCTTTTAATTTTCATTTGTTCCTTTCTTGAGCACCTATATATTGTTCTGAATTCCTGTGGCTGAGACTCGATTCTTATATTTACTCACAGATTCGTGATACAAGTGTTCTTGTGAGGATGAGGCCTTCATGGGAGGAACTTCGTAGCTATTTGACAGCGAAAGGGCGCAAGCGTTTCGAGGTATATGTTTGCACAATGGCTGAAAGAGATTATGCCTTAGAGATGTGGAGGCTCCTTGATCCGGAAGGGAATTTGATAAACACAAATGACTTGCTGGCTCGCATCGTTTGTGTGAAACCTGGTATGCTTTTTATTAACTTACTCCTGCTTATTATTCATCATCGTATCATTTCTTACAAGCTGGTAATTAACCACCACAGGTTTAAAAAAATCACTGTTCAATGTATTTCTCGACGGAACCTGCCATCCAAAGATGGCACTGGTAATTGATGATCGACTAAAAGTTTGGGATGAGAAGGATCAGCCGAGGGTGCATGTGGTTCCTGCATTCGCTCCCTATTATTCTCCTCAGGCTGAAGTAAGTATAATTTTTACATTGGTTATGAAAAATTGCAGAAGCATGTGAATCTGATAAGAATAGTTGTATTCAATGATGAATCCCACAATGTATAGAAGGGAACAAATCAAAGCCTTATAAGACCTAAGCGTACCCTCACCCATAAAGCTGGCTTTTGTGGTGAGCTCTACACAGGGGTTTTTGTGGGCCTGCTCTGGGCCCAATTCCTATCAGAAGCCATAGTCTTGAATCTTTAAATGAATGGCGTTACATATAGCTCATTTCCTTTTCTGTAGGCAGCTGCAACACCGGTTCTATGTGTTGCCAGAAATGTTGCTTGCGGTGTCAGAGGTGGATTTTTCAGGTAAGATGTAAAATTTGATAGATGTTTGTTTCTTTGCATCTCTACCAGATCAAGGGTGCTTCCTTAGTACTTTCTGACAGTGAAATGATATTTGAACTTGGTAACAGGGATTTCGATGATAGTCTGCTACAAAGGATTGTTGAAATATCTTATGAGCATGATGTTGAGGAAATTCCTTCTCCACCTGATGTCAGCCATTACTTGGTGCCGGAGGTTAGTTATTTTTGTTAGTGATTGCAAGCAGATAAGAGAACCAACAGGCATTCTGGGAGCTTGTGTCATTTCTACGCTACAATATAGATTTTATTCACTCTCGAAACTGCTTCCCAGTTGCTCATTCTCTTTTCAATATAGGACGATACATCGGGCTTAAATGGGAACAAAGATCCACTTGCTTTTGACGGGATGGCTGATGCTGAAGTGGAGAGAAGACTAAAGGTGATTACATTTTTTAGGCTCGATGGTTACAAAGTTATTGTGGTGATCCATTAAGGATGCCAACTCCAGTAAACATGTCTTGTGGTCTAATCTTTTCTGCCCAATGATGAGAGTTAAATACGTTTTCCCCTTTTATTCAGGAGGCAATTTCTGCATCTTCAGTTGTCCTTCCAGCGGCAAATATAGATCCAAGGATAGCTGTTCCCGTTCAGTACCCCATGGCTTCTACTTCTTCTGTTTCAGTTCCAGTACCAGTACCAGTACCAGTCGTGCAACAAGCACCACCACCATTAGCTGCGTCTTTTCCAAGTATTCAGTTTCAACAACCAACACCAATAGCTAAACACTTGGTTCCTCTAGAACCAAGCTTGCAGAGTTCTCCTGCTAGAGAGGAAGGTGAGGTACCTGAATCAGAGTTAGATCCGGATACTAGAAGGAGGCTGCTCATATTGCAGCATGGACAAGATTCTAGAGATCCTGCTCCAAGTGAACCTCCATTTCCTCAGAGACCTCCAGTTCAAGCGCCACCTACACACGTGCAGCCAAGAAATGGTTGGTTTCCTGTTGAGGAGGAGATGGATCCAGCTCCATTTCGTCGAGCAGCCTCCAAAGAATATCCGTTAGATTCTGAAATGATACATATGGAAAAGCAAAGGCCTCGCCATCCATCGTTTTTTCCTAAGAGTGATAACTCACCTCAATCTGAAAGAATGCTTCATGAGAATCGCAGGCTGCCAAAGGAGGTACCACTAATCTTATTTGACCAATGATTTTGAATCGTCAATTTGTTGGGTATTATACCGCTATATTGTGCTGTTCAGTCCTCACTGTCATATATTTGCAGTCTCTCCGGAGGGATGATCACTTACGGTCAAACAACAACCTACCAGGCTCTCGTCCTTTCTATGGTAAGCCATCACAGTTAATTTTTCTTGTATTATTTTGTTCTGGTGATAATTTGCTGACTTGGGATGGGCTCTCTAGGGGAGGAGGCATCTTGGAATCAATCTTCTTCTAGGAACAGTGATCTTGACTTCATACCTGGACGAAATGTCTCAGCAAGAGATAATCCTGCTGAAGTTCTACATGGTATTGCTATCAAATGTGGATCTAAGGTGTGTGAACATCATAATGATTAGTTGATTACATTAAATTCCATACGCGAGTTGATTTGTTAATATTCCATAACATTGTAGGTGGAGTACAAACCGGGTTTGGTTGCTAGTACAGATTTGCGGTTCTCTGTTGAGGTACTTATAGCTCTTAGACTTTTATCTATTTGTAATTACCAAGCTTTCACTCTTACATATTGTATTCTCTGAGTCATTTTTGTGGAACCTATGCTACTGTGCAACATCTTTGAGATCCTCTCCTTCCTTAGATGAGTTACTTTTTTCGATTGTGTCCGTTGTCCATTTAATCTATGTTTTTATTTGCAGGCTTGGTTGTCTGGTCAAAAAATTGGAGACGGGATTGGCAAATCGAGACGAGAAGCCCTGCACAAGGCTGCTGAAGTTTCTCTTCAGAACTTGGCTGGTAAGAAGTCGTTCTGACACATAGTTACTCACGTTTTAAAATTTGTCTGCAGAGATACTGTTTGAGTTATTGTTAGAACTTGCAATATTAGGGTGAATGTTATTCTTTTGACACTGTGAAACCTCCTTCACATAGCTTGTAGCTTTTCTAGGGTGTAGTGGGTGTAGATCTCAATCTTTCAACTAATCTGTATTTTGGAATAGTCTTAACGATCCCATGTCAACAACTCACAAGAGTAGTCAATATTATTAATAGACCTATTGTTGTTTCCCATTGGTCTTCATTAGTGGGTTTATATCAATGAGCATGAGAGCTGCCACCACAGACGGACGTGTGTTGGTATGCTATGATATCACATCAACAGATGGTGTTAGAACTTAACTGTATTATAGAACTGTGGCACCCTTCCCCTTACAAGGGTGATAGCTATCTTGGGTTTGTGGGCAGTTGGCTTAGGTTTAATATTTGGCTGTTCACATTGTTTTCAGGATGAGGCTTTATCCCTGAAATGTTTTATTTTTTTTTTGTTTCCAGTTTATCCCTGAATTTTTTTTTTTTTTTTGTTTCCAGTTTCTTTGAGTAGTTACTCCTTTTCTGCAGATCTATATTTGTCCCGTGCAAATGGTGAACCAGGCCCAAGCCACAGGGATGCTAGCCCTTTCACCAATGGAAACATAACTATGGGAAATGCAACTCTTGATAATCAGCCATTTGCCAGAGACGAGACAGCAATGCCAGTTCCTTCTAGGCCTACAGATCCGAGATTAGAAGGCTCTATGAGGCACACCGGCTCCATTTCTGCGCTCAGGGAATTGGTATGTATCTCCTTAACCTGGATAATGTTGCTTGAGAACGTTGCTGACTCACATTTGCATGCATTTTTCTCATCTTTGATATCTGTCCTTGACCAAATTCCAGTGTGCATCGGAGGGTTTTGAGATGTCTTTTCAATCTCAGCGTCCATTTCCATCTGACATGGCCCACAGAGATGAATTACATGCTCAGGTTCGTATCCTTGAAGATTATAACAGTGAAGTGTTAATATCGAAACGAAAGAGAGAAAAGCATTATTAAAAAAGAAAGATTCATGACATGTTCTTCACGATTATCAGTATATTCCATATTTGTTCAATTGGTTTGAACTTTGAAGTATCTGAAGTGGAGATCCCTCTCTCGATTCTCTATGTTTCAGGTTGAAATAGATGGGCATGTTTTAGGGGAAGGAGTTGGATCGACATGGGATGAAGCCAGAATGCAGGTACTGTAACTCAACTAAATTCTTGCCTCGGTTTTATTCTGATCCCATCATTGTTTCTCTTCTCTGATGTTCTTATTACCTTTAGGCTGCTGAGAGAGCACTGTCTAGTGTGAGATCAATGCTTGGTCAACCTCTGCATAAAAGACAAAGATCTCCACGGTTTGTTCTTCATATCTTTGGTTATCATAATAGATTTGTGTTTGTTGATACATATTTTCAAACCAGTTTTCTTGTTGATTGTTAGATCATTTGCCGGGATGCAAAACAAGCGTTTAAAGCCAGACTTTCAGCAGTCTCTGCAACGGATGCCATCTTCGGGAAGATACCCTTAACGCCAATCATTTGAAGAACAAAACAAATTTCTCATACTCTTAAAGCTAGACGAATTCTTTGCAAAGTTACTTTCTTCGCCAAGCGATGAACCACAGAGAAAGAGAGAGATAGACAGAGGAAATTGGCTTTCAAATGATTGGGGCGGATCATGATTTTTGTATTAGCTTTCAAAAATTGTTAAAAGCAACAGCTCAAGGGACACCCACACAGACGAGAGCTGAGCATGGAAGACATTCATCATGTTCTCAGGATGTAATTTTACTAAGTAAAATTCAGTAGAGTTGGTTAAAAAATTTCTTCAGTTTTTACTGTTAACAGTTCCTGTTTTTTTTACTCAGATGGTAACTTATTGGTTTCATATTGTAATTTTCACTCTGCTATTAAGTGTTTAAATTTGACCGACTCAAAGTTTATCGCATGAGGAGCCAAAGCCATAAATATGAATAAAAGTTGCAGTAACTGTGTTTGGAATGTAATCAAACTGTCTTTATTATGAAACCGCAACAAAACTTTTCAGAAGACTATCCCAAAAAAATAAAAAACAACAAGAAGACCAGATTATAATACAAAACAAGCTCAGCTTTAGACATATTGCAGTGCAAAGCTTCACAGCGTAAAACCCCAAAAACTCTTAAAGCTCAGACTTAGACTTCCTCTTCGGATACGGACTCAGAGAAACTTGCTTCAGACTTAATATACTTATACCATTTCGCACAAACCAAGTAAACTACGAAATCAGCTGCGGTTAGACCAGCTAAAAGGAAGTAGAATCTGTCTAAGTGTCCTTTGTTGAGGTTACTAGGAATCCAACCAGGCATATCTTCAGTTGCAGAGATCTTCATGACAATGGTAACTAACAAACTGCTTACATAGTTCCCAAGAGATATTGAAGCCATACATAGAGCACTTGCAAAGCTCTTTAGCCCTGTTGGAGCTTGACTGTTGAAGAACTCTAGTTGACCAACATACATAAACACTTCTGATGCACCTATCAACATGTACTGAGGTACTTGCCAGAATATGCTCAATGAGCTCGAGTTTGAAACTGCCGTAGAAGTGTCCGGTTCTTTATGTTTCAGTCTGTATATCTCTACGATTCCTGCTGAGATCATCGCAATTATCGAAATCACGAGTCCAATCCCCATTCTCTGAAGCTCAGTGAGACCTTTGTTGGGTTCTGTTTTGTTAAGTCTAGCAAAGAGCGGATCGAGAAACCGTCTGTAAGCGAAGATGCAGAAGGCGACGCTGAGAATGTCGAAACTCGACATGCTTGATGCTGGAATTTTGAAGTTTCTGATGTTGGTTTTCATCGATGCGCCTTGCTCAACGAACAGTGAAGCCATTTGAGTGAAAACTACAGAGTAGAGAATGGTGCAAAGCCAGATTGGTAAGAGTCTTATTACACATTTCACTTCTTCAACTTGAGTCACTGAGCAGAGCCTCCAGGGGTCGTATTTCGATCCGCTCTCTACCTTCTTGGCCTCATCATGAGGCGTAACAATCGCAGCTCTATCCAAGAATCTGCAGAAAACAAATATAGATAAGAGTTAGAAACTGATCTTGAAGATAGTTTTGGAGATTATAACAAAGTCTTTTAAAGCTTTTATCTACCTGAAGCCTTTGGTATGAAGAATCTTCTTATCTCCAGTTCGTTGAGTCTCGGAATCATAGAGATTCAAATCCTCATAGTCTACATCAATCTTAGCTTTTCTTGTTGCTGCAACCAATACTTGGCAGAATCTAGACCAAGGAGACTCTCTAGGCGTAAAGTGTCTGTACTTTGGCGTGCCAGCCAAGAAAAGTACTATACCCGCAAAAGCCAAGCCTGCGGAGGACCAAAACCCTACCACCCATTTCCCTTGATCCTCGAAATAACCCAAGACGGTATTCGAGAAGAGCGATCCGAGGTTAAGAGCTAAGTAGAAGTAACTGAAAAACGCGATTTTCGAGTGTCCTTCCACAGAATCCTCTGCATCAAATTGATCAGCTCCAAAAGTAGCTATGTTAGGTTGATAACCACCGTACCCTAACGCGATCAGATACACCGATAAATAAAACAGAACTGTATTGACCGTCGAGTGTGGCTTACACGGCGACTCTTCAATTCCACAACCACTTGGTTCAAGTAAGAACGCACCAGTAGATAAAGATAACATCACCAATCCCTATAATACCCATTAAAAACATGTTAACTTATGGCTCAAGAAACAAACCCTTAAACAGAGTACGTAGTAGTGTTAAAGAGACTTACGGCAACGAAACTTGCTTGAAAGATTGCACAAGTCTTGTAACGTCCCCAATAAGAGTCACTGAGGAAAGCACCGAGCAAAGAGAAGATATAAACAGTTCCTGTCCATTTACTAATATTATTAGCTGCTTCTGCATTGTCTTGTCCCATCACTCTCGTCAGAAACAGAACCAAGTTTACTCCAACACCAAAGAACGCAAGCGTCGCTAGCCCTTGATTCACTATATCAATCAAAAGCCAAATTCTTTAGAATCTAAAGAACAACACTTTAAGAAGAAGAAGAAGAGTGTATATATAGATTTGTGTATATAAAAATATACCTAGAATGAGAGTAGCTGTGAGCCATTTGCCTGTACTGGCACGGATTGCTGGATTCCCGTGACGATCAACGCTTCCATCTTGAGTGCAAACTTCAAATTGTCTTACTTTTTGATCCATTGATTCGAGATATTCAGAAAGATTCTTTATCTTGATCCTAAAGATTTGATCTTGTAGAAATAACCTTTGAATCAATGAGGAGACAAACAAACAAAACACAAGAATCGAGAAAAGTGAAGAAGAGAAAAGAGAGTGAAAGAGAGAGATATTTATTTGAGGATTTAGAGTTGCAATAAAAGTGTGAAGGAGAGAGCTTATATTTATAGAGCTTAGAAATTGAGTCAGAAGAGATTGTTTCTTTGACGTCTCTTTCTTTCTCTCCATTATTTCAATCAATTTATTCTGAAAAAAAGAAAAAAAAAATATATATATATATATATATATATATATAACTGGCTGCCTACATATATGTTCGGTGGATTTTTCTCAACAGAATTTTAAATTAATATTGATACTTAAAAAAAATTGTTTATGGTATTTAACTAGTAATGATATAGTTGACACAAACTAATGTAGTATTATAAAAAAAAAAGATAATTGATAAGAGATAATTTTTATTATACTCGATATGCAAAACTAATATTTTCGAAATAAACTAATAAATATTTTATTTATTTATAAAATACAGGAAAAAACCAGTATTATATACGTATAATCAAATACTGTTAAAGATAGGAAATTAAAATTTTAAAAAATATATTGAAAAATATTTATCTTAAAATATCTAAAGAAAGAAAAACACCTGGTTAAAGGTAAGCCAAGCTAATATGTGCCAAGTTACACCTGGAGGGCTGCTGGAAGAGACTGAAAATATAAAAAAAACGTGAGGAAATAAATAAGAGTAAAATAAATAAAAACAGTGGAGAAAGTGAAAGTAAGTTCGTTCCCCACTAAAACAGGATTTAGGTGTCTCTTTCAAGCACGAAACGCTCGTGTTAGCTGTCTTCGATTGCGACACTTTTCACTCCCTTAGTTATATTTTAATTGGTCATTCTTAAACCAAGTTTAGGCCCTAATTTAAGTTCATTATATTAGACGTTTTGGTATTTCCTTTTTCTTGTGTAATTAGACGTTATCTTTTAAACATATAACTATAGTATTTGATTTCATATTTAGATGGATAAACACTAACCTGTTTAGTATTGGACCTGTTTGGTATTGGACCTCTTTGGTTACTCGAAACTTTGATATCAATCCAGTGATTGGTTAATTATGATAATAGATACAAAAAATAAATATACAATATACATCCAATTCCAAAATCTAATATAGTATTTTACGCAAGTCGTATCCGAATGTCTAGATTCATTGAAGCTGCGAAATATTTTCAAAATTCCTTCGTTTGGATATAAGAAATTTGATCTTAATTCGATTCTTCTAACTCTAAAATTAATACAGTTTGTGTCAATTGAATTTTTGGATTGAAATTTAAATTATCAGGTGATCTATCAAGGTTTTACTTTTACCCGTAGTTAAGAATAAATTTACATGAAAACACTAAATTTAGAACAATACTAGTAGGTTAAAAAGAACATACCTTGAGTTACGTTTTCACGGACCGGTCGTTGAAGAGTCGATATCGATTGGTTAAAATCTGGGTTGCCCACAAAATTTT
This sequence comes from Cardamine occulta, assembly GCA_028015245.1. Taxonomy (NCBI): domain Eukaryota; kingdom Viridiplantae; phylum Streptophyta; class Magnoliopsida; order Brassicales; family Brassicaceae; genus Cardamine; species Cardamine occulta. Next base: position 12,308,047 of record CM051387.1, read on the forward strand.
CACTAAGCAATACGAAAGTTCTTTATATATCTACGTTGCATAAATAATATATAATACAACACGTTATTTTAATAGGACTCTATAATATTCCTAATTCCTAGTAGGATTTGGCTTCTTCTTTTTTTTTTTTTTTTTGTTATGTTTCTTGACAACTTTATGTAATTTGCCAATGACCAAAGAAATTATATACTATTTGCTACGGACTTTAATGATTCCTCTTCTCACTAGACTTTCAATTTAAAGTCTATTTACTATCATGATTAACTAGTTAGTTCATTAACTTTTTAGATCTCTTGATGATGATGACATACTTAATTTGTGTGGTTATTTGTGTTTTGTTTAACTTAAAATCAGACTAATTTCGTCAAGATATGTAAGTCGTCACGTAAAGTAAGTGGTGTTTGTGTGTACACTATGTGGAAAGCGTAAATGGTTGCGGACTGCGGTCTATATGATGAAAATTTTGGACTATACCATTTGAGTATGCTATGATAACATTTATTCGCAAAAACAAATAGACTAACAAGTGATATTAATTATTTTTTAAACTATATATTTTGAGATATGCTAATTAAGCAGCCAATTTGAGGAATGTTCAAATGGCAACTTGGAGGATGTTGTCGTTGCAAGCTGTTTTCCAAAAGTACGTTGAATATTTTTAAATTCATCCAACCAAAGAAGCTTTATGTCGTCCAACGAAAATGACATTCAAAACAATCAAACTACGTTTTTAGAATAATTTCTAACAGACTAAGGTTGTGGCTAACAAGTTTATAATTGTAAGAAAAAATCATTTTTGTATATAACTATTCATAGGATAAAAAACATGATCTCAGTTTTTAATGTATAGTATTATTTTTCTAAATAAATATAACTAGTACAACGTTAATACTCATGTTACCATGTAAATGTATATATATATATGTATATATATATAGTTTTTTACATCATATTCATTACCAACTACGATTTTTGTCGATTTTTTCTCCTTTTTTAATAAACTTTTTGTACTTAATGATCGGCTACGACATGGAAACTGCAATAACGATAAGAACAAAACTGACCAAATTAAGACAAAAGTGGCAGCTTTGACTATATGAATCCACAACTCAAAGTTTGCTTGTATCTGCAATTTGGCGTTTCGGCTAACAGCTCTTTAAATAAGTAATTAATGTATAATTAGTTATTAAACCACTGGATTAAGACAATTGTTTGTGGTCAATGTATTATAAGCGCTTTCAACTATCTTATTGCGGTTTTTATATCGCTAGCTTATCAACTTTATCGCAATATATAACCCATTTTTTAAAAGTTTTCAAGCAAGTTGCTTCTCGTTTATATTATTTATTTTTCTTATTGAATAATTGGAAATTTATTTTCCACATTGTATTGAGTATTTTTTTATAGCTAAGAGACCACTCGAGAGTGACATGGTCGCCAATTAGCTAATCATAAGTACTATACTTGGAATGTTCTTCAGATCTTAGGTAAGCAAAAACCTTGTGGATATAAGTATGATATACAGAATTTAAATAAGACCACATATTATAATGAAATTTTTATATTATTTATCGATTTAAATTTATAACAATTTACCAAACGCATAAATCATCCAAGCGGTCACAACAAAAATTGTAGCGTAAGCATCTACGTAGACAATTTGCTTTTATAACATACAAGTAGCATTAAATGAAGAATGATAGTAACGAAGTGGCTTAAAGTGCATACATAATTAACATAGTTTGATTTTTGTTTTTCTGACGTTACATAGTTTGTTCTTGAATTCTTTATCTCAGACAATTAAAATATTATATCAAATTTATTTATATATATATATATATATAAATAAATAAAATCATGGGACATTAAAAAGCTACAAGCCCCTCTTTTTGGAATGTATAGAAACTTGCGCTGTGTTTTAGTCTCGTGAACAGATTTAAGAAAATTATCGAAACATGAAAGTCTTTATTCCCAGCAGCAGATTAGTTGACTGAATATAAAATCAAATGATATATGGGAGAGCTTATATCAAACAAAAACGACGTTGTTGTGGTTATCAATTCTAACTGGAGCTAAAAATTAAGAAAAAACCACTTGTTTTGATATTTAAATCAAAACACACATACACACTTTATATATATATATTATCTTTCTGTAGTTTCTGGATTCAGCAGGTAATTGTTATTTTTTAAGACTTGAAAGATAAGAAGAATTTTTAACCAAAAAAAGATAAGAAGGAAAAAATGAAAAAAATAATGGCTGACGTCGACTTCAGTAATTTTAGTTTTGATTCGGTTAATGAATTGATCAGAAGTCAGAACATAAATATATAAAATTCGAGTTGAAACTTGAAACCAAATCAATCTCTAAAACCTATAAGAACTGAGTTTCCTTACTATTTAAGATTTTAATATGCAAAAGTTGAGATAACAGTGAAAATCAGTTAAGTAGATGATCTAAAATTTTCCGGACAGAGAACTATATATTGAAGGGAATTATTCAAAAAAAAAAGCTCCAAGTAGTTTATTTGGAATATGAATATACTTATATACACTATATATGTTGTTGACAGATTAAATTTTCTTATGGAAAGATGAAAGTGGTAAATTCTAAGCAACTTGGGAGATTAGCTGGAATTAATATAAAATCAAATGATTTAAGGTAGAGATTAAGTAAAACGAAATCGACGTCTTTGTGGTTTTTTTATCAAACATAGGAGCTTATTGTCCACCTCATTCATCTTTATCCACCTAATTAAAAATTAAAATGACTTGCTCATTTTGTTAAAATACATAAATAAGTGTTTAGTTTTCTTGTTCGATCTGAAGTTTCTGAAGTCATAATTTATTATTTTAAAAATATTTTGAGGATAAGAAGAAGAGTTGACAACAAAAAGGGGATAAGAAGAAGAGTTAAATGACAAAAATGGCTGAGGTTAGACTTCTGACTTCAATGTTACTTTAATTTCGGTGAATGAATTTCTTGGACTATATAAATTGAGGGAGACGATGGCTTATATATCTGATAATTTTCTAAATCGAGACACAACAAAATGTGTATATATGACTCATATTATAAGCAGGATGCATTATCTAGACAAATCATCCATCTTATCAAACTTTGGTCTTTTTATCTCGGCGTAAACAAGTTGCAATTTATTTTATAAAGAATTTTTTTTTCCACTATATGCATGAATCAAATCTCTTGGTTAGGTGATTAAAATATTTAAACGTATATGTTGCGCTTGGCAAAATGCCAATATATATCACATATGTAAACATAAATAATGCTTTTAATTTTTTTCAATTTTCGAACGCTACTTACAGAATTTAATCTAAGTACGCAAAATAAAAACGTTTATAAATACAGATAAGACATTCAATATAAATTGAATTAATATACCAATAAAAATCAGAAGGCAATTGAAGAGAAGCCGATTTATTCACACTAAAGTTGTCAGCTTGTACGTCTTCCTATCTTAGTTTTTTTTTTTTTTTTTTTTTTAATTCGTGTGTTGTATATAAGTTGGATAATTAATACCTAAATCATAGTATATAGTAAAATACAATCTAACTATAAAGACGATCCGCATTAACATGCACATTTATAGAACTTATTTTGTTTTATTTTTTTGTTGAAGGGTTTGCAAATAACTGATTTTCTTTTCTTTTTTCAGAAAATATGCATTCTATAAAGTTTGGATTCGGATAGTGACATTATGACATTAGTACGACTCAATGAAGCTATACATGTCCTGCTAAAGGTTTTCAAGCGTAAAATTGTGGTTACATAATGGTAGAGTGTTCTTTCTATTGAAACGGTCCAAATCACTTCTTCTTTTAATGTATGTTCTATTTTTTAAGCAATTTACTATGGGTCTCACTTCCAATGACGTAATCTAATTTTTAAAAATATTATTATTTTTGTTATTTATGAGCCAAAATCCAGTTTTTAAAATCATCATTTGTAAACACAGTCCAACTCCAATTTCTAAAATTAAACTAAAAACTATTAAATATTCAAACCAAATAAGCCACACTCCATCATCTCTTCATCATATAAAATATATCTCGTTCACCACCTTTCTAAATTTACTCAACCATCATATTGAGCCAGATATGGCTTTCTATAACTAGCTTAAAACCAAACAATATTTTGTTCCTCTGATATTTTGGCTCTTCGCACCAAATCACATTGCTCTATTATGACTTGAACATCAAAATATATTTTATTCACAAAATGTCGTTAGCTCAACTGGTAAACATTCTAGGCAAAGCTTAAAGGTCGCTGGTTCGAGTGACGGTTAAGACGAAACTAATATTATATACTGTGGTTTCGGAACTGGGAGATTACGGGTTTCGGTCCAGAACCTCCTGGTATATATATATTATTCTTTCAGAACCATCAAAACCATGTTATTGTGTAAGGAATGCTCTTGAGATCTGGATCCCGATCAAGCGAAAAGTTGAATTAAGTTTGCCGTTTAAATGTGTTCACCAAGAAATTAAATCAAATTATATCGCCAAAATCGTTTCGAACAATCTAATGTAAAATCAAATATTGAATGAGGGAATTTTAATTAAATCGATCTTAAAAACGACCAATCCGAGATATCAAATTTCAAGACCTGAAATATAGTTTGTTATAAGCCCAGTAATTATAGGCCCATACCTACAACTTTTCAAACAAAAGACATGCATTTTTAAGCCTATGTACTTCCATTTTCTACAAATACTATGTGATGGCTAAGTTTAGGATCCTTAATTTTATCGTAAATTTTATTACTTCGAATCAAATTTTTATTTGTAATGAACCATTTTTTGTTTGCTATAATCTTTTGTTTAGATTGGTCGTAACTTTTGTTTTTATAAATTATAATTATTAAGATATCTTTTTAGCTTATAGTAATTCTCTATCATGAATTTATTAAATGTCTTTTAACTAAAATTAAATCCATGTCTACATTTATAAACCACTTTTGTCAACAATTAATAATGATTTTATATAGAAAAATAGAAGACTAAAATATGGGAATATTATGTACATGCATGGCGTAAAGATGGAAATAGATTAAAAAGACGACAAAAAGAGAATTAAGAGAAGCGGAGAAAAGGACAAAAGAAAGACACACGTGTATGTTAGTGTTGTGTATGGTTGAATGGTAAAGAAAGCACCTGAGCTGTTTAGACAAGACTCATGGAGAGAACTACTTTTAATGCTCTCTCTTTGTAATTTATTATGAACCCTTGTTTCTCTCTACATAAGTCAACTTCGCATGCATGCATGATGCACCAAAGCTCAATCAAATGCAAACGTATCGTTTGTAATAAATGTGTTATAATTGAGAGTTGTGATCAAAACTTCCATTAGTTATTGAACAAATTTGATCAATTTGAACGGAGAGATCGACGTGAGGATGAAAGAGAGGTAGTAAACCTCGTCGTCTCCAGGGATTATTGCAGGGCATAGTTTTTGAACAAAATATTTAAGAATTTTTTTACTTTTAGGCATACAGTTTTTTTTTTTTTTAACATTAGGCATACAGTTGTTTGTCTTAAGATTTTATGTCCCATCTTTTATTTACTTGTTCTCTCCGTTTTTTATTAATTACAAAACGAAAAAGAGAACAAAGTTGTAATTCCCACAATTTTGATTTTTGAATAGTAGTAACAAAAATATGATTGGGTTAAACGAAATATTAAAAATATATATACATAATGACCATCAGATCATGTATAAAACAAATTACATTACTTTAGCAATGAAATCCCTCCGAATCTTTCCAAAAGAACAACAACGAGATGTATGATTCCGGGATTCTTTTGTTATAAAAATACACATAATTTTTAATAGTAGTAAAAAGAATATGATTGTGTAGGAAATTTTTTTAAAAAAATACTTATTTTGCCCATCAAATCATATATAAAACAAATTACATCAATTTAGTCCTTAGCAATGAAATCGCTGTCCGAATCTTTTCAAAGAAAAACAACAACGTGATGTATGATTCCGGGATTCTTTTGTACTAAAATAGGCCATAAGTTTGAATAGTAATAAAAAAAATATGATTGTGTAGGAAAAAAATTTCAAAACAAAAACTTATTTTGACCATCAAATCATATATAAAACAAAATACGTACATCAGTACTTTACAATGAAATCCTGTCCGAATCTTTCCAAAAAACAACAACGAGATGTATTATCTCTTTTCTCTCTAGATTCTCACTCTCGCAAAGAGCTACAAGATTCATACACTTATTGCCTATTGATATGTATTTTCCCCAAACGACAAATATCTTCATTAAAATCATAATAGATATATAGAGATGCAGAGAAAGCAAACGAGGCAAATTAAAGCAACAGATTTCTCCACATAAATACACATGAATGTATTCCTCTTTCTCGTCTCTCTCTATATATAATGCTAAAACTACAATGTTTCTCTCCATCAAAATACTCAAAAGATAAGAGAGAAAACAAAAGTAAATCCTATAATTCTAATCATGAGTTCCGTCACACAGCTATTCAAGAACATCCCCATGAACCGTGATCGCATTATCCCTCTTGACTTCACCAACGCCAAAACCCTACCCGAGTCTCACGTCTGGTCCAAACCTGAACCCGAGCCTGAATCAATGACCCGACCCATTCCCGTCATCAGCTTGTTCAACCCCGAGCAGGTGATACTACGACATGCCTGTGAGGAATGGGGTGTGTTTCATATCACAGACCATGGAGTCGCACACTCGCTACTCCACAACGTTGAGTGCCAAATGAAGAAGCTTTTCTCTTTACCCATGCATCGTAAGATCCTAGCCGTCCGATCACCGGACGAGTCCACTGGTTACGGTGCGGTTCGGATCTCCATGTTCTATGATAAGCTCATGTGGTCTGAGGGATTCTCCGTTATGGGTTCCTCTCTTCGACGTCACGCTACACTCTTATGGCCCGATGATCATGCCGAGTTCTGGTAAATCAAAATTTTATAATACTTTGGGTTTTAAAATATGAATCATTGAATATTGTCTTAAAATATAAAAAATAGATTGCCATTACCTAATGCTTATTATATAGAATCTTTGGAAGAAACTAAACATGATTCCTTTTGTACATTTTAAGTGAATATAATTAAGACAATATATGCCATATAAATATGTTACTTCGTATGCTTTCTTACTAAATCTAGATGTATACAACATGCATACGTACTTCTAATTAAACAAAGGAGTTCTTGTGATTAATGAATTAGGAAAAAAAATCAAATTCTCTAAAACACTAATGTTTCTTTGTTGCAAATGCAGCAATGTAATGGAAGAGTATCAGAAGGCAATGAAAGATCTAAGTCGTAGACTAATTAGCATGGTGATGGATTCTTTAGGGATAACACATGAAGATTTGGGATGGCTAGTACCAGAAATAACCGGTTCAAGAACCGAGTCAATCCAATCCTTTCTGCAGTTGAACTCGTACCCAGTTTGCCCTGACCCTCATCTAGCCATGGGCTTAGCCCCTCACACCGACTCTTCTCTTCTCACCATTCTCTATCAAGGCAATGTTCCAGGTTGAGATTACGATATTTACCGTTTTAAAACTTATACCTTACGTACACGGTACGCTCACGATACATATAAGAAAAAAAGTTAGACAAAAAAATATTTCTAACAAATTTTAAGTTTTAGTAAGAAAGACTATTTCCTTAAATGCATGCATATTTATAGCGTACAGCGAATTTTATTTTATTTTAACGGACACATATATTGAAGATTTACTTGATTAGAACACATATAGTTGAACGGATAATGGATACCAAAAAAAAATCTATATAATAATAATATATTCACTGGCCAGGTCTAGAGATTCAAATTTCAGAAGAAGAAGGATCGAGATGGATTGGAGTAGAGCCAATAGAAGGTAGTCTCGTTGTTATAATGGGAGATTTATCTCATATCATATCCAATGGTCGGTTCAAAAGTACCATGCACCGTGCGGTGGTAAACAAGACGCACCACCGTGTCTCAGCCGCATATTTCACCGGCCCACCCAAGAACCTGCAGGTCGGTCCGTTGATCGAAGACAAGGACCATCCTCCTATTTATAGGCGTTTGATATGGGAAGAATACCTTGCAGCCAAAGCAACACACTTTAACAAAGCCTTGACCTTGTTCCGTTGCTGAAACAAAGCCTAATTAAGTTATTGTTTAATTTGCGTTGTTGCTAATCTTTTTGTTTCTTATTTTATGCCAAGTTTCTACATAAATGTTGAAGAGTTATGGTTTTTCGTATTGTTTTTGTGCCAATGTGTGGTTTGGTCTTCTGATTTGTTTAAACAAGGAGGTCTAATTAATTAAGTGATTAAAATCAATTCTCAACGTTCAAAGAAATGAAATCAAGTCAGACCAAATTTGTTTACTTACCACTCTTAGCACAAGTACCAAACAATTTAGGTGGTTTAGCAAAAGCTTTGGTTAAGAAGTTTGGCATATGCTAATAATGTAGGTATGAACATGTAGTTGCAACATTTTCAACTAGGACAAATAGAAAAATTATTATTTTGTGATAAATATCATGCTTACAGAAGAAAAAAAGAATGATTATCTTAAATAATACTCTTAATTTTTTTTTCCCCTAACGATACATTGCTTAGCTCGGCAACGTTCATTTAAATCTTTTAATAAAATAAAAATATATTTCTTATTGTATAAACATTTACACTCGAATTAAATTATATTTTAAGTCAGTTTCATGCTGATATTAATCATTTAAAATTTTAATTATTTGATGGAAAAGTGTTGTAAATTATTTTTTATTTAATATGATAACTATAAAAATTAATTTCTGATAAAAAAGAAAATAATTATGTAACTAAAACAAAGTAATTCGTTGACAATAAAAACGAAAACAAAGTAATTAACTTGGAAGCAAAACAGAGATCTTCAAAATCGCGGAAAAGAGGAAGGAGGAAGAAGAAACAGAGTATGTAAAAGTTTCTCACTTCCTCCGTAACAATGGCGACTTTTCGGCCGCACTCTTCATCTTCTAAACCCCTTTATTTACAATCATACCCTTCTCTCTGCCTCCTCGTCTCCATCCTCTTCCTAATCTCTGCAGCTTCACTCACCTTTGCATCCCTATTGAATCCTCACTCCTTCACATCCCCACGAATCTCTTACTCCGATCACTGCAACCACATAGTTCCAGAATCTCCAATCGACCCTTCTCCTTCCGCCGTATTCAGCCGCGCATCGCTTGCTTTTGATGTCAGCTTCTTCTCCGGCGGCGACTTTTTCTTCAATCGGAATCAACCACGAAATGGTGACATTAAATCAGCTTGGTTTAGACCTAAATCCGTCCGTAAAACTTTGGGAGAAGGTAAAATTTACAAAGTTGAAGCCAGATTGACTTTACAAATCTCCAGAAGCTCCGTTTCCCCTTCTTATGACGCCGGAGAATTAGGCCAAAAAAAGATTCAGGTCACTCAGATCGATGGACGTAGGATCCCATTGAGCTCTTGGGGCGGATCAAGTTTCGATTTTTCAGGGTTTTGGTCGGAATCTACAGGAAAAGTTTGTATGGTTGGATCAACACAAGGCACTGATTTGAAGTTCTTTGATGCTCGTCTTATGCTTAACTATTCCAAGGATTCTAATATCTATGGAAGCTTGGTTAAGGGAGTGTTAGAGAGTGTGAATAAACAGAGTGATTTTAAAACGATTTCGATTCTTGGTGTGAGGAATACTCCTTTGAACTATGAGTATAAGTTGTTAGAACGATCGAGATTGGATTGTGGGACAAACAGTGGAACGAGTTCGTCTTTAGAGAAGGTTTTGGGAGGAATGTGTAAGGTCTTTGAGGGTAGAAGGTATATGTTTGGTTTGATGTATAGAACTGATTGTGGGAGTAATCATAGTTGTAGTCCTTTTGCAAGTGATGTAGACTACACACCAGGTTTTATGACGTTATTATCGTTACTGTGTGATGGGGAGAGGATGAGAATGCTTTTGTCATCTAGTAATACAAGCAGTTTTAGCAGGTTGTTTCCGTTTGATCCGAGAACTACTTTGGTTGCTGAGGGAGCTTGGGATGTAGAGAAGAATAGGTTCTGTGGTGTTGCGTGTAGGATCTTGAATTTCTCGGATTCTTTGAGTAATGCTGTGGTTGATGATTGTTCCCTGAGGTTAAGTTTGAGGTTTCCGGCTGTCTTGTCGATTAAAAGTATGGCTCCTGTTGTTGGGGAGCTCTGGAGTGTTAAACCAGAGAATGATCCAAGCTACTTCAGAAAAATCGAGTTCTCAAGCTTAAATGATCTACTGTGGCATTTCCCGAGTCTGAGATATGAGTATACAGAAAATGAGAGAGTGGGTAAGTTATGCGGGGCTGGCAAGAGTCACCCTAAAAGCAAAGGAAAACATTACCCTGATGCTCAAACTTCAGATATGAGATTTGTCATGTCAGTGAAATATTCTGGAGAAGGTAATGTGTTGAGATCTGCTCGTGCAAGCCCTTACTTTGTGGGAGATCGATTGTATCGCCATCTTTTGGTTCGTGGGCAAGGGGTTGGGCTAACTGGAACCCCTATGAATGTCAACAGTGTCACCAGCAGCTTCACAAATATCACTTACAGAATCCGTTTCTTGAATCCGTTATCTGAATCTCGTGGAGATATCTATGCTGAGGGAACATATGATAGGGATACAGGTGAGCTATGCATGGTAGGATGTCAATCAGTTAGGCTGAATAGCACAGTGGCAATGCGAAACGAGTCTGTCGATTGCAGTCTTGCAATAAAGGTTAAGTTTTCTCCTATTGATTCGAAAAATGATGAACGTTTAAAAGGAACAATTGAAAGTACACGGGAAAAGACAGATCCACTTTATGTTGGGCGTATGGAGGTTATGTCGAGGTCAATCTATGTTCATCAAGCCAAAAAATCTGTTTGGAGAATGGATTTCGAGGTTGCTATGGTTTTAATATCTAATACTCTTTCATGTCTCTTCCTAGGGATGCAACTCTACCATATGAAGAAACACCAAGAAGCACTTCCTTTCATTTCCATTGTAATGCTGATACTTCTCACATTAGGTCACATGATTCCTCTGCTGTTAAACTTTGAAGAACTCTTCAAAAGCAGCCATAACCAGCAGAGCTTGTTCTTTGAGAACGATAGATGGCTTGAAGCCAAGGAGATTGTGGTGCGGATAGTAACAATGATAGCCTTCTTACTTGAGTGCCGTCTTCTCCAACTAGCTTGGACTGCTAGAAAAACCGAAGACCATCATCACCGTGAAGGCGTATGGAATGCAGAAAAGAAGGTTTCTTATGTGTGTTTACCTCTCTACATCACCGGTGGATTGATTGCTTGGTTAGTGAACCGTAACAGAACTCCTAAAAGAATGGTATACATAGGGAAACCACTTGCACGGAATCTCTTGTACCGTCCTGTGAACCTGAAACACTCGTTTCAACGTCCTCCTTTGTGGAAAGATCTGAAATCTTATGGAGGTTTGATGCTTGACACGTTCCTCCTTCCTCAAATACTCTTCAACGGATTCAGCAACTCGGACTCAAAGCCTCTCGCTTGTTTGTTTTACGTTGGAAACAGCGTCGTTCGATTGCTTCCTCATGCTTATGATCTGTACAGAAGTCGCAGCTACGGGAAGATTCTTGATTGGTCATTTATTTATGCAAACCACAAAGTGGATTACTACTCCACGGCATGGGATATCATTATCCTCTGCATCGGTTTCCTCTTCGCTTTTCTGATTTTCTTGCAGCAGCGATTTGGTGGTTGTTGTTTCATTCCAAAGAGATTCAGAGAAAATGTGGGTTATGAGAAAGTTGTAGAGCTACAACAAACTGGTGAGCAACACCAATCCAATGATTCTTGACAATATATTATACACATAAATTTTGTTGTCATACCACTTTTGGCTTAACCTCTGCAGTTTTTTTTTTCTTTTTTGTGGGAAAACAAAATGTTACAGAGTGAATAGAAAGTAGAAACTTTAATAAAAATGTAACCTAATTACCGAATATGAGAGTAGCATTTGAACAAGAACAGAGGATTCTCTTGTAGATAGTTTATTCAACTCGTGCTGTGAAAATCAGTGTAGACAGTGTTCATGAACGATAAAAGATTCTGGTGCTTGTCGTATCAAGTATAATGTTGATCTACTGCTGAAACAAAACTCATCACTTGATCATATTACCTTCATGAATCCTTGTCTCATAAGACATTTTTGGTATCACATCAAGTAAGAAAAAAGAAACTCTCAGCAGGGACTTCTTGAGCTGAAAATTGCAGTGGTTTCTTCATCTGCTTCAATCTTATCATCTTTCATGCGTTGCAACAGAGTATCAACATTGCTTCCGCCTTCTCTTATATCGGCTTTGACAAGAGCATGATACATCTGTTTGTTCACACCGACACAATTCCTAAGAGATGCAACAAAACTTTCTACTTCTTTCGAGCTTCCTTCATCGCCGAGCCAACTCAAAACACTTCTAACCAGCTTCAACCCGGGTCTATATTTTCTGTTCCCTAATTCTATATCTAAGGCAGTTTTCATACACTTATAAGCATTATCTAAAACACCCTTTTCTGCATAACCAGTAGCCACAAGCTCCCAAGAATCTGGTGTAGTAACCTTCCCTCTCCTAGTTAAATTTTCAAGTATGGCTTCTGCTTTCTCTTCCATACCTTTTCCAGCATACCCACGAATCACAGTGTTAGGGACTCGAAAGTCGTAACAGTTTCCTGAAGATCCCCATTCCGTAAGCACATCCTCAGCTTCTTTCAAAGCATCAATCTTCACAAGAGACTGCAAAACAGTAAGATAGTCCTGATTAATTCGCCTTTTACAAACCTTTTTCTCCAATTCCCATAACCTTAATACCTCTGTCTTGTTCCCTAACCTAGCATATAGCGTTATGAGATGATTATTACCTTCACCATCTTTCTTCTCCAATCTATTCTCCGACATTTTCAAAAGCTCAATCGCTTTATCACAATCACCACCATCAAGATAAAACTTCGCAGCAACAGCATAAGTATTCCAATCCATTGTAATATCCCGTTGTCTCTCCATATCTCGCAAAATCATACCAATCCTCTCAAGATCAGACATAGCACCATAAGCATTAATACAGATCCTATAACTGTAATTATCCGGAACAACATTATCTTTCTTCATCTCATCCAAGACACCAGGAACTTTTTCGTGCTGACCGATGTTCGTGTAAAGACACATGACGTTGTTGTAAGTAAGAGACGAAGAAACGAAACCCATCTCCTTCATCTTCTGAAAATGCAAGAGAGATTTCTCAACGTTTTGTTGCCTAACGTAACAATTCAAAAGCGCTCCATAAGTCTTATCGTTCTTGTATTGTTCCTTGAGGTTTTCGAAATACTCTTCTGCAGTGACGAATCCATGAACTCGATCTCAGCGTGCTCTGTTGGTGAAAACACACAAACACCAGTCTCGTTCATCCATTTTGAAACCTGAAAAATGATAAACCTTTTAAGATTTTTCTCGGCAGCTTAAAGAGAGAAAGATCCTTACTTTATGTAAATCAGTTACCTCAAGTGCGTGTAGGAAGCGTTTGCGTCTACGAAGATCATGAACGATGCGAATAAGCTCAGCAACAGAGACCTTTTTACCGCATTGAACCCAGTTTTGGAGTTCTGGGTAGACACTTGATTTAGGGTTTCCTAAAGGACTGATTTTGGAGTAAAGCGTCGTCTTTTTAACTCTGTTAGTGTAGTAATATCTGCTCGCAATCAAATTCGCCGGAAATCGCCTCAGTATATTCATCGATTCCGGCGAAAACTCTGCTCAGTATTTGAACTCGATTGAGGAGAATTTACAAAATGAAAATGCAAATAAATATAAAGGTCTCGAGTTCGATTCTAGCCATCAACATTTTTAGATTGTTTTTTTAAGGCTTATGATAATTGCAAATTAAACCTAAATATTTAATTAAAATTCAATTTAAACCCTATTCTTTCTTTTGAACCTTTAACCCTTTAAACCTTGTTCCTTTCTTCTTCTCCTTTCCCTATGTGTAAACTCTTCATGTGGTTCTTCTCAGTCTGCAACAAACACAACAATGGAGTCAATCTCCTGTTACGTATACGAGAGACAACGTTTTCTCGTGGGTATGGATCTTCAATGGGAAGATTTGGTCTGTACAAAAGGATCCCCCCTCTAGGAGACCCTAAGATTTCAATTGTTCCTGTTCTTAATGAATGGCGTGGAGAAGGAAAATACACAAGCAAAGAAGAGCTTCGTGGAATGATCAATGAGTTGACAAAGTACTAGAGAGTCGTTCGTGCTCTTGAGGTAATTTGCCACATTACCATTTTCTTTGGCGTGATACATGTAATGTGTTGTGATCCAACAAGTCACTGTGTTTGAGGTTTTTGCTAATTAAGAACAATGAATAATGTTCATTAGTCTCTCTACTGATATTTTGATTCAGCATATTGGTGTGTGTTAGAATGAATTTGAAGGTTGTCTAGGCATTGTAAAGCTTTGGACTTCAATGCACTGAGATGTGTTATGATCTTTACCGTAATGTAATGCACTGAGATGTGTTTTTAATGTCTAATAGGTATCGCGGTGGATGTCTGATACAATGTTCTTTCCTCTTTCGCCGGCTGATTTTGGTATACGCATAAACTTTATATCAAGAGTCTGTGGACTTGGGGAAGCAGAAGTTTTCTTTGAGATCATTCCTAAAAATATGAAAGGTATTGCTGTCTTCTCTAGTCTACTTAGCTGCTACGCACGTGAAAAGTCTGCAGAGAAAGCTGAGAAGCTTGTGGTAACCATGAAGGAAACAGGGATTCCCATGGATACGCGTTGTTACAATCTTTTGATGAATATGTAATATCAGATGAATGAGCATGGGGAATTAGATGAGTTGATGTTTGAAATGGAGCACAAGGGAATCTCTTTTGACCAGTTTACTCTCAGTATTCGTATCAGTGCATATGCTGCAGCTTCTAATATCGAAGGAATAGAGAAAACTATAGAGAAGATCTCATCAATGTCTGAAACAGCTATGGACTGGACCATTTATAGTACTGCAGCCAAAGCATTCCTAAAAGTTGAGCTCATTGATAAGGCAACAATAATGCTTAAGAAGTGTGAGGAACTTGTGAATAAAGATAGTGGGAACGAAGCATTTCACACGCTCCTGAAACTGTATGGGGAAACCAGGAGAAAGGAAGACCTTTCCCGGGTGTGGCTCCGTTTTAAAGAAGAGAGAAAAGTGTTCAACGTTGGATACAAGAAAATGATAAGCTCTGCTTTGAAACTCGGCGACATTGAATTAGCAGAAAATGTATATAACAGTGGGAATCCAAGAAGCTATCTTATGATTTCCGTATTCCTAGTCTGTTGATAAAGTTCTACTGCGAAAAGAGTCTTATCGAGAAAGCTGAACTACTCATGAAAAAAGCAGAAGGGAAAGGTGTTAATCCATCTATGGATGTATATCTTTGCTTAGTAAATAGTTATCTTGAGGGTGATTGAGCGTGCTGTTTCAGCGAAGTCAGAGGCCGAACAGGGACTTGAGCCTCAGAGACAATTGCTGAGTTCATGCTTAACGTGTTTAAGAGGGAATCGTGATAATGGAAAGAGGTTCGGTGAAGTAATGGATTCGTTCACGAGTGAGAATCTCTTCTCTGTAAAAGCACTTGAACGACTTTCTCATCATTTTTCACAAGTTAAAGAAAATTTCATTCTTTCTTGATGAAGTCATCATGTTTATCCTTCTTCAAAGTCGTTTTGTAAGAATCTCAAATAATTCAAGTATTTTCCAGTAGCTTTCAGGTACTTCTGCAGAACAAATAAAATGTCTAAAGACACCAAACCATGATAGGTTAAATTTTCTTGTTGCCACATGATAATTACTAAAAATCGTAGTGTAGTTGGGACTTGGGAGCCGGAAAACATAAATATATATTAATTGATATATTTTTCTAGCTCAGAAGAAATGCAGAAACATTCATTACACAAATTTGTAAATTTAGTCTTGTTACAAAGCTAAGACCAAAAAGAGAACGGAAGTTCAAGTTTACAAAATCAGAGAGCAAAGCTCCTCACTGTCTGCCTTTAGCAGATTTCAGGTGTTTGGTAAGCATCCGTGGCGCAATTGCCATTGACATAAGCTCTTGAAAGAGCAATTTGCAAGCATACGGAATGTGAACCTGAGAAGATTTAGATGAAATGCCATCAGAGAAGCGAGCATGAAAGAGATAAAGATGAAGATCAACAGTTTTTATGTTTTGGAAACTTACCTGAACAATATCTGTTTTGTTCTTGCAACCTCTGCATTCAAAGGAATTCTTCTTCAGATTTGCAATGGCGATGAGCCCACAGACTTCACACACATGTACCCTATACGCATCGCTCTGATCAAACAGCCTCTCTTTCAAAAAGTTAGCAGCACCATGTGCAATCATGCAATCACGTTCCATTTCTCCAAATCGGAGACCACCATCACGGGATCGCCCTTCAGCTGGTTGCCTTGTGAGGATTTGCACTGGACCTCGTCCACGCGAGTGAATCTTGTCATCAACCATATGCTTCAATCGTTGGTAATAAGTTGGTCCAAGGAATATCATAGCTGTGAGTGGTCTGCCCGTGTGACCATTGTACATCCTCTCAAATCCACGCATTTGGTACCCACATTTATGAAGAGCTTTGCTTATATTATCCACCTAAAGACACACAACATTGGTCAAATTTATACTAAGCCAATGCTAACCCAGCAGCTATGGAAAATGCAAGTTACCGTGACATCTGTAAAAGGAGTCGCATCTCCTTCTTTTCCCATGTGAGCTGCCACTTTTCCCATGATGCACTCAATTAGCTGTCCAATTGTCATTCGAGACGGAATAGCATGTGGATTCACAATAATATCCGGAGTGACGCCTTCTATTGTCCAAGGCATGTCCTCCTGTGTGTAGGTCATGCCAACAGTTCCCTTCTGACCGTGCCTACTACTAAATTTGTCTCCAATTTGAGGAATCCGAACGGATCTAACCCTCACTTTCACAAACCTCAAACCATCTGCATTTGTAGTCAATAACACCTACAAGAAGTTCAGAAGTTATAGGATTATAGAACTTTCAGAACCCCAGATTTGCGTTAAACAGGATTTGATCAGTTTCATAGTTGAGTCCTGAAACCTTCTAAACTCTTAACTGAAAGGAAATACCAACGTTACCTGATCCACCATTCCAGTTTCACTATGTCGCAAGCTTATACTATGATCGCGTCTAGTGTATCGTGATGATTGTCCTTGAGCCTCATCTTGAGATATTGGAGTGGTTTTCCCAATGATAACATCTTCACCTGAAACTCTAGTACCCTATACCAGAATAAAATGGTATGATAAGCTTTCTAACATTAATCGCCTAATCAGATATAATCATTGGAACAATCAACTATATACTTACAGGAGGTGCAAGACCATCATCATCCAGTTTTTCATAAGAACCATGTCGCATACCCTGCAGCAGAAACCCCAACTGTATAAACTACTCCACTTACAAAAGCACCACAGTAAAATGAACTGTAAGTGTCAAATTATTTCTTACCATTGTACTTGCTCTGTCCGGGCGCCCAAAGTCTTCTTTGACAAGCGTCCCCATTTTTTTCTCCTCATCTCTGCCACCAGACAGATTGCAGTGTAAATAAACAGAAAGACTGAAAGCAAATGTCAACAAGTATGGCAGACTCACCTGTAAGACCGAAAGAATAACGATCGAAAGAAACCCCGATCTATTGAAGACTGATTCATGATGACAGAATCTTCTTGATTATATCCAGAATAGCAAGAAATGGCAACAATAGCGTTCTACACAAGAAGGGAAAAAACAACATTTGAGAGATTTGATAGAAGAGTAAAAGCTGAATTCTGAAAGACTTGTAGCAAAAATAACTCACAATTCCTGCTGGAAGTTGCCTAAAGTGAAGATGCTCCATAGCTCTTGTGGTAACCAGAGGCTTTTGAGGGTAATAGAGAACATACGCTAAGGTATCCTAGTTGACAGAACATTAATTATAATATCAGTAAAGCATGTAGTGTTAATACAAGAGATGGTATGAAAAGAAAAGACTAGAACCTACCATGCGAAATTGGTAGTTAGTGACATAAATTCCCATTGCTTGCTTCCCCATGGCAGATTGATATGTATTACGTGGTGACTAATACATCAAAATGCAGCAGGGTAGAGAAAAGTAGAAGAGCTAGTTAGCATGAAAGTGAATTTACAAAATGAAATCACTTCTCACAGAAAAGTCACATAAAGAGAGATACCTGATTATGGTCAGGAAATGGTATGATTGAAGCACAGACCCCCAATATCAGAGATGGGTGAATCTCACAATGTGTGTAGTTTTCAGTATAAGCCTCTTCCGGGTGGAGTCTAGCTTGAACCAGATCCTACAATAATTTAGGAATGAGATCTCTGCAGAAATTAGTGCACCATAAAATCATTTATCATATCATCATTCTATAACTCACACTGATAGTCATGGAAATCATGGTCGTCTCCTCTTCCTCTGTGTCTATGTATTCTATAAATCCCTTTGCAACCAGATGATGCCAACCATCTTCTTCTGAGCTTTCCTGTGTAAATGAAAACAAATATTGGTACAGTGTAGTTATAATTAAAGGCATTTTGTGAACAGAAAACTAGAATCTTACCCTTTGCTGCAGAGCATAGATATCTCTCTTCTTTATCAACAGCCTCTGATTATCAACAATAAACAAAGGACGGCTACAACGGCCATAATCAGTGTATATACGAAGCTCTTTTAGGCGAATATCTCTGACAACGCCAACTTCAGTGTTAACATCAACCTGCAAGAGGAAGAAAGTAATAAATCACTTCAACTAAAAGTTGCAATATATATCCTAAAATATTTGGAAACGTGAAAGAAATTCTCCATGCTTACTCTTCTTCTCAGACGTCTCAATGTCTTCACTAACATGTCAGGGTCTCGATGGACTCCAACCCACATTCCATTGACGAAGATTTTTGTGGCTTGGGGTATAACAGATGGAGAGATTTCCTACATTCAAGTTAAGACTTTCAGGAAACAAAGTGGCAGAAATTAGGTAAGAAACTGACTTTGAAGTGCTACAGACCTCAAAATTCTCAGTACCCCATTCTTCCAAAAATTCCAGAATGGGATAAGCAGCAGACCCAACTGTTATGTAGACCATGAGAGCCAAGTTTTTCACCAGACCACAAGCCTGCCACAGGAAAGACACAATAAGAAATGGAACTAAATGAAATCCAAAACACCCTTATTTCTATGAATGTGACAGTTTTACCTGTCCTTCAGGTGTTTCAGCTGGGCACATCATTCCCCACTGTGAGTTGTGCAGTTGTCTTGGTTTTGCCAATTTTCCTGGCATAGCAGACTCGATTAGGATTCAGGTGGGATAAACAAAAGTACAAGCCAGTCTAACTTGCAAGTATGTGGATAATAAAGAGGATCATGGCTAAAATACGCCAACTGCATGAACAGATACACTGACACAATATAGAAGAGCAGAAAGAGAAAGAGGCTTTACCTTCACGTCCTATTGGAGAATTGAGCCGCCTCAGATGAGACAAAGTTGAAGCATATGTTAACCGATTAAGAACCTGTTGTTAATTAAGACTTTAGAGCCATGTAAATCATGCAATAAACCATAATAGACCAAAACTGTACAACCTAAAAACAGAAATCAAGAAATTATTTGGGCTCAAAAACAGAATTAAGATAGAAATATCCTAACCTGAGAGACTCCAGCTCTTGTGCCTGCAGCATTTGCCTGACCCCAGTTCCCAGTAGCAAGAGAGTATTTCAGGCCAGAGGTAATTGTTTTAGCCTTTATGGCAAATTGAAGATTGACTTCTTTCCCATTGTCGACGCACTGTTAAAACAACATGAATAAGACTTCGAAACACAGAATAACAAGCTACAATTAAAGTCTCCAGCTGGATAAAGAGTAACTATGTAAGAGACCTTCTGAACATAAGATCTAACATCCCTTGTTAGCTTTCGGAAAAGCTGCATGTAAAGAAGATGTTAGGTCAGTAAGAGAGAAAAAAAACTGATACCTAAAATCTTTCAAAACTCCCCAGTAATGCATAAATGTGGGCCGATAACAAACCATTCTAAACAGTCCTCCAAGTAAAGGACCAGCAAGATCCAGCCTTTTGTTACCATAATGATCCCTATCATCTTCTGGCCTTCGGCCAAGTGCACAAAGCAGCAGCCGGTGTATGATATACCTAAGGATTATAGCATAATATGAGCAACACAGAAACATATGAAATCCCAATAAATGCGAGTGAGCTAAATACCCACCCAAAATAGTAAGCTTTCTTCGTCTCACAATGTTCCCCAATTCCTACATGAGGAAGCATTTCTTTCTGAAGGATATCTTTC
The DNA here is from genome assembly GCA_028015245.1 of Cardamine occulta. Lineage (NCBI taxonomy): Eukaryota > Viridiplantae > Streptophyta > Magnoliopsida > Brassicales > Brassicaceae > Cardamine > Cardamine occulta. The sequence continues at coordinate 12,328,506 of CM051387.1, forward strand.
GCATACCTGCAATGATAATATTGCAATTGCAAACCTCCAGTGTGAAAATCTCAATAGTTCTTAGATCATAATGCCCAACTTAATTGGTTTAGATTATCACATACTTTATTCTTTTTTCCTTGGTTACACCAACAGTTGCACCACGTTTCCCAATATAGTCAAGTGCAACCTGAAACAATATGAAAGTTATCAATTAATTGCATGATCAATTCTTATAGCATCCAACATGAGAACAGCCATGATAAAATTTGTCATTAACCAAGTGAAAGGATAGTGGATACCTGCTGATTTTGAATCACGAAAGCTTCTTCCAAGGAAGGCCTGAGCAACTCCATCATCTGAGTATCGGCAAAATCATAGCAGATGTGTTCCAATATGTCCTTATCGGCAACAAATCCCAATGCACGAAATACTATGATAATAGGAATTTCTGTTCTGATGTATGGAAGAGTACATCGAATATACTGTCCAGATGAACCCTGCATCCATTGTCACATAGAATATGACTTATTTACCATTTTCTAGAATTAAAAGAAGAAATATCGAGGAAGGATATAGTAGAGTTGGACTATTACCCCTTTTGCACTAGCACGAGCAAGCATACGCACAAACATTGTGCTTGGAGGCCTATTTTGGTTCTCAGCCATAGAACGGACTTCACCAACATATGCATATTTATTTGGCTGTCTCTTCTTGAACACATAAACATGGTTGGTACTCATCTTCTCCTGAGCAATCAGAACCTTTTCACTGCCATTAATAATGAAATATCCACCCTGATCATAAGGACATTCTCCAAGCTCTGTCAAATCTTTCTCCGAGTTCTGAAACAAGGTACAATAACTAGACCGGAGCATGATGGGAACCTGGAAAAAAATCAAACAAGAAGAAAACGTTTAACAATTAGAACCATATCGTAGAGGCAGTTTAGTAAATTTTGCACAAAAACTAAGTTTGCACACCTTTCCAATGAAAACTTTAGTAAAATCCTGTGTTTCTGTGACTTCCTCACCATCATGCCCTTTCTTAATAACTCTCTTAGTAACATCGACATACAAAGGAGCAGAGTATGTGAGATTTCTCAACCTCGCAGCCTTAGGGAACAAGGTGGCAGTTTCTCCATCAGACTCCGTCATCATCGGTTTACTCAGATAAATCTGTCCAAAACTAATCTTGTAGATTGTCTGCAGGAAACCACCCACGTCAGAAATACAGAAATACAGAAAAATTGATACCAAGCCCATTATCCTAATACCCGAAATGCCAAAACTAATTTAAGCTTTAACTGATGTTCAAAACCACTGAAAATACACCTTGAAAAAGTATTGAATACAAAGATAATCTAGGGAAATCAATGAGACCAGCTACACGAGAAGGGCAAACCTAATTGCAACAAAACTGTACAAGCTAAAACAGATTTTCTGGAGGAAAATAATCACATCAGAGATACAGCAAAAAGATACTGAACACATTTTCCTAATGCCGAAACTAATTTGAGCTACAACCAGTACTCAAAGCCACTGGAGATAAAAAACGAATAGCTCGAGCATTGAACTCAAAGACAATCTCGGGACATCAATGAAATCAGCTACTCGAGAAGGGATAACCATAACTGCAGTAAAACCGTCATACCATAGGTACAGCCAAAGAGATACCAAACACATTTTCCTAGTGCCAAAACTGAAATTGAGCTTCAACCAATATTAAAAACCCACTGTAAATTCACATTGAAGAGGCAACAGCTTGAGCACTGAATACAAAGATAAACTCGGGACATCACTGAGATCAGCTACTCGAGAATGGCAAACCCTAATTGCAACAAAACCGTACAAGCTAGAATTGAAACACTTAAGAGCCGCCAAAAACAAGATAAATCCGCAGAGAATTTTGATTGCCCTTCGAAACCCTAGAAAGCAAAAAAAGAGGAAACACCAGTGAAACAACCTCGGCAAAATCAGACTGGTGGCCAGGATTGTGCTGAGATTCAGGTCGGATCTCGATATCAGCAGACTCATCAACGATTTCTTGCATAGTATTCTGAATAAACTCATCAAACGAATCGAGCTGCTGACGAACGAGACCTTTCTCTTCGAAGTAAGCAGATATAACAGCCCAGGCGTCTTCCTGAGTAATTTCCTCATCGTCATCGTCGTCTACATATTGAGGTTCGGGTTCGTATTCGTTATACTCCATTTTAATCACCTTCACTGAAGATTAGAGCAGAGCTAAGCAATACTCAAGAGCTCTCAGAACAAAAGAGAGAGACGCAGAAAAAAAAAAGACGACCAAGAGCTTGAGTCTCTCTATATAAAAGTTCCGAGGAAGAGTTAAGTCGGCTTGCTTTATGGAAAGGACCGGTTTCATTCGATAACCGGTTTTAGGCGGTTGGATAGAAAACGAACCCGGTTCGATTGTGAGAGAGCTTAGAATGTTAAATGACGGAAATATCCTTGGTATATAATCGTAGTCCCACCTACATTTCTATGGCTTCGGCGACATTTCCGGAAGTAGAGAGAGAGAGAGACGGAGAGTGAAGGCGGAGGCAGAGAGAGAAATGATACCGCAGCGATGGACGCCGCCGTGTGGGAGTCAATGCACGCATAAGTATGCAGCTCTTACGCAGCTTCCGTGTATGTAATCTCTTAGATTCTTAATTGGATCCGTAATGGCTCAATTAGTTTTTATGCTCTTGGCTCGTTGTTTTGATGGTTTAGCTCTCGATGATAAGAATCTGTCTCTCTTTAGAGACTTTATTATGAGGAATACATGTTGGAGTTGCTAATATTGGTTTTGGATTTGGATTGTTGATTGATTTCTTGATTCAGAAGTCCATTAGTCTTCCGAGGGTTTCTTCTTTTTTCTTTGTTGTGAATTGATAGTTTTAGTTTTTTCTTGGCGCATTTAATTAGATTGTTCTAGAGATAACTCATAGTTTTAATTGCTTCTTGATTGAATTATGTAAATTCAAGAATGTGGAACATATCTACCGATTTGAAGTAAGGAGATTATGCAGAGTTCTTAGAGCTTCTATCATGTAATTAAGAAAGAAGATCATATGAAGTTAAAGGGAAAGACTAAGTACTGTTATTAAAGATGCTTCTGTGAAGTATAGACACATATGTATGCTTTAGCTAGTAAAAGGGCTTGGTTTGGCTGTTTCTGATGAAAGCTTTTCATTATTTGATCTCTATATTCCGGTCATGGTCACAAAAGCTAGCTTTATCCTCCATGTTGTTTGTATAAAATTCTTTCAAGATCATAGCAATCCATGTTTTATTTCACTTTACCATCAGTTCAGGCATTGATGATAAATCCTGAATATGTGTAGGGAGAGTCTTCTGCAAAAAGGGATGTGATACTGATAGTGACTCATGGGAAGATTGTAAGCATTTCCTTATAATCTCTGGACTGAAGAGCAGTTAGATACTTAGATTTAACCTCACTATGCAACATCAAAAAACCAAACTTGTCTCCTACATTACATTTGTTCATGAAGATATCTCCTCTTTTCAGGTTTTAGTTTCCAAATTAAATTGGTGTAATAGTAGTGTACTCTCTATAGGTGTAGCAGACTGCAGTGAAATATGCTACAAAGACCCTGTTCTAAAAGACCAAGAATGGAGTAAATACATAGATCGTTCTCCTGGAGCTGCGAGCTGCTCTGAGGTATTCACACTCTTCTTAAAATAAACCTTTTTCTTCAATCAAGAGAAATAGACCGAACCATATCTAATTTGTTTTACATGTCCCTCTGTTAATAAAAATTCAGGATTGCTTCCACGCGTGTGTCGCAGGCTGTGGTTACAAGGTTTGTGTCCTTGTTTTAGCCTTCAATTTGATGTGTTTGCAAATGTTCTTCTTCTTTGTTAATGTGTGTAGCTATTTGTGTCATTGGTGCAGTTTGATGTTGAAGCTGAGGAAGTCAATAAGGTGAAACCAAAGAGACCACCACCACCACCACCAAAGCCACAACCACCAGCACAACCTCAAAGACCAATGCAGCCTCCTACTGAGGACGTTCCAACAACTTCTGCCTGACATATCACCTCCTTCATCAAAGGCTAACGCTTGAAACTCCTCAATTTTTGGGATCTAACATGTGAGGGAGTATAAATGTTCAAAGTAGCCAACTCAAAGCAACTTGGTCCATAATCGATATTCTTTATAGTTTTGTAACTGGAGATTGGAGTGTATTAGTGGGACTCGTCCGTGGATGGACCCTTATGACTTTTTTGGTCCTCGAGGCATATTAATGAACTAGAAACATCATAAACAGCTCAACTTCATGTTACTTAAACATCACCACTTGACCAATTAAACGAAAAACCTTTAAATAATACTCTTAGTAGGGGTGGGCAAAATATTCGGGACCGAGATCCGCTCCGATCCGATCCGAAAAACCGGATATCCGAGGTGTCTAGATCCGGATCCGGATATTTTATTTTGAAAATCCGGATCCGTATAGTTTTTATTTAAAATATATGTATAGTATTTATATAATAGATTGAAATTGATGTAAAATATCACAAAAATAAATTTTATTTGAAATTTTTTGTGTACTTTTAAAATCTTACATAGCAAATATATTCAAAAATGTTTATAAAAATTAATTTTAAATATTTTATATAATATTTTTTATTTTTTTAATATATTTTAATAAATTTATATTATTATTTTAAGATTTTAAGCTATTTTTAGCGGATCCGGATTGGATTCGGATATCCGCAGATATTGACGGATCCGGATCCGGATAATTATTTCTCGGAAATCTTTTATAACTTCTTCATTTTATGCTCTTTTGATTTATTTATCTATTAATTAACACAATTTTTTTTTACTTTTGTATGAAATGAGAATAGGTCTTTGAAGATGCATACAAATCACCACTGAGCATAGTTATCCTTGACGATATTGAAAGGTCAATCATACTATTTTTTTTTTCTTAGTTAATTAGTTTCAAAACTCTTATTTTTTGCATTCTTTGCGATTATTCGTTTTTTTCTTCTTGGGAGCTCAGTTGAATACTTATACCATTGGCATTGTAAGTTGTTGGAGTACACGGAAATTGGACCGCGATTTTCAAATGAAATTCTTCAAACATTATTGAATTTTCTCAAACAGTCTCCTCCGGAGATGTGTATATATATATATATATGTATATATTGTTTGTATTGCGTATAGTAACATAATTTAAATCATTAGGGAATAAATTATATAACAAACATCTCATTAACTTTCTTGACAGGGAAGCAAACTTCTTGTAATTGGTACAACAAGTGAAGTAACGTTCTTAAAAGCTGTTGGTTTGCGTAAAGCTTTCTCTGTTACATACTCTGTTCCATTACTAAGGACTGAGGATGCCAATAAGGTAATCTGTTTTCTTGCAACTCATTCTTTTTTTTTTGTTCGTTCCGGTCAGAAGCTTTTCTCATTCGTATACAATAATGCATTGTTATAAAAATGGTTCATGTTGGTTGGCGCATGACATCAACCCTAGTGTCTTAACTTGTTCCATGGTTCAGGTGCTGAAGCAACTAAACGTGTTCTCAGAGGATGATATCGAAGAAGCTTCCAAAGCCCTTAATGATGTATGTGCATCAATCTCATTATGTCTTACTCTCTATTAGAACTGACAAACAAAAGGGTCGACATTATAATCTAGTATCGTTTTACTTCTAAACATTTTCTCACATATCTTTCGTAGATTCCAATCAAGCAGCTATACTTTCTTATCGAAATGGCAGCCCGAAGAGATGGCAGGTCTATAGAGACGATCTACAATAGGAAGGAGAAACTCAGCATCACTCATCTCCTGGATTGTCGTGAGGAAGTAACCGAAGACATCTGATTTTACAGTTGGGGATCTGAAACAGTAATTAATTAAAGACTGGTATTGATGCCAATGTCAACTACAAAAAAAAAAAAAAAAAAAAAAAAACTACAAACAATATATTTTAGAATACTTATTATCGGAAATTTCGACTTGGCCGTATTTTCTTACTAACGAAGTCGCCAATGAGTATTTATATTTATATTACTAAATATTTGTAATCTATTAGAATATATATATATATAATCTATTGTAAGATAATTATTCTTGACAAAACAGAAAAAAAAATCTTCAGAAGGAAGTCATTTCTTCATAATTAAGAGTTTGGTGACTTTGGTACCTTTTTTTATCACTTTTTCTCCTATCAACGAGACTCCGTGATAAAAAAATTAGACCCCACAAGAAGAAACGACACCGTTTAGACTCATCACGTCACATAAAAGCTACTTACTAGTTTAACGAGAAAAAGAAGAAGAATTAAAATCTCTCTCACATGGCTCTTTCCTTAAACCGCGTCAGATCGATCTTCCCGTTCACTCTAACGTTCCTCTTTATCTTCGTCGGAAACTCACTCTCCGAAGGTTTAAGGCCGTCCGATCATGGCCTTCAGTACCAATCCAGCTCACCACCAACCGAATCTCACTCACCGCCGGGAAAAATGACGTCCTTCTTCGGAGATTCACATTCTCCTCCTCCTTCTCACTCTCAGCTCCTCCCTAAAGCTACGGCGGCTGACGATGACTCGTGGTGGCGAGATGGAGCTCAGAACCGACGAGATCAAGTGATGAAGCACGTGTTTCTAGCGGCGAGTATCATCTGTGGTGTCTCCGGCGTTGCGCTTCTGGTGGTTTTTACTTTGGTTTACTTCTTTAGGTATCGGAAGCAGAATCTTTCGACCTTACCCTGTAACGATTTAAAGTAGAAATTCGATTTTGATTTTTTAAAATTTTAATTGTAATTTTTTAACTTTCTGTATGCAATTTTAAAAATTATTTTAGAGCACTTTGGTTTATTTCGACGACTTTTAATTGTTTAGAGCACTATTACACCCACATATTCTCTTATTATTGTTGCCAAAAAAAAAATATTGTGTGGTTGTAAGGACCTGTGAGACTTCGAACTGCATCTGTTTTGTCGAAAATAAAAATGATTTAAAAGAGGGAAAAGGTTTGTAGTCTCTTATTATTTGTCTGTTCATTTAAATAACTTATGGATTCGAAAACTTTGTGCCAAAAAATAACATTATATAATTGATAGAAATTTCTTGTAGTAACTTGTAAATAATCATTAATTTTTATTGTTAAACTACCGTGGTCACAAATAAATCAACAAATAAGGTTGGTATATATTTGCTATGACATAATTTGTTAATTTGTTTCATCGCATTCAAACAAACAAATACGTTAATCTACTGCTAGCTAGCAAATGAACTCTATATTGCATTGTCACATAAACAAAACTTAAACAGCCACGGTGCAGTAGTCAGTTAAATAGCTCGTCATAAATATTATAAAAAAAAAAACCAAAGTTCAAACTTTATTTATTTTTGGTCATTATAGATACTTTGAATAATAATTAAAAAAACATAAAACCATTTGGAAAATCATGTCTTATATAAAGCGGTATAAGGCTAATAGATTGTTTCAATGGTGACGACAGGCAACATAGTTTAAACAGCTTGATATAATGTATGTATAATGTTAATTGAAAAGGTTTTGTAACTATAGCAATTGAAATGGGCATTCATGCAGAAAATGTAGTTTGCCTCTCGGATAAAAATATTTACTACTGCGACAAATCGATTTACTTTCTTTTTTTCTTAAAGAGCACAATCTAATTTTGTAATGTTATGCTAATACATAGATATTAATCTAAATGTATAACAAGCGATCCTTAAAATTATGATAGAAGCTCAAAAACTATTTGATTAGATGACAGCATTAAATTAATTAGATGCGTCAGTGTTAATTATCTCTTCTAACAATGGGACCCAAATATCTGATCAGATGATTTTTCCAAGTCAAATTAATTATCTTGTTGTCTGGCCATTGTTTGTTGTTACAGAATCATGTGGTATCCCGCTTGATTTGTAACTACTATCTACATTATGATTAAACACTAAAGTTTTGATCATGTAATGTATATATATTTTCACAAAGTGCATTTGACTCGCCATTTCTTTATTGGAGTATTCAAACTCTTGCACATTGTAACTTCAAGGTCTTATAGTACTTAGCATATTGTGGCCTTGTGGGTTACATCAATAACTGTGGACATATTTATATATTGTGGCTAAGATCTTTCTATTGTGGGTTATGTGATTTTAAGAAAAATCAAAAGTAGCATCAGCCGTAAACATCACAAATAAACACCTAAACTCTAAAAAAAAATTACCTGATTAGGACCGGGTCAGATTAACTTATCCCAACATTCCATTAAACAACAGAAAAAAAAGGTCCACAACATTCCAAATCTACATTTCTGTAGTTTCCGCCACAAAACAATAAATATATAGTGTAAGCTTAAACAATTCTGAACAATCACATATGGAGCGTTGCTCTTCCCTCATTGTTTGTAAAAAATGTATAATGGATAAGCCATAGACCATTTCGCTAGTTTTGTTCAATCGTTTTAGAATTTTCGGACATGTCACAACTTCACCAAACAATACATAAGATAAAGAAAAAGAAAAAAAAAAGTCGGGCCTCTACCATTTGTATTTATCCCTCGAGGTTGCATGCATATCGCTTCTATAGTTTTCTAAAATTAATTAATAATTGTATGTTTTTCTTTGAAGTATAGCCTTTCTTTAAATATAAAATTGTATTTTTGTTATAAAAAATACAATTTATATTATGGATACAGCTAAGAAAATTGTATTAGATTCATAGTATGGGTATACTACAGCGAATAAAATTTAGACTTGTGGAGGAAGCGAAGAAGGTAAAACACAAAACGTGGGTAGAACAAATATGTGAAAGTTTTGCATTGTTTAATTCAACATGCAATTAGTATAGCTCAATATGCATGCATTAGACAGTTGTTTACCATTGACCATTATAATGGTCCAAATCCTAGACTTACTATAAATCAAAACCTAGGTTATTAATTCTTAGGAATTTGACTGCTATTAGCTAGATTAATATAATACCCCATTAGTTGAAAAGCGAATTTATTAAACATCTCATTTTTTTCACTATTAATTATCTCATTTGTATTATTGCCTACATGAATTATGACTCTAGTTGATAACACTGTAAAATGAAACAAAATCCGCAGATTCATAAAATAAGAATCAAACTATAATAATTGACAAACGAGGAGAATGACAATTCTTTTCTATTTTCTCAATAAAATCGTAGGAATTGCGGAATTAATGAACATAGTAGATGAATGATAAAACTTGAAGATCACACAAATCACCAAGTCCTTCCACGTATTATAATATTTTATGTATAGTACAACTAGAAAATGTTTATCTTTTCTTAATATAAACTAAGAAATTAGTCTTCTTGTTGGAGAAACTATCAACGTATAGGATTGTATATTACAAGTAGTGTCATGGTTCCCCACTCACTTCTCTCTTGCCCGATCAAGCCATACTTCTTCTTTATTCATTCATCTTCACCATCATAATTCTCTAAATTTGGCTATTATCTTGTAATGTATATGAGAGGCTTCTCCGTCAAATGAAAGAAGAGCTTTTGCCATAATTGTTTCCACGAGATTCCCTCACATTAAAACCAAAAAGCAAGAGCTCCTTAATCTGCAGGTACTTTGATTTTAGTGAAAACTCTCTTTTATTTATTCACAAAAAATAATCCTCAGTATATAAAATAAATATTACGAGATTACTATGTCATTTTGATAGATAATTTTTTCTTAGAGGAGAAAAGTATTCCTAACTTTCACAGTATCACACAGGTTAACTAACGTTCATATGTTTTTAACAAAAACAAAAAAACTAATGTTCATATGTTAATGAGATGGGTCACATAGATTGGTGAAGGTTGTGTGTTCAACTGCTCATCCCTAACATATATATTTAAATGCATACCAATCTTGTTCCGTGGGATAAGCCATCACATGCACATATATATATATATACTTCCCCTTTTTTCGTTCTATATATATGATTCCTACTCTTTTTTTACATTTTACTTTTGTATTAGAAAAGGAGTAGTGCTTGTGTTGAGCTTATAGAAAACTTTCATAAACATTTTGGAGGTGGCTTGTGATCTTCTCCACCGACATTCAACAATGGCAATGAAGATGAAAGGCATCTACAAAAGCTTCAAATCCATCTCTCAAATGTTTGGTATGACTTTTTACCACATTTCAGTTACTTCATATCTTATTATACTCCTTAGGTATAGTCTTATATGATCTATCGAACTTTCTCACAACTTTATACCATATAATAAAATTTGTAAGTTCTAGACATGAAATATTATATACGAATTATATAATCTCATGATATAAAAGTATGAAGTTCTTTGTTTATTTGGTCGGCAAAGTGTCAAGTTCTAAAGCTCAAGTAGTATATGCCCTCACACACACAAAAAAAAAAAAGAAAAAGAAAAAAAAATCCGGTTCATTTTTAGCCATGGTCCATGTTATTCATCCATCAGAGCATTCAATAATCATTCTTAGAGATGTTTAATGTGATTAATATTTTACATTACAAGATGAAGTAATGAAGCTTAAAACCATTTGTCTTGGTCAATAGTTGTGAAAGAAAGAGATATGGATATTGGGTACCCAACAGAAGTAAAACATGTGGCCCATATTGGTTGGGAGGGCTCCTCTGGTAGTGCTCCTGGTTGGGTAAGCCCTCTTTCTCTCCCCATTTTGTTATTTTTAAATTTATATCTGTCAAAAAAATCTTAAAATATTTTAAAATACTTGCAATAAAATCTAAATTTAAAATCAAACAGTACATATTACACATACTGATAGCTCTCTGATGATGTTTATTTCAAAAATTTAATTGTTTCCGGGGGTGAAGATGAGTGAATTTGAGGCAGGAACAGATCTTTTATCTCCAAGAGCATCATCCTTTAGTCATGCAAGACATTCAAATTCTTTCTTCAGCACTTCTTCGTCTTCTGGTGATATATTTTTCTTTCATTGTTTCATTTGAAGCTTGTTGAGTGTATAAATAATTTTAATTAGATCTTTAACTAATGAATAGAATTGTTTACTTATGTAAACACACAGATTTTGACCAGCGCTCAAGCCAACAAACTATATCGAATAGGCTAAGAGATGTGCCACCAATTCCAGTAGACCTATCCAAGATTCATACTAAGAGCAAGAATAGGAGAAAGAAATCATCTTCAACATCATCACCAAGATCCAAACTATCTCCAAAATCTTCAAGAGCGACAAGTTTATCTAAATCTCCATATAAATCAACAGTATCTCGGTTAAACTCTAATGCATAAAGGTGAATTAAAAACTACAATGAAAAATAAAAACCCAAAGCTTGTGCCACATGTTGTGCATAAGGGACTTTTTTTTGTAGTTCTCAAATTTGAACAACTTCTATGTACATTGTAGAAAGAAGTACAAAAAAAATGAGGAAAGAACATTTAATTTGTGTGAAATTTTTTAATTTAGTTTAACTATTTTTTATTTTAATCTAGATTTATTGGACTTTGGAGAAATGAAAATTTTATTAGAGATGATGAATCTATGGAATACGTTTTATACCAAATTGGAAAATAATCTTAAACTCTTTTTCTTAAGAGAAAGAAACAGTCTTTAATTTTGTTTTCATTTTTGATCTTCTTCAACAGAAAAGGTTTAAGACACATTATATGGTTAAATCATATTACTGTTTATATCTTATTATTATACAGCATTATCCACACTAAAAATAAAAATAAAAATAAAAAGGAGAAAGGAGAGAACAATGATATTCTTTGATCAAAGCCAAGCAACGAACGTAATTCTTTTGGTTGCCTAAGAACATACATTACACATATATTGTCACCTTGCATTAGCTTATTCTTACCATACACATACATTACACATATCGATTTACAAGTAAACATGTGAAAATTTGGAATACAACATAATCTGACAAAGAATCTTAGAACAGATACTGAAATACATAGTGGCCCGAGACTTCATTGACAAGAAGTGAGGCTTAGGCTTAGAGCTCTGACGGCCCGTTACTTCGTCTTTTTAAAGTACAGGAAAGAATGGGACACACTATATCTATATATGATTTGTTGTTTACAAAAAATGTATATGATTATTTTTTCTCACCTATTAAATACCAGTTTCTTTCAATGATATCAAAACAATTGTGAGGTAAGTGAACATTCTTATGTAGGATAAACACCCAATAATCTCTTACAAGTAATCTTAGATTAGCATTTATCTTCGATATATGATTTACTGGTATCCTCTTTAAAAGTAACCAAACTTAAAAAGCTTCCAAAGAACAAATTAGCTTTCACTACTAACCATTATAGTTAAAAGAATGTAGTTATTTTGAAAATAAAGGTTAGGTTCTTATTTGACATGTTAATCTTTTTACATTAATTGAAGAGAAAAACAAATCTTTTTACATTAACTATGAAGTGTACTTCGTTTTCTGAGTAAAGCTTATCGAAGAAAAAACAAAACGATGCATAGTTTCTAAAATGTACTAGCATTCAAAAACTGAGATATGATTCATTGTCTGAAAATTTGTTTCAAATTACTGAAAATAATCATTCACTGGGATATATATATATATATATATATGTATATATATGTATAATAAAATTTCTGAATTTGGAATTTGGAGTTTAAAATTAAACCAAAAAAAAAACCAAATTTGAAAGCAATAAATGAGTTAGTTGGTAGGCAGAAGTCACTCTTTCCCACTAGCTATTATTAGAAGAAACGTCCCCACAACTCCAAGGCGTTTCAGTTTCTTTCATTTACCCAATTACCCTCGTCATATTTACTATATTACCTCTCTTATCAGTTAACCTTTTACACATCCTATCGTTTCTTTCTAGACGAAGTGAACTACATGCCGGTTTCTTGGTTCGCCTATGCATCTCATTTGGATTATTGTCAAGTGTTCAGGAAACCCTTCAAACAATCCTCAAATGATACGCTATCGTTTTGAGTTATATTACAAAATTACAAGTGATGAATTATCTCTGTATAGATTATAGATAGGAACCTAATGGGACAACTAAGCATCAAGATATATGTATATAACTTAATTAATTAGACCTCTAAATATTTGGATAAAATTAGTATACTAAATCAACTAGTTATGTTCCACCAACGAGAGTTTAACAATGATAAACTACTTAGAGTGTGTGTATCAGTTCTTAAACTTTAAAAATTTCTTAAATCAGTTTCTATAATTAATTATTAGCTTCAAGTGGAAAATCACACAGTGATGGATAATAAATAATTGAATATCATAAGATCAGCATAAATACCGGAATAAGTTAAGTACTTCGTCATCCATATACTAAGTTATATATTATATCGAAATGAAACTTATAACCAGAGCCGGCGCTGTACACAATTCCATGAAACATTTGAATGGAATCTCATTCTTTAAAGAATTCCACAAAAATTATATATATATATATATATTTTTTAACTGACGTCAAATGATGAAAAAAAATTTATATATAGAAAGGATGAGTAATGTATTAATTTCATATAAATAAATAAAAAATATTGTGTGGCTCCCAAATTATTATTTAAATCTTATTTAATTAAAAATGAAAATTTAGGTTATTCTCATTTTTAAGTTAATTTTTTTTTGGTTTTAGACTTTTTATTTTTCTCTATTAAATAAGAGAATATATATTAATTTTTTTCAAAAACTTTGATTATATAAGTTTGATAGATGATTTTGCAAAGAAAAATATAAGAAGAGTTATTTTTGAGAAGTTTTAAATTGTTGTTGTATTTTTTTAAGATATTATTATATATTTTTTTAACTTTAGTTTTGTGAAAACTGAATTTTTTTTATTTATTAAGTAATTGAAGATTTTTTTTTTTCGTTTGGAGTTCCAAATTTCTCAAAAACGACTCTGCTTATAACGATTACAAAAAAACAAATTATCTATGAAAATTCACTGAGGAAGACGACAAAATGCAAGGAAAAGCAGCTATTATATATTGACTGCATATATAGTATAGATCACATTAAAAGTTGACATAAATTTAAATATGTGTAATGTGCCTTTCCACAAATCAGCAATTAAATTTAAGATGAAAATTCATTTTCCACATCGGTTTATAGCCAAAATATATATAATCAACTATTGCTAAACTTGGTCCAATATTAAAACTTCTTTTACAGGTCAACAGAGCTAAACACAGTTAACTAATTGACATAATGGCGCACGATGTTTGTCTTTTTATTAGTCAAAACAGTTTTAGAATTTTGATTGTTAGTTTTTTGTTTTCAGTATAAAATCATATTTATAAATGAGGCCATTTTCGACTGTCAGAACTCAGAACTCGAATTCAAGAACAAAAATTCACCATTTTTCCAAAAATGATGAGTGTCAACCCAAATGAGGTATACTGTCTTATCACGAACTTGTGAACAAAAGTTCAACCTTTCCCAAATAAGACGGGTGTCAACCAACTTTTTCCAACCAAGAGAGATTTTTGGTTGCTAGACAAATACTTAATAGTCATTGTATATATTAAATTTAAATTTAATATTTGCATATGCATGATCGTGCGTCAGACAGAAACATAGGACCCCCAAATTATTAAATATTTTTGGAGCTCTATTTGACAGTTTCATATACATACAATAATTTTAATGTATTTTTTCGTTTTTTAAAAAATTGTGCTTTATTTACGAGAAACTTTTTGCTTTTTTAAAATTATATATATATATATATATATATATATATATTTGTTTACGTTGATTAATAGATTGTTAGTGAATCCTGTCATCTTCTTGCTGAAGGAAGCAATAGCTTAATCCAATGACACACACATAACACGTCAGGTAAATCTAGACAACAAAGTCATTGACAATCTATGTAGTATATGCATATTTGCGAACATGTAATTTTAGTTTTACTCAATTTTTACAAAAAAACGTGCATATATCACAAATATGTGCATGGCCTCGTACTGTATGTGTATAGATGTGTATGCATGGATGTGTGTTGTGTACATGAATGGTAGATGTTTGTGATGTAAGTCTTAATGTATGAGCTGTTTCTTGGACCATGGTCCACAATGGATATTGCTCCCCAACTACATTAGTCAATCGAGTGGCCAAATTTTAATTAAAATAATCAATAAACTACCATTAAATATAACTTTGACCTTTTTTTTTATTCATTTGAGATATTCTTGAAACTTACGTAGTTTCCATTTCATCCCTTTCTTTTGATCCTTGAAAGTGGGTCCAATCACTAGTTTTTTGGTACAAAAACACGTAATTATCTAGGTTAACAAAAAAGCAGACACATAATTTATATAGCATCCAAGTTTTTTGTTTTCACTAAAATAATTTAACAGATACGCCTCATAAATTCATTTTGACAGCCATACGATGAAAATTTTGGATTAAAAATTGTTTGATCTAGTCTTTTAGATTGACCAATTTAGAATATAATCATAGATAAATAAGAGTGTAGAATTAGGGAGAGGTGGGCCATTAATAGCGATGTGCAATTAAAAATTGTGATTAATAATCTTGGAAATTTTTGGATAGCTTAGTTATTTTTATGACGATCGTTGTGTCGACGTCATGGATATCGAAACTTTAAATTAATCTCTTTAACTAGCGACTGCCATTTGAATTAGAATCTTACTTTCTTTGAGATCAAATTGCTTAATTACTTATATTATTAAGACATAAAATATAGCCTACAATGTTCTTGCTACACTACTAAATCTCATCACCGATCAACCATCAAGTGAAGCTAATACTAATAAAATACTCACGGGTATTCGACTAATAAGCTCAAACATTATGCTGATTTAATCTATAGAAAATTGTATTTGAAATATTTTAAAGGAATTAGAATCTCTCATGATGCACATTATTGACTGATATAATGTATACTACTAATTGTGAGTATTTAAACCATACAAAGCATTTATATGTCCACATATATTGGACACACATGTAATTAATGTGCAATATGCACAACACATAAATATAAATACTTATTAATCTGATATAGTATTATGCATACAAACATGAATAATAAGTTAGTACTAAACTTAATTATAAGTTATAACCATAATAAGTTAATAACCATGGAATGAATGGTAATAATTTAACATTTTTGTTTACTCCGTGGTAGTTTTTCTTTCCCTACGAAAATCCGTGAGGTCAAAGGGAGAGTAATTTTTTTTGAAAACTGATGAACTGAAATTCACTCTCTCTCTCTAAAAATATACTATATAAGTAAGTATGAATTTTTCTCTCACTAAAAGCATTAATGGACCTTTCGATAATCATAAATGCAATGCACCCTCTCAATGCATTTCGCAATAACTCCTTTTCTTTCTGCCACATCCTTTCCTCATCACCTCTTTCTCTTCTTCCCTTTCTCCTAAGTTCCTCCTTCACCAATTTCTCCATTTTTTTTTTCTTTTCTGAATAGTGATTCTACGTCCTTTCTCCGGTTTCAGATATTCCCTGAAAACCACCGGTTATGTCTTGAATGACTATAAACTGACGCCCTAAGACACCCTTTCAATTTCCGCATCCATCTTTTGCTCTCCACAACAAAGAGAACCAGAAAACCAGAGAAGACTCCGAACTAAAGTTTCATTGTGTGTCCAAAAGTAAGATCTCTCTCTCTCCCTATAAATAAATATATATATATATATATAGGTTTTGTTTCTTTGAAGAATGGGATCTATATTGCATGTTTGTTCATAGAAGCCGGTTCCGTTTCTTTGTTTTTTTCTTCAAGATCTGCATTTTAGTTTTATTTTTTAAACAGTTAAGTCTTTTTTGTCACGATCTAAAAACAAGCGTTACAAAACAAATAAACCTTGTTGGAGTTAGAGGTGTAAAAGGAGGGGTTTGAGTTTGACGAATTTTTACTTAGTTGTTGTGTAGAAAAGGCCATTGACTTAATGTCAACTCTTTAATTAACTCTTTTTTATTAATTCGTTTTTGTTTTTTTTCCCCTTGATTTACTTTTTTTTTTTTTTGTCAGTTATTGTAGGTTTACTGAAACTATTCTCTTTTTTTTTTTTTTTATTACAGTAAGACCAAGGTCAATTTTTTACATATTTTACCGAGAGAAAAAAAGAAGCATTTTTTTTTTACTAAAAACGTTATTTTTTCCTTGGCTTCTGTAACCTGTAAATTTCTCTATCTCGCCAGCTTTTATTAGACAGAGAAAAAAGAGAGAGAAAAGATCATTAAATTCGATCTAAAACTCCAAGAACTCAAACCAACACTTCACAAAATTAGAGTCTGTCTACAGAGTTTCAATTTATTTTTTCTTACAACTCGAGTTCGGCTCAACCAATTCCTATCGATTTTGGATTCACTCTTAAGTAAGTAGAGCCATATAAGTTTTTGTCTTTTATGTTAGCTAATAGAAAATAATTAGGGTTTCCTAGAGATTGACATCTCTTCATCCGATTCTTCTTTGTCCACCTCTGTGTTTTCTTGTAGATCCGATGATATGCTCAGTCTTGTGAGTTTCAAGATTGATTCTATCGTTATTGTTTATAGATTTATAGTTATGATTGTCTGCTTCGTGTATATATTGTATGTATATTTCACTGGATATATATGTGCTTGAATTCTCATAAAACACCAGAACATCATGTCCTTAGAGTGTTTCACTTCAATTTCTCTTATATTATTGATCACATTATACTTAAATATTCATCCGAATATTCGTGTCTTATTTTATAAATTGAATCTTCCGATAACTTGTTTTTTATATGCAACGAGGTTATGTCACGTAGTGGGTGCATTAATACTCATACCCTTTTTGATAAGATGAATACATATGCTTATATAAGCGTATAGGTATAAATAACCATCAAAAATAGAGAAAATGACCAATATTTTGCTTTTCGGTTACTTCTGAAATGTGAAAAAGACCATATAAATATATCTAATAAAGGTATCTATGGTTTCATAATATCTAGAGGATTGCTTTCCATAGTACCAAGATTCATCTTCCTTTTCTATTTTGATCCTCATCTTCATATCATATATATAAACATGACCATTTGATCTTTGATTTTGGACAGTGGGAGATACTTAGAGAAGAAAATCGAGATAAATCAACGAAAATGATTTAGATAATCATCTTGAAGATTTGAAGGAAAATCAAAAGTTTCAAAAACTCCAAAATCGGTAGAGATCAATCATCATCATCATCATGTATCATCCAAACATGTTCGAGTCTCATCATCATATGTTCGATATGACCCCCAAAAACTCCGAGAACGATTTGGGTATTACCGGGAGCCGAGAAGAAGATTTCGAGACTAAGTCCGGCGCAGAAGTAACCATGGAGAATCCTTTAGAAGAAGAGCTTCAAGATCCTAATCAGCGTCCAAACAAAAAGAAGCGTTACCACCGTCACACACAACGCCAGATCCAAGAGCTTGAATCGTAAGAAAATTCTCCACTTAAAAATAATATATTATTAACGATTTGGGATTAGGGTTTATATACGTTTTGTTTGGCTTGTTCGACTCTAGGTTCTTTAAAGAATGTCCTCATCCAGACGATAAGCAAAGAAAAGAGCTGAGCCGTGAGCTAAATTTGGAACCTCTTCAAGTCAAGTTTTGGTTCCAAAACAAACGCACCCAAATGAAGGTACGAATATATATATACTAAGGCTAAATTTTGATTATTAATTATCTCATTATTATGTTCATTTGATATCTATGAACTGGTCTTGAATCTTCAATATTATATAGTATGTTGTTTATTTTTCATATTAATATGAATT
This sequence comes from Cardamine occulta, assembly GCA_028015245.1. NCBI lineage: Eukaryota > Viridiplantae > Streptophyta > Magnoliopsida > Brassicales > Brassicaceae > Cardamine > Cardamine occulta. The sequence continues at coordinate 12,347,286 of CM051387.1, forward strand.
TAATGTGTCATTCCGACCAAATTAGGTTCGATTTAGATAACTACGAAGCCTTCTTAATTACTACACATGCAGTTAGATAATTGCATAGTATATATCCAAGATTAGATATAGCTATCCATATGATTTGCTTCACAAGAAACTTTGTGATCTATAGGCGCAACATGAGAGGCATGAGAATCAGATTCTGAAGACAGACAACGACAAGCTCCGAGCAGAGAACAATAGGTACAAGGATGCTCTAAGCAACGCAACATGCCCAAACTGTGGCGGACCCGCGGCTATAGGTGAAATGTCATTTGAGGAGCAGCACTTAAGGATCGAAAACGCGCGTTTACGCGAAGAAATCGATAGAATCTCTGCCATAGCTGCTAAGTACGTAGGGAAGCCATTATTGGCTACTTCCTCACCTTTCCCTCAGCTCACTTCCTCACGCACACTTGATCTTGAAGTTGGAAACTTTGGGAATAACAGCAATAGCCAGACAGGTTTCGTAGGGGAAATGTTTGGAACAAGCGACATTTTGAGGTCGGTTTCGATCCCTTCTGAGGCTGATAAGCCTATGATTGTTGAGTTAGCTGTTGCAGCCATGGAGGAGCTTGTGAGAATGGCTCAAACTGGTGATCCCTTGTGGGTTTCAAACGATAATTCAGTTGAGATTCTCAATGAAGAAGAGTATTTTAGGACATTCCCTAGAGGAATTGGACCTAAACCTATCGGTTTGAGATCAGAAGCTTCAAGAGAGTCTACTGTGGTTATCATGAATCATATCAATCTCATTGAGATTCTAATGGATGTGGTATACAATCTTTTCCTTAGAACTCTAATCTTTTCAAACTTCAAGAAAGGTTATAACTTTTAGTTGACACTTTTGTTATTCTTTCTCTGTATAGAATCAATGGTCTAGTGTGTTCTGTGGGATTGTATCGAGAGCATTGACACTTGGAGTTCTCTCAACCGGCGTTGCAGGGAACTACAATGGGGCACTACAAGTGGTATATGACTTTAAAAACCCTATCAATTTAGTTACTTGCTTTACAAGCTATTATTTTAAATCATGTAGTAATCCGATTTCTCCTATGTTTGATATTTGTTTTCCGGTATGCTAAGATGACAGCTGAGTTCCAAGTCCCATCACCGCTTGTCCCGACACGTGAGAACTACTTTGTGAGGTACTGTAAACAGCACAGCGACGGTGTTTGGGCAGTTGTTGATGTCTCTTTGGACAGCTTACGACCAAGTCCAATCACTAGAAGCAGAAGAAGACCCTCTGGTTGTCTCATTCAAGAACTGCAGAATGGTTATTCCAAGGTAAACTTAAGGTCTAAATTGATAGTTATAAAAGTACGAGGTGAAGAATTTGAAATGTAATGTTTTATTTTGGGTTAAAGGTGACATGGGTAGAGCATACGGAGGTGGATGATAGATCGGTTCACAACATGTATAAACCGTTGGTTAATACCGGTTTAGCTTTTGGTGCAAAACGTTGGGTGGCTACACTTGACCGACAATGCGAGCGGCTCGCTAGTTCAATGGCCAGTAACATTCCCGCCGGTGATCTTTCCGGTAACTACACTCTCAAAATAAACTTATTGTTAGGTCATTTTGATCAATTTTTAGATTACAAGATTAAATGGGAAATAGAGCAATTTACTTATTGGGTCCCTTAACTTTGTTGTAATTATGAAAGTGATAACAAGTCCTGAGGGGAGAAAGAGCATGCTGAAACTGGCTGAGAGGATGGTGACGAGCTTCTGTAGCGGAGTCGGCGCGTCAACTGCACACGCCTGGACTACATTGTCCACCACAGGATCCGATGACGTTCGAGTCATGACCCGTAAGAGCATGGATGATCCGGGAAGACCTCCAGGCATTGTTCTTAGCGCTGCTACTTCTTTCTGGATCCCTGTAGCCCCAAAACGAGTCTTCGATTTCCTCAGAGATGAAAACTCAAGAAGCGAGGTAATGTAATAGAAAAGGAAAAAAACCCTTTTTCAATAAAGACCAAAAGTTCTTTAATAACTTAGTGATTCTTGTTCAATTTTACAGTGGGATATACTCTCCAATGGAGGGTTGGTTCAAGAAATGGCTCATATCGCTAATGGTCGCGATCCTGGGAACTCTGTCTCCTTGCTTCGTGTCAATGTAAGTAACGTTCTTGAAATTTATGCTTTGTTGTTTGAATAATTTCGTTGTTTTTTCTTAGACACATAACTTATGTTTATAGTTTGTCTTTGTGAAACCGTTAGATTTTTCTGGTAATAAAGTGTTTGAATTCGTTTGTTAAAAACAGAGTGGGAACTCAGGGCAGAGCAACATGTTGATCTTACAAGAAAGCTGTACGGACGCATCAGGATCGTATGTGATATACGCACCAGTCGATATAATGGCTATGAACGTTGTCCTCAGCGGTGGCGATCCTGATTACGTTGCTTTGTTACCATCCGGGTTCGCTATTTTGCCTGATGGCTCTCTGAGAGAAGGAGGAGGAAGTGGTAGTGCTGGAGCTGAAGGAGGAGGAGGAGGTGGAGAAGGGAATAATCTCCATGTGATTACTACTGGAAGTAATTGTGGTTCACTACTCACAGTGGCGTTTCAGATACTTGTTGACTCTGTTCCAACAGCTAAACTCTCTCTCGGCTCAGTGGCTACAGTCAACAGTCTTATCAAATGCACCGTAGAGCGAATCAAAGCTGCTGTGGCCTGTGAGGGGGCCTGATCGAAGTTTTAAGGTAAGCAGTTTTATCTATAGTTTAAGGTAAAATCATTTTCATCTTCTTGATATATGTTTTGTTTGTGTTTTTTGCAGAAGAGTAAAATGGGAGGTTTAAGGAGTTTTTCATTCAAGAAGTTTATGGTAATATTTGTTTCTCTTTTTGTTTTTAGAGTCTTTTGAGATTCTCCAAAGGAAGTCAAGAACGCACCTTTTTGCGTTTTATCTCATTCCGCGTTTGTTTGCGGAAGGCTCAAAAAAGAGGCTTTGAGAAAGAAAAGGTAAAGAGGTTCGGGTATTGACTTCTGCTGGAACCAGAAAAAAAAAAGAATCGGTTTGTTGTGCTTTTCGCGGTTTAGCGTTTTGTGTTTTCTTTTGTTATTATTCGACCATTCACTAGCGAACATTTCTAGCGTTTTGCGTTTTGCATTTTTGCATTTTGCGTCAACTGTCAAAGTGTAAGCTGCTACGACTTGTTATTAAGCCACTCTTGTGGTATTGTCATTATATTTTATGCATGAAACTGTGTGTTTATTAGTTTGTTTGTTATCAAATCTTGAGATTCTCTTCTACTTTCTACGTCTCTTTCAATATCATCAAAATATATACATTTTTAAAAAAATTAAAATTTGGACCATATCTCAATTTGTGCTTGGACCATGCTAATCTCTCTATATCGTTTCAATTTTATCGAACGTCCTCGAAGGACAAAAAATTTTGAATACGACAAAATAAATAATGTAGTTTGTCCATCTTCTATTGAAGACAGCTATGGCAACAATGATGTACAAATCATTAGTGATATACGAGCTTTGTCATGTTCTAATCATTTTAAGATATCGTTGTCGGTACTGGCAAACTTACATCATTTTCTTTAGAAGTGACCAATGGTAACGAATTAACAATTAATCTCAACAACACAAAATATTTTGTTGGTCCCTCATATCATTAATACTGTTATAATTTTGTATCTTTCAAATTTTTAAAACTTCAAATCATTAGTAAAAGCTTATTTGGTGGAATATCATTGTCAACAAAGTGATACCACTCATTTTCCTTTTTATTTATATAGCTCTCTACTCTTGAGCACACTAACATATCTGTAGTTTCTGAAGCAATGGAGACCAAATCATCAATATACATTTGTCTGTTTCCACTTTGGTTCCTCTGCTTCATCATCATAAACATGGTCTCATCAGCATTATCATCAACATGGTATGATGATCATATCTCACAGAGAGAGAGTAACGCAGACGAAAACTTCAAGTTCCCAAAAAACTTCCTCTTTGGCACTGCTTCTTCTGCTTATCAGGTTCTTCGTTCTTCTGTCTTTTACTTCAATGCTTAGTAAAAAAAAAAAAATTCAGTTTTAACACTAGTTTTGTGTGCTCTTATGGTATATCTTTAGTATGAAGGAGCTTACTTAACCGATGGCAAAACCCTAAGCAATTGGGACGTTTTCACAAGCATCCCTGGTTAGATCTCATGAAACCCTTTGTATATTGTGAAGCGTTGGAAAATATATTCAAACTTTTAGGGTTTCGTTTCAACTCTTGTTACTCAGGTCACCATAAGAAACTGTCTATGTACATTTCTTGTCTTTGTATAGGAAAAATCGCTGATGGAAGCCATGCAATAGTCATCAATACCTGGTGAATAACCGCAAACTTATATATCGAATACAAATCTGTTTCAATACAAATCTCTAGAAAAGTGTCAAGAAAGAAACATTGTGATTTTGCTTTAACAGGAAGATTTGGATCTGACGGAAGAACTTGGAGTTAATAGCTATCGACTTTCGTTATCATGGGCTCGGATTCTTCCAAGTTAGACTCTTTCTTTTTATTCAATCTCTCTAGCTCTATATATCAAACTTATTTTTCAGTCTTTTCAAAAATGTTTTGTGTTTTCAGAGGGAAGATTTGGAGATGTGAACATGGCTGGTATTGATCATTACAACATAATGGTCAATGATATTCTCAAGAGAGGTAATAATTGATAGACTTGTCTTTAGCAAATTTCTCAAGACCAAGAAGAAGAAGAAAAACGAAACTTAGCTCAATCATTCACAGGGATCGTGCCATTTGTGACGTTGACACATTACGATATTCCTCAAGAACTCGAAGTTAGATACCGAAGTTGGCTAAATCCCCAAATCCGGTACGTAAATATTACAAACACATTTACGCATAGATACGTATACTGATACACTTAAAAAGTTTGAAATAATTTGTTGTTTTCAGGGAAGATTTTGAACAGTACGCAGAGATTTGCTTCAGATACTTTGGGGACAGAGTTAAATTTTGGGCTACGTTTAACGAACCAAACGTTCAAGTCATTATGGGTTACCGTAAAGGGACTTACCCGCCTTCACGTTGTTCCAAGATTTTTGGAAACTGCACACGTGGCGACTCCGAGATAGAGCCACTTGTCGCCGCACACAACATTATCCGTTCACATCTAGCCGCCGTCAGTTTATACCGAACGAAATTTCAGGTAACTCAGAATTATAACCTATCTGGAAATTTCAGAACGTTTTAACTCAAGATTGGTTTCGTTAAGGAACAACAAAGAGGCAAGATCGGTATTGTTATGAACACAATCTGGTTTGAACCGGTTAGTGATTCTTTAGCTGATAGATTGGCTACTGAGAGAGCTCAAGCTTTCTTCTTCACATGGTAAGCAAGCCGGATCGGTTTTAATTGATTCTAATTCCCACCTTAACCAAATACCGGACTTTAGAATCTAAAGAATGCGAAAATGCAGGTTCTTGGATCCGGTTGTGTTTGGAAGATATCCACGAGATATGCGAGAAATTCTTCGCAAAGATCTTCCTGCATTCACAAAGGATGCTCTTAAAAGCTCCAAGAATGGATTAGACTTCATTGGGATTAATCAGTACACAAGCAGATATGCTAAAGATTGTCTGCATTCTGCATGTGAACCGGGCCAAGGAGGATCGAGAGCTGAAGGTTTCGTCAATGCAAACGCTCTTAAAGACGGTTTACCTTTAGGAGAACCGGTATATATAGACCGACCAATTGAAAGTAAAATAGTTTTCCAAAAACATTTTTGAGTTGTTTGGTATTGATAATGATGCAGACTGGAGTAAATTGGCTTACTACACATCCTCAAGGAATGGAGGAGATGTTGATGTATGCAACAAAGCGATATAGAAACATACCATTGTACGTAACAGAAAACGGTAAGCATGTGGCGCAGAGTCAGACTATCTGGGTCTAGTGCGGTTTTTGCGAAAGTTTCCATCTCATCACTTTTGCAGGTTTTGGTGAGAACGGTACAGGCGTATTGTTAAACGATTACCGGAGAGTGAATGTTGGAGGATAAGATCACAACAAGTTTATTTAAGATAGGTCGAGATTTTCGTTAAGTAGAATAAAATTCAGCATAATAATCAGGTCGGTGTTGATTCGAAGAAGTTGAGTTCGGTATTCTTGCAGAGTTCGGTTTAGTAATCAGGTCGGGGTTTAGCTTGAAAATAGAGTTCGGTATAAAAACAAGTACGATTTGAACGCGGTAAAAAGATAGCTTTTGGAAGATGTAAGAGTGTATGTATTCTTTTCCTTTTTATTTTCCGATCCCTTTACAATAAATGAGATGGGTGTACTTATAGTAAAGACTTAGACGGTTGTTGCCTTGAACCTGACGCCCGAACTGACACGTGGCCAGGGCGGTTGGCTTCTTGGGCTTGTCGTAAACGGGCCTGGACGATTAATGGGTCGAGCTGATTGGTGGGGAGGGTTTGCTAAACCCACCTCCAACAGTGAAGTTCATGAGTAACTACTTAGATGCACTCAAAAGAGCAATGAGGTAATAATGCTTTAAGCCTTTAACTGCATACAAAACTCAAATATGTCTTTGACTCTAAAACCCTGAAGCTAATGGTGTAAACCAGGAAAGGAGCAGATGTGAGGGGATACTTCACCGGGTCTTTACTTGACAATTTCGAGTGGATATCCGGTTATACAATAAGTTTCGGTATGTACCACGTCGATTTCGATACTCAAGAGAGAACCCCGAGACTATCAGCTTTTTGGTACAAGAACTTCATTTCCAGCACAGAGCTCAATCCAAAAATGATGATGCCTGAAACAAAAGGAAGACACAAATCATTGTCTTTCTTGTTTGATTCTTCAATGAAGCAGTAATGTAATAGAAAGCTGTTTTATGAGAATAAGTTCCAATAAACAAGGCATTTTCATTGCTTTTAAGTTTTAAGTTATAACAAAAAAATTCTTCACCTCTCATTTACCGAGGCAAGTTTAGATAAGATCTTCAACATCAGGACGTGTTTCATCTCCACCAAGGAGTCCCAGCTTCATAGAAGTGCTCTCCATCATCATCGTCCCATGAGATTTGACAAGCTTGTAGACCGATTCCTACCCTTGGTTCCTTCCCATGCCTATCAATCCATTCAGCAACCGCAGTTTCCTTATCGCTCTCCTCCATTGTGTAATGTTTCTTTGCTTTCCCATAAGGGTTGATCTCAGGATTCACCACTTCTGCTATCGCTGCTGGCATGTACATAGAGTCACCAACCAACGGTGCCCCACAAGCTGCAAGCTGGGCCCGGATCTGTAAAAGTAAAACCATCCAACGCAGCTATTAGATGATCCCAAGGTCCCAACATATTCAGGTGAGAGAAAGATTCAAGTATGGAGATGAGATTCATGTTTAATGAAGAAGATAAGTGTCGAAGAACCAACCTGGTGAGTCTTGCCTGTTATAAGGTTAATTTTATACTCATACGCGAAATCTGTTGAAGGCCATCCACAGTCTTCAATATCATGTTTCTTTTCAGTAGCTGCATCGGGCCAAGGAATCTTCTTACATTCTAAAATCTCAAGTTGACACAAGTGCCAACCTTTAATCGAATCTACATTTCAAGAAATATTCTCATCATTATTAATTTCCACAAAATCAAATATTCAAATGATCTTTTGATGATTCTTGACACTTATAAATAAAGTTTACCTTCGGATACGAGTCTAGGAGCCATGTTTTTTGGGCGCATATAATGTGAGATAATTCCAATGGAAAGAGGCGCCGCAGCAAGAGCACGATAAAGTTTCTTCACCTCTTTATTCTTTCAGAGAAAACAAAGCATATAGAAACAGCTAAATATTTTAGCACAATGTGTTCTTTGTTTCAAAGTCTATTGAAATGGAGGAAAAAACTCACTCTTATTTTCGTATGGAAGACCGAGCAGTATTCTTTTGTTCGAGCAAAGACAACACTGTAGAGAAAGGAGAAAAAAATTGCGATCAGGTCACTTAGAGATGTTAAATTAACAAACTTCAAAGCATGAAAAGTTTATAACTAGGAGTATACCAGCCTTCTGTGCAATTATCAATCTGATGTGTTGTTTTCAATGGTTCCAGAAAATCCAATGCACGTGAGGCAAATGTAGCACAGCTCTCTTCAATGTTATCCGTGGTACCACCAACCTAATGCAGATACAATAAATCATTTTGAAAAATAGTTGCAGTCACTAATGTATCAAATTTGTCCAACAATATTCACACTATTTTGAAAGATCTTGAATGCAACTAACAATATTGAGAAGAAAGCCTAATGGATGAAATTGCATACCGTAGTCCCGGCAGGTTTATCCAAAATGACATAAGAGTCAGTCACAGCGATAATCCACGATTTCCAATCAATGTCATAGCACCTGATATAAAAACCATAACCTTAAACTGATTATCACCAAAGCTGCCAAAGTCTTAATACACTTCTTACAATATGTATTACCTTGGAGAACGTTTTGGATGAACGTGCACACGCAAGTAAGTTCCAGCTTCAGCATACTGATTAGTATGAGTCACACGAAACGTTTTCTGAGCTTCTCTAACAGTTTTCCCTTTGATAGAAGATCTCTTACTTAGCACAGAAGGAGAAGTCACTTCTTCAAACAGTTTTATTTGCTCAGGAGTAGCAGTTGGTGGAGGTTTAGGACACACAAGAGCGTAATGTACAGCTCCAAATCTGATAAGATCTGCAACATATCTTCATAGAATGAAACTTTTTAATATATATATACTCCATTCCAGCTCTAAACATATGAGAATCTTAAAACTACTTCGTAAAGTTGTACTTACAAAGGAGGAAGATCCAATTCTTTGGAGATAAACTCAGCAACAAGAACGTCTTCTGAAACAACCATGTGCTCAATTCTTGGTGGAAGATTATGTTTTGGACAAGGCATCAATTGATTGTATTCAGGGTATCTGAAATGAACACATAAAAGCGACTGAATTTGACAGTAAAGTATCGAAATTTAAACGAATTGAATTAAAAAGAATCAAACTTTTAACACACCCAGAATTGGAAGAAGAGGAGAGTGTGGTTTGATTTTGAGAATCGGTTTGGAGTAAGGATAAGCAAGTGAATCTCCTTGAAGAAGAAATGAAACGTGGATTGTGTTTGTAGTGATGATTGTTTAAACGAAACAGAGAAGTAGTAATATGGGTGGATGCTAAAGTGCGCAGGAGAGATACCGGAGCTGTAAGGTTTCGGTAACAGCCGGTTAACGCCGGCGTAGCCATGGTTGATAGTAATGCCCTAAGAATCGTTATCGTTATAGCGCCAATCTGTAATTTGGGCCGAGACGAACATTTGTTTTGGGCCGAGTTAGAAACTTGGTTCAGTGATTAATTTGATTGGTTTGGTGGTTTATTCCGGATCAATTTTTCCGGTTTGTTTCCTTTATTATGGTTGATATACCGAATATTTTTTACTTTTCTTAAATTATGACTAGTAATAAAAATCATGCAGTCTGTAGTAGTTGGATTGATCGAAATCATTATGTTCCCTGACTTTAGGGTAAAAGTAAAACGAGAAACATATTAATCTAAATGAAAATTATTAATCCACGGCATGATAGAAGGAAGCTTAATTGAATTAATTAACCCATCATGATTTAAATGTTAAGGAAAGGAACATAAGATTTTCTGTAATACGGCTGTAAATAAAGTTGAATGTAGCCAAGAAAAAAATTGTTGGGTTGTTCGAATATTCTTGATTGATTTTAAATAGTTAATGTAATTAATCAACCGAATCACATTTTGTCCTCTCTCCTAACAACCTATTATGTCATTTATACAGATCATCGTTGCGGTGTTCCTTTTGAAACAACATGTCGACTTCTCTATTCACCTAAAATCCTCAAATTTTTGTTGTTAAAATTTCCAAAATGATAATTATACATTTATATACACATATTACGTATAAAATGTTGATACGGTAAGATAAGCTGAATTTGGAAAATAAATAATCTAGATACAGTAAAAGGAAAGCAAATAAATAAAGAAATGAATGACCAACCAGTACCAAAGCAATCATATAAAAAGGCATGTACATTTTCCCTTACTTTAAGCTTCAAGCATGCCAACATCACTTCATAATACCACTTGATCAATAGTGGAAAAAAACGCAGAAGCTGCACACAAAACTCTATGTTAATGGCTGCTCCAACCGTCATAGGGACAAGAGGAACAATAGGGTCGCTAGTAAATAAAGAAATCGACTACTACGTCAAAAACCTCAATACATATCATCCCGAGTTCGATCCACGGGGAAGAAATTCTGAAGAAAATACCAACACTTTTCAGCAAAGAGATCATTCATCATCACGGTTAAGTTCTTGGTTCTCTAGAACCAATTGGAGAAAGAAGAAACGGCAGAGTCGCGGTGGCGGTGGCAGGTTTTTGCCGAGTATGTGCTCGGGAGTGGAGGTTTCCGGCGAGAATCGGATTCCGGGTTACAACTATAGGATCTTGAAGAGTGATGAGAAAGGCTTGCATGTGTAGAGGAGGAGGTAATTATTTATGCGGACGATGAGATCTGCAAGAAATTTGTTTTTTATAATTTTAATTATGTGTTAATGGGTTAGAGTTTACAATGTCATTGAGCATATTCGAACTTTTTCACTAGTAAATGGAAAAAAATAGGGTTAAGCTCAAGTTCATTTGATTCCGCCTGTCCTTTATCAAAATTTGGATTCGGTTATACATCCTGGTCCAAATGCAATTACCGTCGGTATATTGTTGAATAACTTTTTACCACGTGTACATATGAATCTTACGTGGCAAAAGACAAAACCCCCAAACTGGTAAGTGGTAAAAGTAAAAAAAAAAAAAAAACACTTTGATGATTCTTCTTTTGCAAGCAAGATTAAATCTTATGACCGTGTATTATTTTTCCTCATTAACGTCAGTCTTGGGCGGCTTGTGAACATCTTACATGTATTGAGATTTTGTGTCAGCTTGTTGATACTTGATAGGCTGATAGCTTGTCTTTAAATGCATGTTCTGGCTGGGCCTGTTTCACTTGCAATGTGTAGAAGGGTCTCATACATCGTGACTATTCTCCGTGGTTTCAAACCAGAATTTTAGACTTAAGTAGCTTGAAGAAATTACAAGGTCACAGTTCGAATTAATATACATCGGAAAGTAGTAAACTTTTGCAGCCCCAGTTGATTGTTCTGCTGTTTTGTTTCTGTTACGACGTACTCGGATTTTACTTTATTTGTGGGATAAAGGGAAAGAGAATGCTTCAACTGTTTCTTCTTATCTAGCATTTTTACTCATATCCATACTATTGAAGCCATTGTTCCGGGGGTAATGTGTTTGGGTTATTGACTTATTGTAGATTTAAATATATTTATTTTATTCCTAGGTTATAAAGTTTTTTAAACACTTCTCATCTTTGTATAAAGAATAATTTTTTTTATTAAGTTTATAAAATAACTCAAAACTAAACTCTCAAAACTTTTATGTTTTGATGATATCAAAGTCACAACTCAACTTTGATATTTATATGTATGTTAACACATACTTTGCTAATCCTATTCATATTGTTAATAGAAAACTTCTTTTTTCTATTTTTAATACAAAAAAGATAATTTTCTTTTAAGCCTATCTTATCCTTTAACCAATTTGTTAGGGATATCTTGGGCTTTAAGCTATTGAAACTTATCCAACATTCACCTCCTTAACTTTCAAGTTTGTCTTCGAGAGGTCTTGATCGCCAACTTGTAGTATCAGGGTTTCGGGTATGGATTGTAACAACAAAGCTATAGCTACATCGTTTTCTTAGCTTTGGTTGAACTGGGCTTGATCGTCTCCCATACCTTGTGAACTCGCAAAAGCACCTTCATCCTCATCGACCACACTGTGTAGTTTGATGAGTTTAAGTTTGGACAGATCACCGCCGATGGAACAAGGTTCTTCGTCTTTGTTGTATTTTTTGTATCTCCCATGGCTCGGGAATACTCTTGTCGTCGTCTCTCCCTTGTCTTGGATCAACAACATGATTTAATTTGATTCTAAATAAAATCAAATATTAAACTAGAACTTGAAAGATTTAAATAACTACTTTTCTTTATTGGATTTAGAAACTCTCTCAAAACTAAATTTCTCTCTCAAGGTCTTATGGAACACCTCTCCATAGATTTGTATTTATAATAAAACAAGCACCTTTTTATTATATTATGAAAAGATAAACTTTCATATCTAATCTAATACTTATTTAGATATTGTTATATTTGTTTTTTCTTATCTCTTCTAACTTCTTCTAGAAGTAGATAACTTCTTCTTCAAGTCTTTGAAATTATCCAACATTCTCTCCCGTAATTCTAACTTGAACTCTGGAATGCTTAATCGCTTGTACTCCGATCAGATTCCTCATTTCCTTGAACTTGATTCTTGCTAATGGCTTGGTGAGTATGTCTGCCTTTTGTTCCATGCCAGACACATGCTCCACATCAATCTGCTCATTCTCCACACACTCTCGAATAAAATAATATTTAGAAAGTATATACTTACTCCTTCTATGAAACACCAGATTCTTGGTTAAAGCAATGGCTGACTTGTTGTCGATCTTAAGTAAGACCTTCTCGTCTATACTTAGTATTTCCTTCATCAATTTCTTAAGCCATATAACTTACCTTGCTACCTCCGTAGCTGCCATAAACTCAGCTTTGCATGAAGATAACGCGATGGTGGGTTGCTTTTGAGACGTCCAAGTGATTGGTGATAAACCAAAATAGAAAATATGTCCCGAAATGCTCCTACCGTCATCGATATCAATGTTATGGCTGCTGTCACTATATCCGATGACTTTCCTTGTTCCGTCTCTCTTGAAGTGCAGACCTAGGTTAGTAGTTCCTTTTACATAGCTTAGACTATGTTTAAGAGCTTGCCCATGAGATTCTATCGGACTCTGCATGTAGCGGATTAGAACTCCTACCGCAAATGCCCAATCTAGTCTAGTGTAAAGAAGATACCTCAGACAGCCAATGACTCTTCTATACTCTGTGGCATCGATCTCTTTCTCATTTTGTACCTGCGGCATCCCGATGACCATTTGCTTCTTCACCATGTTATTCATAACTCCAATATTTATATGTCACATCCTAGCATGCCAAGTACATGTAGCTTCATCATCATGGATAGAAAGACACTTCTGATAGCTCTTTTCCATTGGTGTTTTGTAGAGCCGGTTTGGAGATCTGATTACTTGTACTAGCAGCCTTCCTTGTGGATCTCTTAGCGTTAAAACGTCCCCTTTCATGTTTACTTTGCACACATGCTCTGTTGCTTGTCCAAGACCTATAATGTTATGCTTTAGGTCGGGTATAAAGTAAATATCATTGAGTGCTCTTGTTTCACTAGTCTTGCCTATGAACACTATGGAGCCTTTTCCGACGATATTAACGTACGAACCATCACGGAACTTCACTTTCCCTTTGATGGTTTTGTCTAAGCTTGAGAAAAAGTCCTTGCTTTCCGTTATGTGATTACTCGCTCCGTTGTCTAAATACCAAACACATTTGTTGTTGGTGTCATAATTCTTAGGGAACACTTTGTTTTCATTCAGGAGCACCACTTCATGATCATAAAGAGCCTCACCTTCTTGAATCTCGTGAAAGTTTATCTCTGTTACTCTCTCGGGACAAACCGATGCATAGTGACCAGGCTTATCACATCTCCAATACATGACTTTGAAAAGATCTTTCTTTTCTTTCCTTTTGGTCATGTTTTGTGGTTTCCTCTCCTTGATTTTGGCCATTGAACTTTCCTCGTCCCCTGCCTCTACTAAAGCTTCCTCTGTTATAACTGCCTCTGTTATAACTATCTCTGTTAAAACTGACTCTGTTAAAACTGCCTCTGTTTCCTCCTTGAAAATTTTCGAACCCTCCATGGTTGTTGTTTGAGTTTGAAAACATGAGTTTTCCTTGATCTTTGCTTTGAGTTTCTTCTCCTACACGTTCTTCATATGCCTTTTGTCTTCTAACTATATCTTCAAATCCCATTTTTAGGTCCAGGACTTGTTCTAGAGATGGTACGATATGAATGAACTTGTTTCTTGGTAGTCCATTCAAAAACTTTTTCACAAGCTTTGTTTCATCAATTTTTTTCTCCCAGAAAGGCTGATTGAGCTGCGAGGCCTGATATCTTGCCCGTAAATTCATCAACCGAGTCGGTGTCACCCATCTTCAGCCTATCTAGTTCTGCCATCAAGGTTTGAAGTCTTGCTTCTTTCACCCGGTCTGCTCGCTAGTGTCGAGATTTGATGGCATCCCACAGTTTCTTTGCTGAGTCTAATTCTCCGACTTGTATGATAAGCGAGTCAGGAATAGATTGGAACAAAAGTGATGTCGCCACGTCGTTCTTCTTCGAAAAGTGATCTTCATACGCATCGTCCAAACTGTATAGTTTGTCGACGTTAAATCGGATAATGGATGGACGGAGCTCCAAGGTATTTCGTTCGCGATGGTGGATTCATGTCTCCCATGCTTGATCACGTAAACCCTAAGCATTCCTTATAGATCGAGTCTTCAACTTAAGCTCTAATACTAATTAAAGTTTCTCAAACACTTCTTACCTTTGTATAAAGAATAACTCTCTTTATTAAGTTTAGAAAATAACTCAAGACTAAACTCTTAAAACTCTTATATTTTTATGATATCAAAGTCACAACTCAACTTTGATATTTATATAGATGTTAGCATCTTCTTTGCTAATCTTATTCATATTGCTAATAGAAAACATCTTTTTCATATTTTTAATATAAAAATATAATTTTCTTTTAATCATATTTTATCCTTAACTGACTTATTAGGGATGTTTTGAGGTTTAAGCTATTGAAGCCTATCCAACAGGTTACAACAATGCCTTGTATTCAGTAATTTTTTGTTTATGCTAAACCCAATTTTGAGTAGCATTCTTTACTCGGAAACTGTTCTGATTGGAGCAGTAAACTTGGATTGGAAGGTAAAGTTATACAAAACTTATCATCTTTGGCACAGATTAATACGGGTTTGCAGCTGGCTCTTGTAGATTGATTTTGAGAACACCCAACTCCAAATATGGATCACTTTCAGGAACCAACATTTGTGAACTGTTTACTGCCAACATTTGTGTCACAAATCGTAAAAAACATTATCAGAAAAAAATTAGTGAACTGTTCATGTCCTTTTTTTATTTTTAATGTTAAGAAACTGTTCATGTGCTTGAATCCTAGTAAATGGTGTGTTGACTCAGTTAGTTAATGACTTCAACGAACATGGGTTCAAATCACAGCTTATGGAGCCGCAATACAAGAAGAGAAGAACCATTTCTAGATTCAGAGATTATAGTGTTGGATACTTGATAATTAAACTTCACACATCCATGTGCAAAACAGAGAATCCAGAGATCAAGAAGAAAATGGAATAAGTTTTTTGATGGCTCTGCCTCTTGAGTTCAACTACAGCGAACTCTCGCTGTGTCTACAACAGGAATGTAAGACTTTGAACGCTCAATGTATTTAAGGATCAGACAACAACAGATGTTACTCTGTTTCTGTCTCACACTCAACTTGTTTCTTGTGTAGCACTCAACGATTTCAATCTCTTCTCTTTACTCTGTTTTGTAATACGAGAACTGTGTACTTTTATTAGATAGATGGACTGTATTTATAGGTTTACAAGAGACACTTTAGACTAAGGGTTGCATCTCTAATAGAGACCCCAACGCATGCACACAAACCTTCAACACATAACTACTTGGCGGTTATTTAGATCAATTGAATCTAATTGAAACAAATGATTAAATACTACCATATGTTTATACGACTTATACACTTAATTAAAAAACAAATATGAAGTCTTGATCACTTCCAACACTCCTCCTTGATCATGGCTTCATCTTCACGCCTAATTCTTCTCGTAAAATCTCAAACCTTAACGTGTTTAAAGGTTTGGTAAAAATATCAGCGACTTGAAACTCTCCTGGACAATGTTCAAGCTTAATCTTTCCTTCTTGTTCAGCCTCTCTTACTGAAATGATACTTGATATCAATATGCTTTGTTAAGTCGATGTTGAACCGGATTCTTTCCTATGGCAATTGCAGATTTGTTATCACACAGAATCCTTGTACCTTTTTTCAGTCTTGAAACCGATCTCATTTACCAATCTTTGTAACCATATTGATTGGTTTGCTGCAGAGCAAACTGCAATGTATTCAGCCTCGGCCGTTGATTGAGCGATTGTCTTTTGCTTGCTAGAGTTCCAGCAGCATGCACCTGATCCAATGAAAAAAACATAGCCACTTGTGCTCTTCTTATCCTCAACTGAACCACCCCAATCACTATCCGAAAACCCTATCAATTCTGGTTCCTCTGTTCGTTTGAATTGAATCCCATATGTCAAAGTCCCTTTAACATATCTAAGCACTCGTTTGGCTTCTTGAAAATGCTTGCCTGTCCGAGATGTCATGTAACGAGACAAGTAAGAACTTGCATACATGATGTCTGGTCTTGAAGCACAAAGGTATAAAAGTCCTCCAACCAAGCTTCTATACTTTGTGACGTCTTCAAGTTTCTCATCTGAAATTTCCTTCTTCTTACCGTGAGGAATTAATGGTGTTGATACACTTTTGCAATCTTGCATTCCAAATTTCTTTAGCAGCTTCTTTGTATAGTTTTCTTGTGATAAGAAAATGTCTTCTTCAGTTTGGATTACTTTCATGCCAAGAAAATAGCTCAGTTCTCCTAAATCATCATCTCAAACTCATTCTTCATCTCCTCCTTAAATCTTTCTATCTCTTTTATGTTGCTTCCCGTGACTATGATGTCATCAACATATATGCTTACCACCAAAATCTCCTCCAATGTCTTCTTTACATAGAGTGCTGCATCATTTAAGCTTCTCTTAAACCCATTCTTGGTGAAATATCCATCAATGCGCCCATACCATGCTCTAGGTGCTTGTTTTAAACCGTATAGCGCTTTGTGAAGTTTGAGAACTTTTCCTTCTTCTCCTTCTTCTATGAATCCTGGTGGTTGTTCTATGTAAACTTCTTCTTCCAAATCTCCATTTAAGAACGCTGACTTAACATCCATTTGAAAGAGTTTCCATCCTTGTTGAACCGTAATAGCCATTATGGTTCTTATTAGTATCATATCTTGAAACCGGTGAAAAAGTTTCAAGATAATCCACACCATCTTCTTGTGTGAATCCTCTAGCCACCAATCTCGCCTTGTGTTTGATTGCTTCTCCACTTGCATTAGTCTTCAAACGAAAGATCCATTTGACACTAATCACATTTTTATTGCTTGTTCATCTACTATCTTCCATGTTTTGTTCTTTTCTATCATCCGCAACTCTTCTCTCATAGCTTCTATCCAATTTTCGTCTTTCAATGCTTTTTCCAAGGATTGTGGTTCTTCAGCCATCATGAGACACATCTCATGTATAAGCGCTTCTTCTTCAACTTCATTTGCTTGGCTTGTAATATCATGAATTGATCGGTAACCTCTTGGACCAACCGATTCTTCTTCTTCTTCTCTATTTGAAATTTGAAGTTGATTGAAAGCATTACTTACTTGATTTATTTGATCATTTAAATCATTTCCTCCTTCTTGTTCTCGTGAGTTGACCTTAGCTTGTGATAGAATTGCTTTTCTTTCTCCTTTTTCTTCATGACTCCCCGTTTTTCCTCATCAAAAGTCACATCTCTTGATACTTCAACTTTTCCTTCGTTTAGTAAAAACACTCTAAACCCCTTTGATTCGTTGCTTGTAGACAAATATTCCGTGTTTGGCTTTAGTATCAGAACTTTCTTCTTTTCTCATCCGGTATGTGTATGTAACATACACACCCAAAAAATCTTTAAGTGATCAACTCTTGGTTTCTTTCCACTCCATATCTCTAGAGGCGCCATCCTTTCTCCAATGATTTAGACGGTATTCTGTTTTGCAAATATGTTGAAGTTGCAATAGCTTCAGCCCAAAACTTGTTTGATAAGTTCTTCTCCTTGATCATTGATCTCGCCATTTCTACAAGTGTACGAGTTTTTTTTGCCCCACACCGTTTTGTTGTGGAGAGTAGGAGTTGTGACTTCATGGTGTATCCCATTCTCTTGACATAATTTGATGAATTCTTTTGATAAGTATTCACCACCTCCATCTGTTCTAAGCTTTTTTATTCGATTCTTCGATTGATTCTCCACATAAGGTTTGAATATCTTGAACTTTGTGATCACTTCACTCTTGTTTTTCAAAAAATACACCCATGTCATCCTTGAGAAGTCATCAATAAAAGTGAGAAAATATTTGCTCCCATTTATTGATTCGATTTGCATTGGGCCACACACATCCGAATGAATAAGCTCTAACATGCCACTTGTGTTGCTTTGAGATTTTTTTCGGAACACTTTTCCTTGATTGTTTTCCGATTTCACAAGACTCGCATATCCCTCTTGTTACTTCAAACTTTGGCAGATCTTTCACGGTTTTTAGCTTTTGCATTGTCTCCATTTTGTCATAATTTATATGACCAAACCTTTTATGCCAAAGATTTGTTTCTTTTTCCTTTTCTTGAATGCAACATAAGTCTCTTCAATCGATCCATTCCATTGTATTGGAAAGCTTTTATTCTTCATCTTGATATCCAAAATTTTTCTCTTATTTGGATCTTGAATCATGCACTTGTTGTCTTCAAAAGTGACTCGATATCCATTTGATATCATTTGGGAGACACTTAGTAAATTCCTATGGAGTTTAGGTACATAGAGTACGTTTTTGATAACATGAACTCCTTTGTTTGTACAAACTCGTATATCTCCTTTGCCTTCTGATACTATCTTCCCCCCATTTCCAATCTGTATGATGATTTTTTTGCTTCGATCCAAAAAACTGAAGTGCCTTGTATCTTTTGACATGTGATTGGTGCACCCACTATCGACCAGCCATGTTTCTTCATCGAATTTTGAAGTCTCTTCTTCTTCACGACACTAAAGAGCATATGACCCTCTTCATTTTCATCTTCTTCATCTGATTCTTCAAGGCTTAGATGTGCTTTTTCATTGTTTCTAAACTTGCAATCTCGCTATATGCCTGGCTTTCGACACATAACATCTTCTTACATTTGTTGTGTTTCTTTGTGAACCGCTTTCTACTCTTCTTCCTAAAACAAGCTACCTCATTGTGATTGTTCTTTTTACACACGCCACACCACATATTGGTCTTCCCATGACGATTTTTGTTTAGCTTGTTTACTCCTCTTCGAGCCAAGCTTTTCTCCATAAAACGCACCCTCATTGATCACGATCTTCTCGGAGACTTAAACGCTTCTCATGCGCTTCAAAGTTCCTATCAATTCTGTGACAGAAAAAATTGATAGATCTTTTGTTTGTTCAAGTACCCCAACGATATTGTCGAATTGTGTGTACGGAGATGAAAATCTTTTGAACCATTTGGTAATCGGACTTCTCTTCTCCATGAACTCTTAGTTGATTACTTAGATTAATCAACTTAGTTGTGAAATCATTTATAGTTTCACCCTCTTCCATCCTCGATTCTCATATTCTCGCTTTAAGGTTTGAAGATTAATCATCTTCACTTGTGCACTTCCTTGGAATTCCATCTCCAAAGCGGTCCATGCCTCTTTGCGGTTGATGCGGGAGCAATTCTCGGAAAAAATGGATTCTGATATCGCACTTTGAAGAATTTGGAGAGCCATCATATCTTTCATTTGTTGTTCTTCTCTCTTTGATCCACACCGTGTACTCTCAGGAGACGATGCCTAGTAATGCCATTTTCGACAATTTCCCACAACTTACGTGTCTTCAAAATGGTAATCATTTTGATTTTCCAAAAACCATATGATTCACCATTGAAGATTGGAATCACTACTTGCATAGTTGTCTCCATAGCTCGATACCATGTAAGACTTTGAACGCTCAATGTATTTAAGGATCGACAACAACAGATGTTACTTCGTTTCACACTCAACTTGTTTCTTGTAGACTCAACGATTTCAATCTCTTCTCTTTACTCTTTTTGTAATACGAGAACTGTACTTTTATTAGATAGATGGATTGATTTATAGGTTTACAAGAGACACTTTAAGGCAGATCTCTATTATAACCCAACGCATGCACACAAACCTTCAACACATAACTACTTGGCGGTTATTTAGATCAATTGAATTTAATTGAAACAAATGATTAAATACTACCATATGTTTATACGACTTATACACTTAATTAAAAAACAAATATGAAGTCTTGATCACTTCCAACAAGGAAGGCGTTGTTTGCGGAGTAGTGGTCTTGAAAATGATCTCTTGGCTTGGCTGCTTCGGGATGCTAAAGATTTGTCTGGTTCTCACGAAGTGTGAGGTGGATTTTGACACAGCCACATGGACAAGGTCAAATTCGAAACCATTGAATATTTGTTTATTATATTCACGTTCGACGTTTCTTTCATTAGCCTCTTTGATTCCCTGACTTTTTGTTCGTTCATTTACTTCTTTTTGTTCCCTTTCTCGTAATTATTATCGAATGTTAAGTATATAATTTTATGAACTTTATAGCAATTAAAACTTAAAAGTGTTCCGTGCCGTATACGTGTTCACACGTGTTTTCGATGTCATATCAACACGTTTCCGACACTCAAACACGGCCTACCTAATTTACCTTGCTATAAAACAATATTCCTGTGACATGTGTTAAGCAAATTTTAAAAATTATAAAAATTTAAAATTTAAAATCTGGTATCTCTACTACTGTAATTAACTCGTTTTTACCGAATGAAAATATTTTTTATCATTTTTTACCATGACAAAATGACAATGTTATCTGTACTTAGGTGTTCTTTCCAAATTACCAATTCTAACAACTTTATAACTTATAAAGAAAACTTAAAATGTATTTAAGAGATGTTAGAAGTTAAACAGAAAAGTAAAAAACGTGCGTGCCTTTTGTAATTCTATATTACACTACGATATACTATCGAATATAGATTTAATATCATCCTTGTCTATCAATCGCGTGATTTAAACATCATATAATTTTCCAACAAAAAAAAATCACATGTCATTTTGAGATGTTTTGACCATTTTGCGGTGCACGTTACATCTATTTTTCAGAGACCGAATAGCTCCAAATTTTCTTTTTTAAAAATTAATAATAACTTTATTTATTCAGCACTAAACTATGTATGTTATATTTTTAACAAAAAAAAACCATGTTTGTTTTATAATAATATAAAGAATTAACTAAAATTTCAAATATGTTAAGTTCACACTTCTACACATATACCATATATTACAATACTATTAAATAAAATTTTAATTATAAATTATTAAATATGTCTATAAAATGTATATTTATAGAATTAAATAAATAATTTATAACTATCTACCTATGGAGATAAATTAAATTCGGAAGAAGTACTGAAAAGATTTGACTAACCCCCATTGTTTTATTCTTTCTTATTACATCTAATACTATTAGAAAGAAATTGTAAAATAGCAGTAACTGTCTAATTAATCGTCTTAGTAATAAATCATGGATATTAAATTCAACACATATAAACCATAGGTAAGATAATATATTAAATTCATCTTCATTAAAAAAAAATCATTTTCCTTCATAAAAAAAAACAAATCATTTACTCTTTTTTGTTTTTACTTTGAAAATGTAAAATTCCTATGATTTTTAATTTCTAGCCACGAAATGATAAAATATTCAGAGGACGTGTGAGGGAACAAGCCAGAAGCTTTAAGCAGTCTACAGTGTTGAAAAGATCACAACCGTTGATTTACATCTCTCTCTTCTTCTTCTCCCTTCTTTCTTCCATCTGACCTGTGGGTTGCAGATATTCAAACAACTAACCTCTTTCTCCGCCTCTTGGATTCTGAAAGAGCTCATTAGGGTTTCTCAATTCGGTGGATTTTGAAAATTTTCACCTGGGGCAGAAGAATCCCCCCCCGGAATTAGCTGATATCGAGGAGGAGAATGACGGATTTGGGGATTCTGATGATGCCGGCGGAGATTTCAGGAGTTTTCACGACGGCGATTACGAGCTGGTGGGATGATGTTAACGAGTCATCTCAGTGGCAAGATGGGATCTTTTTCGCTCTCTGTGGTGCTTATGCTCTTGTTTCTGCTATTGCTCTTGTATGGTCAAATTCTTCGTTACTGCTTCCCTAAATACACGAAATTTGTGGTTTAAATTTTTGTTTTTGAATTACTTTTAAGGTTATAGATAAAATCCTTTTGCGTGTTTGACCTATCTTTCCTCTTCTGTTAACAATCTATTTCATAGAAATGATGATCTTTGTTGCGGAATTCGTTGTTGAAACATCGTTTTCTATTGAAATGACGGAACTTTATATACTTTTTGTATTGTTTGATTGATTGTTCTATATTTTTCTTTCTGGGTTTTAGTTAGTTATTGTTTTGAGTTTTTTTCACCTGTAGATTTTTGCTATGTGTTGCAATTGCTGACCTTGTCTAAAATGGGATAGGTACAACTGGTAAGGATCCAAATGAGAGTGCCTGAATATGGCTGGACCACTCAGAAGGTTTTTCATCTTATGAACTTTGTCGTCAATGGAGGTGTGATTATCCGTTTGTTTCTCTTTAACAAATTGATTGGCTTTTTGTGTGTGTGTGTGTGTTTTTTTTCGCTAGCACCTTCGGATTAATGTCTTTTTGACTTTGTTTTTGTGCAGTTCGTGCGGTTCTGTTTGGATTTCACATGAAAGTATTTCTTGTGCATCCTAAGGTGAGAGTCTGCATAAGATTTGAGTTCTGATGACATTAACCACGGTTTTGGTTCATATCTGAAAGAATGTTCGATTTTGAGATATGAAAAAATGTTTATCTTCTTAATTTAAAAAGAATTGCTATTGAAGGAGTCATCTTTGTATTAACCAAAGTTGCTGTGAGGTTATTGCAGGCTCTGGTCTTGATATTATTGGATCTCCCAGGCCTCCTCTTTTTCTCGGCATACACACTGCTTGTGCTGTTCTGGGCGGAGATATATCATCAGGCAAGTACCTACTTATAGAGAATTTTGATTTGCTTATCTCTTTTTTTTTAAGTTCTACCAGATAATCTCGAAATGTTTGTGTTGTTACCACTATTGAACAGGCAAGAAGCTTACCAACAGATAAGCTGCGGATAACTTATATTTCAGTCAATGTGGTTGTCTATTTGGCTCAGGTTCATATCTGATTCTTATCGTTTTATTTTTGCTGAGATCCATTGATCTTCTACAATTATTGGTGTTTATAAACTATAGATTGTGCATGGTTTTTTATACCTTGTCCTTGTCTGAGTGACTTTGTAGCCATTCTTGCCCCAGAGAATCTCTGTGAACATTGGTCACTTGTGAAGACATTTTCAGTGAATCATTAGAATTAAGTGTGACATGTAATTGATGTCTGTACTAGGTTGGTATCTGGGCATACATATGGGTAAATGACAACAGCATTGTGGAGTTAGTTGGAAAGATATTTATGGCAGGTAGGTTCTTTGTCTAGTCAAGCAAGTTTGCGAAACCCATTATTGTTCAATCTTTATTACGTTTTCTTTTATCTAAACTATGTATTGATTTTTTGGTATTTTTCTTCTACTGCTAGTTGTGTCTTTCATAGCTGCGTTAGGCTTCTTACTGTATGGAGGAAGGTATGTGTTTTTGTTATTTCGAGATGTCTAATAAACAAAATGTCTGGAAGTTCTTCAGTGGCTTTACTGAACCCTTTTTTCTCATGTGTGCTATAGATTGTTTTTTATGCTAAGAAGGTTCCCTATTGAGTCAAAAGGAA
This sequence comes from Cardamine occulta, assembly GCA_028015245.1. Classification (NCBI taxonomy): domain Eukaryota; kingdom Viridiplantae; phylum Streptophyta; class Magnoliopsida; order Brassicales; family Brassicaceae; genus Cardamine; species Cardamine occulta. The sequence goes on from CM051387.1 coordinate 12,371,124, forward strand.
GAAGGAAGAAGCTCCATGAGGTATTCAGATTTATATAATGTGCTTCTTGCGTAATTAGTTTGTTCCCTTATTTAGTTCCATAGAACTTTGAACACAGACATTTTTGCCTTAATATTCATTGCTTTTCATCGGTTGGCCTTTTGTAATTGAAATGGTTTTCATTGCAGGTTGGATCTGTGACAGCCATATGCTTCACTTGCTTCCTCATAAGATGCATTGTGGTAAGCTCTCAGATAGAACCTTAAAAAATGAAATATTTATCTTCAGTTATGATGACGAGTGTTTCACATGTAAACTTCAGGTGGCTGTATCAGCTTTTGACATGGATTTAACGCTCGATGTTCTTGATCATCCGGTTCTGAACTTAATCTACTATATGGTAAGTAATTACACCTTCATTAATTCTATATCTATTAATCTCTATTTCTTCATTAACTGGATAAAAACCAACCAAATAACAGGTGGTAGAAGTACTTCCATCAGCATTAGTGCTCTTCATTCTGCGTAAGCTACCGCCAAAGAGAGTATCAGCTCAATACCATCCGATCCAGTAGACCTTTGGCTGGAACCATCACACGGTAAGTCTGATAATGTTTTAAGAGAGTAAGTATGAAAAATGGTGCAAAAGGCTAAGATGAAGAAGAAGAAAGCGGTGTGGAATCTGCGTGAGTTTTTGGAATGCACGATCATATGATTTTACAGCTTTAGTAGTAGCCTGTTTTTACTTTTGATTTGGTAGTTATTATGTCGTTTTAAATCAAATGTTCTGCTGTTGCTACTATGAAATTCTGGTCAGGACAAAAGATGGTTTAAAGATTTGTTGGCGGATGTTTGATTGTTATGTCATGTTATGTTGGGTTGAAAAGTAACAAATGCTTTACTTTTGTGTATTATCTCTTTTTTTTTTCAACTATCATATCTTCTCCTCCTCATCTTTCATCTTTCTTTCTGGTTTATTTTTCAAGAACAAATCCCAATTTTATGTTGTGTAAGCTAAGGGTGGAAAGAGTACATCATCGAGAAAATAAAAGCCAACCAAACCAAAAAGTAGTAACACAAATATATAAATTAGGATCAATCTAATGTTTTTAGTTTTTACAGCAGGTCCTCTGCCTTTATCTTCCTTATTCCTTACCATCTCAAACTCTATCGCCAATAACTTATCGGGCCTTATTCTGTTTGGGCTTGGGCTTTGAATTGATAATAATTAGATGCGGCTCGGACCTGACTTTCCAAAATGGTGGCTTCCCAATAATATTTATATCTGATTTAACAGTGTTTCACCACATTTAAAGCCCTAACTCTGTTTATAAGCTCCGCGACTGAGGGCTTCTCTCTCGTTCTCGTCTCCGTCTTCGTCATCTTCCTGATTCTCGTCTCTTCTCTGGAGCTTCGTTATTTTTAACCTGTAAAGAAGAACTGAAATATTGTATAAATTTGTATTCTACGATGCCTGAATTCACATGTTATGCTTGTGTTGATTAATCCAGACTTTGCTCATCGAATCAGCTCTAGTTCTGATTATAAAACACCTTTGAAGCTTCTGTTTTCTGATCTTTTTGTTTTCTGGAATTAGTTGAGCTCGAAACTAGTGACATTACCGAAAGTTTAAACTTGAAATTGTGGTGTTTCGGGGATAATAGGTTTGTGAAAAATTGACTCGTAAGTCCGTGCTCTTGCTTCGTCTTTGTCATTCTGCTTCTTCGGTTTTGAGTTTCTGCGGTGATATAAGATTTTGTATAGAACAATTTTTGGATTAAGAAACTGAATATGTTGTAATTTGAGATTATTGGTGACATTTTGGCAGTTAAAGATCAGACGAGAAAAAACATTTTGCTACTAATGGATCCCATGGAATCATCTGGTGAACAGGTGATATGTTCATCTCTGTCACTCTATAACATGATTGCTGTTCCAGAGGGTGTTGTTAGGCTAAGTTACTGCAAAAAGAACTTTCAACAAAAACTGTGAAATGAAGTAGTTGTTGTTTTCTTCTACAGGGCTATGTGGAAGAGAGTCAAAAGCTGGTTGACTCAATGGACCAGCTTCGTGTTAATGCTGGAAGTTCGTCTTCTAATTTCAAGAAGAAGCCTGTCATTATCATTGTTGTTGGAATGGCAGGTGAATCATTTGACTTACGTTCATCAAAATTCACTTTGTTGTTTCCTGTTGAGGAGTTTGATGTGAGCTATTTGTTGTTACATTCGTAGGTAGCGGAAAAACTAGCTTCCTTCATCGTTTGGTTTGCCATACCTTTGATTCAAACAGCCGTGGGTATGTGGTGAACCTTGACCCTGCTGTTATGTCTCTACCATTTGCTGCCAATATCGATATAAGAGACACTGTCAACTACAAGGAAGTTATGAAGCAGTATAGTTTGGGCCCTAATGGTGGAATTCTCACGTCACTCAACTTGTTTGCTACTAAATTCGACGAGGTAAACATGTTTCTGGAATCAGTCCAAACGATGACTTCATCAGATATGATGGTGTTTCCCTTGGTTTTCTCCTTACTTGATTGTGTTCTGTCTTTGTTTGCTATTTGGTTTAGGTTGTCTCTGTGATTGAGAAACGTGCAGACCAGCTTGATTATGTCCTTGTGGATACTCCTGGTCAGATTGAAATCTTTACTTGGTCTGCTTCTGGGGCTATAATCACTGAAGCTTTTGCTTCAACCTTCCCCACTATTGTCACCTATGTGGTTGATACTCCTCGTTCCACAAGCCCAATCACTTTTATGAGTAACATGCTCTACGCTTGTAGTATTCTCTACAAGACTCGGTTGCCTCTCGTCTTGGCTTTCAACAAAACCGATGTGGCTGATCACAAGTTTGCTTTAGAGGTTATCTTTCTTTAACTGTCTACCCTTCTTTTGGTTTTAATATTCTCTTTAATCCTTTGGTATTAATTTTGGTTTAAGCAGTGGATGGAAGATTTCGAGGTATTTCAAGCAGCGTTACAGAGTGATAACTCGTACACATCAACCTTAGCTAACAGTCTCTCCCTTGCACTCTACGAGTTCTACCGGAATATAAAATCTGTTGGTGTTTCTGCAATCTCTGGTGCTGGAATGGATGACTACTTCAAAGCTATTGAAGCAAGTGCTGAGGAATACATGGATACTTACAAGTAATAATGCACTCTTCTCTTCAATTCACCCTCTTTTGTCTGCGTGCTCTATGTTTATGATATGTGTTTTACTTCAGGGCTGATCTTGACAAGAGAAAGGCAGAGAAGGAGCGGTTGGAAGAAGACCGAAAGAAGCATGAAATGGAAAAACTAAGAAAGGATATAGAGAGTTCTCAGGGAGGAACTGTGGTTTTAAACACTGGTTTGAAAGACAGGGATGAAACAGAGAAGATGATGCTAGAGGAGGATGATGAGGACTTTGAGGTTGAAGATGAAGTAGACAGTGATGACACCATAGATGAAGACGAGGATGAGGAAGATGAAGAGATGAAGCGTTACTACTATTGAATTAAAACCAAAAACCAAATCGTTCAGACTTTATAAAGCCGCTTTAACTGTTTTGTGTGCGTCATTCCCTTTTTTTTCCCAGTTGTGTAACTAAAAAACAAAAGAGTTGAAGCTCTTTGTGAGACGATGTCTAGTGATCTATTGACTAAATTATAAACTAGAACTTTTGAAGACTTTGTATACAATTTGCGTTATTATGCACAAGGAGGGCACAGAAATTTATCGGACAGAAAAATCAGATGAAAACTAAGGAAAAATCAGAACCAATACTTTCTCGCTTCCACAATTATCCACAACTAACATTATCAATGGATGCCCTTGTATCATTATCTGAACACACTTGAACTGTGCGTGTGGCTGGTTTTGGTGGAAGAATCAAGCAAGATTCAGTCTTGGTGGATTTCATCAAAAGGCACATGAGCAAACCTCACATCTTCTGGCCGTGCAATCACGACGGGCTCATCGGCGAATAGCGCCTTGAGGAAAGATGGAGTTTTCAAGGGACGCCGATCTGTCATTCGCGGATACACAAATGCCAAGAAGTAGTATGCATGACCCGCTATCATTCCCTGTAAGTTGGATAAAGGTCAAGGATAAGGATAAGAATGAACAGAGAGGGAAGAAGAAATGAATGAATTCGAATTGGGAGAGATTGTGTACCAGAAAATCACCCCAAGCACTTGCACCAACAAGGATAGAGAATCCAAGAAGTACCTGTGTTTTCAGAATGTGGTGAATGAGATGATTTAAACTACCGTTCTAGTTAGTGAACACCGAGAAGAAAAACAGAAAGTCCAACTCACCCATGGTAAATACGCTGCAGTAAAAGTGAAAAGGCCAAGGAAACTCATATGGATATAAGGATTTTGTTTGCTCCATACATAAACCTGCAGAACAGAGGAAAGGTTGTTAGATGGTCTTGAAATGTATTTTGAACTCATTTAGAATTGAAGAATCGAGAGATAGAAGTTACCATCATGAAAGTCAATGAATTGCTAAGGAAGATGATTTTGGAGAATGAGACAGACAAATAAGGTATCATTCCACCAATGAGAACAATACCAGTTAAAACAGTTGCACCAAATAAGAGCATGTAAAGGAAATCCGCAGTCTTTCCCCTGAAAGAGTTTTCTTCAAGGAGTTTGCAGTATCGAGCTAGAAAAAACATATGGAACAAGAAGTCCAAATCTGCAAAAAAGATTGATAATAAGAGCAAGTCAAGTTATAATCAATAAATTACAAAGGAAATGAATCCATAAAGGAAGCATAGTCCTAGAGAGTAACATAAAATCAATCGCCAAATACTCAAAAGCCTATCAATAAGTTGTAGCTAGACCTTATCAGCAGCTTACTACTAATGTATCCATTTCAAGAGTTGAAGATAATTACCCATCTTCCGGAAATAAAGAAAATTTGTAACGAGGCGCCAGAATTGGTATTGCTTCACAACAAGAGTAGGATTAAGGTAGAGATTATAAGGAGATATAATCTGCAAAACGTTCCACAAAACGTTACAAAAAAAAAAGAAAAACATAAACACTACACTCAGATCAAATTTAACAATTAGCCACCCCAATTCAAATAAAGAACGACCTTTTACATAAAAACAAAACCATACACACACATACATAAACAAAGATTCAAAATTTTCAACATAACACTGGAATCAAAACACACCCAGGTCAATATAAGGGATCACAACCAATTACAGAGGGAAAAATTAATAATCAGAAAGCTTCAAAACCTCGAGCGAACATCCAACGGTGGTGACTACAGCTGCCGTGAGATACGACCGGGTTATAATCGGCATCTGTTTGTACCATTCTTCTACGGCTTGAGCCATAATCACAATCGATTCGATTTCAATCACCGGAGCAATTGAACAGAAAAGCTTTACGAAAACCAAATCGAATATCTAGAAGCTTTTCTATGTTGCAAATGAAATGAGCTCAAACGTAAGCTTTGAATTAACGAAAGCGACCGGATAACATTAAAATGTGTTTTTATCTGTGTGACAATAGTTCAACGAATTAAAAAAGCGCGTGTTTTACACGAACCAATCATAATAGGCTACTAACGAAGTTAAAAAAAAACAAGAGAACGTCTCGGCGTTTTGATATTTTTAATAAACGGCATGATGTTCATATCGAATAAAGTAAAGCGACGAGATTGTCAACTTTTTGGAACAGCCAAGTATAATAAAAGAGAATCACACTGTTCACTGTTTCCCTAATATTTCGAATTTTCAAATTCAATTTTGAACAAACGACTCTTTTTTCTCTCTCTCCGTAACGAATCTCCGGTTCTTCACCGATGAATGAAAATGAACCACCGTGCGCTTCACCGGCGCGTCCACGTAATCCGCCGTCATCGTTACTCACTGACATATCCAATTTTAAAACGCCGCGTCGTTCTTCAGTTGTAAATTCGAATTTCAGTAAATCTCTGTATCCTCATTTCTTCACTGCATCTAAGCAAACACCAAAATCTTCGTCTTCTAACTTCCGTCGTCCTTCCATGGTTCCTTCTTATACGTCTCGGTCCAAATTCGCAACTTCGTCGAGGCGGCTTAAAGCATTTGAACATCAGCAATCGCAATCTTCACGCAAGGCTGAGTTAACGAAAGAGAAGAATCTTAGATCTCTTGCTAAATCACTTACTGTGTGGCTCAATTTCTTGTTTGAAAACCCTGAAAGTTGCGGTTGCGATCCGTTTGAGAATGACTCTGGTGTTGGTAGCGTTGGGAATTTAGGTAAGGGGAAGAGAGATAGTGGCGAAGTTTTACGAAACAGTAAAGCTGTGGGAGTGGATACAATGTGGCGAAGCCCTAAGAGGTTGAGGAATTTAGGTTGGTGTGGTGAGAAAGGATCAGAAACTGGCTCATCGTTGAATGGTTCCAAGTATTCCACGCTAAGGGAATCTTTGAAAGATGTGTGTAGTTTAGATGATTTGAAGCAAAGAATGCAATTTCATTTGAGTTTGGGAAGTTGCAAAGAGATTTTTGATGTTATGACCCGTGTTACCAAGGTAAGCATTTCTAAATTTCGTTGTGTATCAAGATAATGTCTTTTGCTTTGGGTTGTGTTGGACATGGATTGTATACTGATAGTTCATTCTTATTGTCCTTGTTTCAGAATATTGATGAAGGGAGGATAAAAATGAAACAACAATGCCCTCTTGTAACTGATTTTGGACTAAAGGAGAAGGCGATCAAGGCACTGATGTGCTATAACCAAGTTTGGCTTCGCTTAGGGTTATATATCATCTTTGGCGGTGATTTCTTTTTGTCTGACTGTGAAGTTAACTCAGATCAAGAAATGGCATTCTTGAAGGTGGTAATTAGTAAGCAGTTCTTCTCTCATGATGGCCTTGCTAGAGCCTATGCCTATAACAAGATGGTTGAGGGTTTATACAGACCAGGTTACTATGAAGCCCTTGGAACCGTCATTTTGAAGAGGATTCTGTTACTTGTGCTTATAATCGATAGAGCGAAATCTCAAAGCTGCCTTTCACTTAAGTATGGGATTGATGGGATAGATGGCGGCTCACCTCTCATGTTTTCAGAGAAATCTAGCATAAAGTCTAGCCATCAACTTATATGTGGTACTTTTATAAGATTTTGCTATTTAGTTTTTCAGTTTTTTTGCCTATGTCATGTATATCGCAGTTAATTTCTATCTTCTACTTTGAATATAGAATTTTTGCCCTCTGATGTAATGCATGGAGAAGGGAATCTCCTAGCGCATCTAGTGATTATAGGGTACAAAATACCTTATCAGCAGGTAATTTTAATTTAGAATCAATGAAATTTCTTATATTATATCTAGCCATCTAGGTTGCTAACTGTATTATCTTTCGCTCACTTCAATAACTGGAATGGGTCTTGCAGTCTCCTATAGTTGAATATGACTTCAGAGTGAGAGACTTGTTTGATGACCTCCAAGATGGTGTGCGGCTCTGCAGAGCCATTCAACTACTTCTTCATGATCCATCCATTCTCACGGTTTGTCGTTAAATTGATTTTAAATAAGCAATTCCCAGTTATGTCTTATTTAGGGAGTGATTTTTACCGTGTGAGATTTTGATCAAAACAGAAAATGGTAGTTCCATCCGACAATCGAAAGAAAAACTTGGCCAATTGTAGAACTGCACTTCAATATCTGAAGAACGCTGGTGTTTCATTGAAAGATGACGAAGGAATGATGATAACTGAAGAAGATGTTTCAGATGGTGACAGAGAGCTCATCATTTCACTGCTATGGAACATTTTTGTACATTTGCAGGTGAGTGTCTCTTGTTTTCTTTGTCCAATATATGGTGGATTTCTGCACGTGTCTTCTGATATTCCTTGGTTATGCTCTTTGGACTGGGCAGCTGCCTCTTCTGACCAATGGGAAGCTCTTGACTGAAGAAATCTACAAAGTCCAGGGGGTGGAACAGGTACTGAGGCTCACTTGATTTCCTTGGTTCAGATCATTCTTTCCAAATTTTAGCCAATTTTGGTTGTCTTGAATCTACATATAGTTTCACCTAGAAGACTCTCAATCAGATCATTAATGGTGACACTTCTCTAGTTACACTAACTTTTTTTCTCTCTTCAATTATTTATTTTTTGGGTTACTTTACAGATGAATCAAATTGTCACGTCTAGTCCCTTGGAAATGCACTTGAACTGGATCCAGGTACTTTATTATATCATCTTATTCTTATTACTTTCCTTATTATGATATTCTTTTGAATTTTCCAGCCAAGTTCTACATGTCTAACCATGTACTACTCTTGTATGTCTTGCAATCTTCACTCAGTCAATTACCAGGATTTATGACTTCAAGTTAGAAAGCTTTGAATCACTGGTTGATGGAAAGGGGATATGGTTCTTGCTTGACTACTATTTTCGTCGAGAAGTTTGCTGTCCTTGTCTTCACAAAAAGGTATGAAATATTTTTTTTTTTTTTGCATCGAAGTTTAGGAAATTTGTCTTCACGTATATTCTAATATAGGCTGTGATAAATATTTATATTCAGGATCCTGGTAGTGGAAAAAGCCCTCAATCAGTGATGTCCAATACCGATTACAATGATGCAGTTCAAAACTTCATTCTGTCGCAAAAATTGACAGCACTTTTAGGAAGTTTTCCTGAGGTAATAATATTCAGCCTGTGAATATTCAAGTTCTTCTTAAGTTTATCCTGAAGAGAAAAAAGGTTACTAGAGATATGAAAACTGGATTACAGTATGGTGCCCTTTCTTTATTTTGCAATAGATGGTTTGTTTCAATTAGGCTAATATATCTGTATGTATGGCGTCCCAATAGCCTATTAATTTCCTAATAATAACGTTGATGTCTATAGGTTCTACAGATTGGTGATCTATTGGAACATAATGCCGTAGTTAGCAACCAAAGTGTGATTATACTGTTGGCTTTCCTATCATCAAAGCTGATTCTCAAGGAGAATATGGTACTGCATAAAATATTGCGCTCCTTGATTAACTTTGGATAGAAGTTAGATTTTCCACTGACAGGTTATCTTAACAATTCCTTCTTCTCTCAGGAGCAACTAAACTTTCATAAGTTGTTATGCTCTAGCTGTCAAGCTCAGGAGAGGAAATATTCACACTTCAGTTGCAGCAGTTCTGAGGCAGCTAGAAATGAGGAACCAGACAGAGAAAACGGAGAAGGTTCCTATCATCTCTTTCTGACTTGCCGTAAAGTATCTGATCTTAGAAATAGCTGGTCTATCATTTGTAGTAGTTCGTTTTCGATGCCTGAAAGTCTATGAGTGGTTTTCAGTCTTTTGTTTCCCTTTATTTTATTTTATTTTGTTTCTTATAGAATTTTCACTTCCTTACAATTGGTTGAATGAAGGAAGTCTACTTAATGACATGTATAGCTGGTCTTGATTTCAAAAGTGTGATGCTACTTGTAGATGCTAGTAAAAGGTTCACGGCAATCAAAGCCTGGTGGCAAGATATGGCCAACCAAAGCCAAAATTCTGTTGGAAAAGCTAGTAGCCATACTCTGCAAGGCTCCTTGTCTAGAAAATGCTCTACGGATTTCCACCAAGGTGATTCAAGTTCTATATCTACTCTTCTCAACTTTTACATCATAAGCTTACTTTTCTATGATATACCTATAATAGATGAAACGTGATTGTATCACAATATCTGATTCAGTGATTATTTATCTACTTTCTGTTTCTTGGTAGATGAGTATTCAATATTGGAATCTATCCTCTATTTGATTACAACATATCTCTTGCCTCCTGCTTACAGAAACTGCAGCCACGGTCATACAAGCGAATTTGAGGGGACTCCGTGCACGTCGACAGTTTAGAAAGAAGATGAGTGCAATCCGCTTCTTACAAGCTGCTGTCAAGACATGGTTGTCAATGAAACATATAGCTCAGAGAAATGGTCTGCGTCATTATGAACTGCAGGCAGCACTCAAGATTCAGCTAGCTTCGAGGAGCTATAAAGACAAAGTTATCTCTTCTATCTTCATCCAGTCTTATGTTCGTGGATGGATTACACGCAGGATGTATTCGAAATACAAGTTTTCTTCCGTACTTATTCAAGTAAGTCTTTTCAGGTCTTCCGATGATTTGCTTATGTACTGGCCATTATTCAGTTCTCAGTTGTGTAAACTTCTTCTTGTCCCAATTGGTTTCATCATCCAGATTTCTCTGTCTCTCTGTCACTTCTTTTCACTGTCTTTGATATTTCTTCTTTGTGTCTCATTAGCCATTCTTTTCAATTGAGGTGTCCTCGATTTTAATCTATTCTTTTCATACGTAAAGGCAAAGCTAGAATCTGTGTATGCTCTGCCTCTGCTTTATTAACTTTGTGTAACTAACTGCAGAGATATTGCCGTGGTTGGCTGGCAAGAAGGACGTTTTATCTCCAAAGAGGAGCAACAGTATGCATTCAGAGTGCTATCCGGAAATTTAACTGCATGATGTTACTTCATCGCTACAAGCATGCAGCCACGCAGGTTCAACGGCTCGTTAGGGGACAAATTGTTCGAAGCAGGCTTCAAGGTGCTTAAGCCATTTCTTCAGTACCTTACTTTTAGCTGATTACGTATAACTATTTCTGGATGGAGTTATCATGTCTTCAACATACGGATGGTTAACACAAAGTGAATCATATCGCAGGAGCTTCTTCTCTCTGTTCAAAGCTTGACGAAGGCGTTTTAAGACTTCCACAACACATCTTTGGGATGACAAAACTGCTACATTCCGTCATTAAAGTTCAGCGTTGGTGGAGGTTTTTCAATTCACAGAATGTGAGAAGAAAATCAGCAGTCTTAATACAAAGTCATATTCGAGGTTTATTTGCCAGGAGAAAAACTTCAATGAAAAGACGCTACATTGTCATAATTCAAGTAAGATATAATCAAAGCTACCTTTCATCTTTTATCCTTCTTCACTTTCAGTAGTAATTAGCTTTCTTTTTAGCTAAAACTTTCATGTTTCATTTACCTTGAATCTATCAGTCACACTGGAGAGGTTATCTCACACGCAAAGCCTCAAAGGCTCAAGTTCTGGATCTTAGAGTAAGAATCCAAACTTCTGCAGCAAACATAGACGACAAGAAACGGTTGATGAACAAGCTTCTTTCTGCGCTTTCGGAACTACTGAGCATGAAAAAGGTCCACAACATTCTTCACATTTGTGAAACTTTGGGTGAGTTTCTCAGCTTCCTTTATTTACAGAGCCATGAGAACAGACTATAACATGTTTCCTCTACAGATTTGGCAACAAAATACTCTGACAGATGCTGTGAAGAGCTTGTGGCAGCTGGAGCAATAGACAAGTTGCTAACATTAATCCGGTCTGCAAGCAGAAGCATCCCTGATCAAGAAGTTTCAAAACATGCACTATCAACTTTGAGACACCTTGCTCGTTATCCACAAATGGCAGATGAGCTAATCGACACGAAAGGTTCCATTCAGACAATCTTCTGGGAACTACTCAGGTCTTCATCATTTAGTTCTAGAATCTTCTCTTTTAAGATTAAAGTTTCGTCTTTTCTCACTCTTGCGTTGCTTTTCTATTTTTCAGGAACAAAGAAGAAGCATATTTCATTGCATCAGATGTTCTGAAGAAGATATTCAATAGCCATAAAGGCGTAGAAACAGTTCGAAAGCTTCCTGCATTGGTGAAACGGTTACACGCCTTGGTTGAGGAGCTAACTCGTAGGGCAAACATAGAGAAACGGTACAGTTTTATTTCCTGTTTTCTTGTCTGAATTTATTTGAATGTTTACTCTATTATACTGAACCAAAAACTATACCTAGAAACTTTAGGTTAGATCCAAATAAGAAAGTATGAATCTAAAGACATTGTGTGAATTTCAGGAACGCTAAGTGTCAGAATGGAAAAGAAAAGAGTGAGAGAAGATTAAAAGAAGCTACTGAGCTTCTGAAGCTTATAACCTGGAGATGATTTTGTTGGTTTGGCTTTAAACTCTGATGTGTCTGTGTGTTTAGTTTTGTTTAACGGGCACTGCGAACTCTCAACTCTGTTTACGTTTTGTAATCAACTTGGCCTAATGAAGAATTCTTGCAGATTTTTTAGCATCATTTTTTGTTTGTTTGTGTATGTCTATTATCACAGATGTTCCAGAGTTTTTAAGTCTTTTGAGTCAGAAATATTGAGTTTTAGTCTTAAATGCTATGGATTATATTATATGCTATGCTATGTTACCTGAAGTTAAACTTGTTTAAGGGATTTGAACAAATTCAAAGCAATAAACCTAAAATACACATCCACAAAGTGTCTACCGTTTTATCTCATCTGCAATTAGCATTTCATTGTTTTGGGGTTTCACAGATCTAGATTCTTTGGAAAATAAAACTTGTTGTGTTGCCCTTTTTATCAGATCGAGAAATTTGGATGTTGGTGTTCCTCTTCTTGAAGATGAAAATATCTTCAATACTCTCTCCTTGAACCAGCCACATATTTTACAAACAAACATCTTACCATGTGCTTGGTTATTCTTCGGTAACGGTCTTCCAGTATACATCAACACACACCATGCCATCAGATGGAAACCAAATCCAAGAATGTCTTTGATAATGGCGGCTAGAGAAGTTTTATTGACTACTTACAATCTAGGTGGATTTAGGTGGGATTATTGAATGTAGTGTTTTAAATTTTAATAAACTTGAATATGTTTTAAATTCAAAATAAAATCTATTGTTATTCAATCTGTATTTGTTGAAATACATTAAAATACATTGCTATTGAATTAAACATTTGTTTGTATATTTTAAATAACATTAAAAATAAGTGTTATTTGATTTAGTTACATTTGGATTAGAATGAATTTTAAACAAAATACTAGCCTTTTCCCTTGTATTTCATAATATCTCTCGAATTGAAATACTATAAAATAATTCTAAAACCTAATTGAATAACAGCTCCACCTCTTGGCAGAGGACAGGAGGATCCACCTCTTGGCAGGGCCAAAAAAAAACAAGTCTGCCGGAAAAGGAAAAGACCAATGATGATAACTGAAGAAGATGTTTCAGATGGTGACAGAGAGCTCAATATTTCACTGCTATGGAACATTTTTGTACATTTGCAGGTGAACGTCTCTTGTTTTCTTTGTTCAATATATGATGGATTGCTGCACGTGCCTTCTGATATTCATTGGTTATGCTCTTTGGACTGGGCAGCTGCCTCTTCTGACCAATGGGAAACTCTTGACTGAAGATATCTACAAAGTCCAGGGAATGGAACAGGTTCTCATCCTCACTTGTTTCTGCTCTTTTGCGTTTTCTAGAATACGTACGTTGAGGTTGAAACTAATAAACATAGACGAAACTTGAGAGTTGAAACTTGAAATTGTGGTTTCTGACAAATTGATCTCTTTCTCCGTCTTTGTCATTCTGCTTCTTTAGTTCTGAGTCCTGCTGTGATATAACATTTTGTATAGCACAATTTTTGGATAAGGAAACTGAATATCTTGTAATTTAGTATTTTTGGCAGTTAAAGATCATACAAGAAAAACCATTTTGCTACTTAAGGAATCATCTGGTGAACAGGTGCTGTGTTCATCTCTGTCACTCACTCTATCACATGGTTGCTGTTATTAGGCTAAGTTACTGCAAAAAGAACTATAAAAATACTGTGAAATTAATTTGTTCTTTCTGTTTTCTTCTAAAAGAGCTTTTGGAAGAGAGTCAAAAGCTGCTTGACTCAATGGACCAGCTTCGTGTTAGTGCTGCAAGTTCATCTTCTAATTTCAAAAAGAAGCCTGTCATTATTATTTTTGTTGGAATGGCACGTGAATCAATCATTTGAGTTATGTTCTTCAAAATTCACTTTGTTATGGTTTTGGTTTTCTGTTAAGGAGTTTGATGTGAGCTATTTGTTATTTATAGGGTCGCGTAGGTAGCGAAAAAACTAGTTTCCTTCACCGTTTTTTTTGGCCATACCTTTGATTCAAACAGCCGTGGGTATGTGATGAACCTTGACCCTGTTGTTATGTCTCTACCATTTATTGCCAACATCGATATCAGAGACACTTTCAAGTACAAGGAAGTTATGAAGCAGTATAATTTGGGCCCTAATGGTGGTATTCTCACGCCACTCAACTTGTTTGCTATTAAATTCGATGAGGTAAACCTGTCTAGAAAATTACTACATCTCACATTGGTGGTGGTTATCTTGATTATTCTGTCTTTGTTTGCTATTTTGGTTTAGGTTGTCTCTGTGATTGAGAAACGTGCTTGATTATGTCCTTTTGGATACTCTTGGTCAGATTGAAATCTTTACAGGGTCTGCTTCTGAGGCTATTAGTTACAGTTTATACTAACTATTAACAAAATTAATACAAATAGGCTAAAATAAGAAAACATTAATTTTCCATGTCCATTATGTATCTCATAATATTTTTTAATACAAATATGCTCAAATAATAAAATATTCATTTTACATGTCCATTGAATCTCATAAAACAAACCAAAAAAGACTGCTTAGTTGACCGGTGCTATGTATAGTGATTACGCATAGTGTGTTGGAATAAGTAAAAGAGCTGCATGATATGTTCCATGGGATCTAAATGTCGAATTGGCTCGAAATGAATGAAGCTTTTCTCATCGCTTATCAAACAATTGTTCCACCGCACATCGAACCGGCTTTAAAGTGGTATGATGCACCCAAATGTACTCTACAAACCAAGTAACTTTATTAATTTTACCAACCTGGGTAAAATCTAATATGACAGATATTACAAAGAGTCTGGAGACTTTATTTTATTAGTATTGTGATTCACCGAGAAAAGAGAAGACAGTAGGAGAAAGACAAAGAAGCATCACACAACACAAGTACATTATGACGAGATTCTTTTTCTGATCATTTATCACAGGTCTGTATTCTGTGGTGTGAACTTGAGAGAGACACTGTTCACACAGTGTCTCTCATCGGTAGGAGTAGGGAAGCCTTCTCCTTTGAAAACATGACCAAGATGTCCTCCACAAGCTGCACATGTGATCTCTATTCTTCTCCCATCTGGATCAGCCTGACCAAAAATGTAAAAGATGTTTTCAGCCTAAAAAAAGTCATGAATTCCAATGATAATCATCTCTTGATTGAGAATCTTACTGTTCGGTTTATGGCACCGGGGAGCCCATCGAAGAAAGCTGGCCAGCCACAACCGGAGTCGAATTTGGTGGTAGATTTGTAGAGAGGAGTTCCACATCCTGCACAAGAGTAGATACCGTCTTCGAATTGCTTGTTGTATTCTCCTGTTCCAGGATATCTACATTAACAAGTGTATAAACCGTTACAAAAATGTTAATAATTGTAAAAGAACTCGGTTGCTTAAACAACAGAGGAATCAAACTCCATTGCTAAGAGAATCAAGAAAGATCGAATTGAGGCACACTACTACTTAGGAGCATTTTCATGTCACACAGAGCAACCTTTACTGAGACAATCCTAAAAGTTTCTAATGCCAGACAAAAAGGCGAAAACTTGGAAAAAATCTGTCTTTGAGTCTTGAAGATTGTTCATCTAGCAAGTTTATTCCAAAAACACTTAATATTATACACAAATGTCATTAATCACATGCCCAATGATTCATTGAAATCACTGTAATTTCAATACTAGTGCATCATGAGAAGAATCTTAATTCAATGCATTACGGATTATCTAAAACAAGACTCACGCATGCAAATACACAAAGCCATTTTCGACAAATCATGGACATTACATTTACAATCTAAACTCTAGAGATCATTAAACCCCAAAATTTCTCAACCTAGAGAGCCCAATCCAATTAGAACACTCAAAATTTCCAAAAATTAGATCGAAAATGACTTACTCGGTGCCTTTCTGTCTAAGAATCCTAAATTGCTCAGGAGATAGAATCGCACGCCACTCTTCTTCTGGCTTATTGACTGATCCAGCAGCAGGAGAAGAAGAAGAAGAATTCATTGCCGCAATACGACCACCGTGAAAGCTTCGTTTACTCTGACGGAGCGACGAAAATGACAAAGGAGATGCGGAGAAACGGGAGTAAGCAAATTGAGTGGTCTTGAAGGAGAGATAATGAGATAGAGGAGAAGGTCTAACGAAGGCTCTAATGGTTGAAGCTAAAGTGGTCAGAGATGTGGTGGCTGAAGATACACGCCCAGGTGCTAATGCTATGACGTTGAACGCCATTGTTGGCTTTTTTTTATCCTTTCTTCGCTCTTCTTTTGACAAAGCTTTTTTTTTTTTTTTTTTAAGTTGTCTCGAATCTTCTATTAAGTTGGGCCCAAAGTTTAAGGCCTTTTAGCCCAATCAATTTTATAAACACGAGCACTGACAAAAAGTATGATAATTCTCACATGGGAAAAAGAAGCTAGCAACTAACGGCTGGTGAGAGAAGAAGAGTCGTCGTATTAAAAACTATGAGCATGAATATTTTGACCTCTATGATCCGAATTAAATAACGATTTTTATTTCCATTCATATTCCTTTTTTTTGGACCTTACGCTAATGTTGTTGCAGTCTTGCAGACCGATCATTTCAGACGGTTCCATACCAGCAAAAGAAAAAAAAAAAAAAAAAAGAATTGGATCGAGATTGGAACCGAAATTAGTAAGTTGGTATCACCCATAGATTTCGTTTCAATTGTTTATATGTGACAAATCAAAATCAGCTGAACCAAATTTGAAGTCAGAAATATTTTCCCTAAATTTTCCTTTTTTTTTCTTGGAATTTTGTAGTGTACCCGAAAGTGAAAGCTGACAAGGAAGCTGGTAAATCCAAGCAGAGCGGTTCTTGTCTGAAATCGAACTATCTCCAATCTCGTACCTCTGGTAATTTGTTTTCCCCTTCATGTTTGACCCTCTATTTTAGATTTAGAGCTAGATGTTTAAAGTTAACTCGGTTATACTTGCATGTGTTAGGAGATTTGGGTTATTTTTGCTTGTTCTTAGCTAACATCGATTCAATTGTTTCACCACTAGAGATTGCTAATCGAATGCAAATTTTTCAGAAGAATCTATTATTTGATATTCTCTCTATTTTCGTTTTGAACAGAGAATAATCAAGAAGATGATTTCCAAATATATGTAGCTAAAATTCCCAAGATTTACATACCAAGTGTCCTTATCTCTGAAAGTGAATCCACAGAAATGAATAAGCCTATTAGAGGAGCTGACATTGAAGTAAAACAAAGACCCAAAGCCAGTCCGATCTTTCGCCCACGCGCTGTTATATCAAGTCCCGGTAAGGTTTTCGAGCGGCTTTTTCCATTATTAAGGTTTTAGTTTTTAGTGTCACACAATGTTGAACTTCAAAAAATTTTTGGCTATGGACTCTCTTGTTTAGATAATGATGCAATGATCGGCAGCATAAACAGGATTGAAGAAAGGAAAGCTAAAAAGGGTTTGAAGAGTGATGGTCAGATCTTGAACAGAGCTTCTCAGCGTACGAATGTCGATTCCAATGTGAAGATTTGTCATCGTGTATTCGCTAAGCAATTAGGAGTCAGTTCCAGAGATCCCAAATGATCAACTTGTTTATTATTATTGATAAATGATAGTAATTCAACAAAAGGTTTTGTTTTTTTTTGTCGGCGTTGAAGTTGTTTACTTGTGTCACTTCGGTTTTTGTCTAACGGACGAGTGATTTGTTTCTTTTGGTTTTGACATATGTATGTCGACGAATAACTATTTTGATAATGTACATTATTGCTTTTTTCAAATTCTTTTGGAAAACTATTGTAGTGAAACGTACTAAACACATAATAGTTGTTTTTTATTAATCACAATTGCATGATTGCTACCAGGTCAACCGGAACAAATTTTTGGGCTTTTGCATTCTAAAATTGTAGAAGAAAGAAATTAGAAATGCTTTATTAAAATATAATTATAGTCAACTCAACCCACGTTTTACTTTAGTAACTTTAATCAATTTCTCTAGACTCATTCCCCCCCCCCCCGCCCACACAAATTAAGCGCTTAATTACCTTGGTACCCCTGACACGTCACTTGAACACGAGAAATTTATCGGCGGGTTTTTCTGATACACTGTTCCGAATATATCATCTTCTTCTCCGATCACATGTAAACCCTATTTTTAGAGGCTCTAGTTGTTGATTCTATTTGATTAAGGCTTTAAAATGTGAAGAAGAAGATGGCTTTAAAGGCGAAGAAAAGTTTAAGAAGGCTATTCCGGATTGCGATGAGAAACACCGATAAATCTTCACACGCCGTCTATGCTGCCAAAATTAACGCCGGAGATTCACATATTTCCGACACTGGATTTGGTAACGTCTTCTTTGTTTTTCTCTCTGCTTCATAAATTTTTCTGATTGATTCACTTTGGAATTGGGAATGAATCCACCCGTTAATCAATTTGTAGAACAGTATCGTTGAGTTCAATGCCGGAGATTCTCTTATCACTTCGTTCTTCATTTTTGTGGATTTGATTCATTTTGACTTTTGAGCTAGTTAATGTTCATAAAAATGATCAATTTTACCCAATTTGTTTTATCATTCTTCTAATGGTTTGTGTGGATTTATCAGAAATAAAGCTGCCTTGTTCTATGTTAATGGACTATTAAGTGTTTGATTACTACCTTTTTGGAACTCTGAAATGTTTATGATTGTTCCTTTTAAACCTACTGATTGTAATCTTCTTCCAGAAAGAAATGACAATAAACGTTTTTCGAAGATCGGATTGGAAATGTCAGATTTCCTAAGCACTAAACGAGAGTCTTGTGATAGGATGCAAACACATCATGACAAGAAACAGTCACAAGTTATGAAGAAGTTTTCTCATGGCTGTGCTTGGAAGTTCGGTATCGATCCCGAGGTTATGTTTGCGGTGATGGCTAACACGGGAAAAGAAGCTGGTATCGTTGAATACGACGCAGTTATTAAACTTTGTGTACAAGATGCGAGGAGAAGCAATGATGTTGAATCTGCTCTTGATCACATTGAGAAGGCTATTGAATATGTCAAAGAGATGAAACAGTGTGGATTCTCCATAGGAACAAGAACTTATGGGCCTCTTCTTAAGTTATTAGTTGATATGGGAATGGTAGAGGAGTTCCGAATATCCAAGGATGTTATTATACAGTAAAATCCTGATGCTCTTGTGAAAATTTGTTACTATGAAATGCTTCTTTGGATACAAGTCAAGGATGAAGAGAAAATCCACGAAATTTGCAATAGAATTGCAGATAATGGGAAAAGTTTATCAATCCTACAAGGTACCAACTATATATATAGTATTTTTTTTCTTTGTGCTCTACTTTCAAAGTAACCTTTTGGTCCTTGAACAGAATATTATATGGTTGCACTGTGTGAGAAAGACAGAAAGGAGAATCTTCAGAGGCTGTTAGAGATTGTTGACATAACGAAACTTTCTTCATCACTTCTATTGACAAAAATATTTGGATACCTTGGAAGGTCACTATTGGAATCTATTGCGATGAAGTTCCTTAAAGAACTAGTCAATTGAAATAACCTTGTGTTCTTTTATTGTATTGGTATTGTGAATTTTGAAGGAAGGGAGATGTATAATCTTTTATATATTATTACTCAATGCCTATAGTAACATTTTAAATCTCTTTCGGATAATTTTACAGCATGGTAATATATTTGTTGTTGATGTCTCCAGATGGAGGGAAGAATGTTTCGAATCTTATATTTAGCTATGCAAGCTGCATCCCAAATTCAACGGTGAGTGACTTTACATACATAATGCTTGCAAATTTGTCGAGGCTGTAGTAGTTACATCATTTTTTTGCAATATACTCTGCTAATATTGATCCTAACGAACTATGTTTTGGCGATTGAAGGTAGACGGTTCCATTTTGATGTTCAACAAGTTGCACAAAGAACTAGAGATCATGCCTTCACCTTCACCCTATGACACACATTATTTGTCATTACGACTCAAATAAGGTGTTTGAACACTTGTGTTGATTTGTATTTTTCTCTGGTCAACCCTTACACGCTTTCTAACTTATCATTCCTCTGTATATGTGACTGCTCTTGATATAATTGAAAATATGTGTATAAACAGGTCTTGCTATGTCGGCAAAGAGCCCACATTCAATGTTTTGTTCCACATATGTTAAAACCAAACCTTTAATCAGTAGTTTTTGCTACCCCATTCTTTAATACCTCTTATGTAACCATTTTCTTCATTCGTTTTGAGACATAAACTTGGGATTTGGATTGATATATAACGGTTTTCGCTACATAACGGTTACTTGAAAGAAAAGATTTGACCACACTATTTATAAAAACAAAGATGAAAGTTGTGTTGGTTAACAAAGGAAGAAACATATGGGCTCCATTTAAGCAGCTCTTGCTAGAAGTTGAACACTTTCAGGAACATCAGAAGGTTCAATGAAGAAACTTCTCCTTGTCATAATCATCTTTGGTACAATCACTTTTAACACACCGTCTTCATAACCAGCTGATATTCCGATCATATCTATTGATTCCGGCAACCGGAATTTCCTGTTAAAACTCTTCGCCGGCTGGTCTTGTGATCTCTCTGTTGCCTCTGTTCGTATGATTAAGTATATTGAATCTTCGATCTCTACTTTTATTTCTTCTTTCCTCACACCTACTTAAGAAAAATACAAAAATCATGAACATCTCCAAGAATATTCTGTGCTAAGAGATTAGTTGTTATAATTAAATTACCAGGAAGATCAACAGAGAAAATATGAGAATCTTGAGACTGGGTCCAACGAACATGATTCTCTTGAGATGTTTGGTAAGCATTCAGAGATTGAGAAGGCAGAACATATTCCCATGGCATCCATTGAACTGTCTGAAAATCCATATTATCTTTTGGTATATATATTTTTTTAATGTTTATTGTTGATTGGTTGTTGATTTTGGTCGTGTATTTATAGTAAAAAAGATGACCCCTACTAGAACCATTTGATCAAGTTGTTGTCGTCTAACTTAAAAAGTTGATAACTAATGAAACCAAATAATTTGGTGGGGGTGATTTATGAGAAAAAACCCCAGCATTCTTGTCGACTCAAGAGTGAAGCTATTATATTGCTTCTTGAAAAATAAAGAAATACTTGCTAAATTCATGCGGCAAATTTGATTGGATGTTAAAGTATTTTATATTGACCAATAAATAATACTCCCATGGTTCCTTTCAAATAAAGAGCTTAGGAACATATTAGTTTATTAAGTTTTGGTTTGTTTATGTCTTTTGTATTCTCATATTACTATCAACAATAATAAAAACTTATTTCGACTTTTCGACTTTAAATATTTCCAACCACTCATGTGATTCGACCTCTCAAGTTGCAGATAGATAAACCAACTTGTCTGTGATAAAATTTTGGAATATTATACAATTTTACTTTATTAATTCATTATTTTTTCAAAAGAGGAAAATTATAGGACGATAAGAAAAAAAGGAGAGAAATTACAGAACCCCCTTATAGTATTTAATCTTACTCGATTACCCTCAGTTTAAGCGTTTAATTACATTAGTGCCACTACATTCGAACACGCAAAATCGGAGGGGTTTATCGGCGGGTTTTATCACACAGTGTTTTAAATCTTTCATCATCTTCTTCTTCTCCGATCTTATGTAAACCCTTGTTTTTGGGTGACTTCATTCTTGAACTTGATTCGATTAAGTTAAAAGCTTGTAAATTTGAAGAAGAAGATGGCTTTAAAGGCGAAGAGAACTCTAAGCGGTCTATTCCGGCTTGCGATGAGAAATGCCGGCAAGACTCCCAAAGCTAAAGTCGTTGATTCACACATTCCAGAAACTGGTTTACGTAACGTCTCTGCTTCACAAATTTCTCTAATTGAGCCATTTTAGAATTGGGAATCCTCGTTAATCGTTTTTTTTGGAACAGTATCAATGCCGGAGATTCTCTTATCTATTGGATCTTCCGACGATTCCTCCAACACTGGACAAGGTACTTTGTAATAATCAATTATCAGAATTGGGACTGTCTCATCTTTAGTTATCATTAATCATTTTGCAGAAACTGATTATGTTTTTGGTTTGATAAGGTTTAAAAGTTTCGATTCTTTCAATTTCGCTTCATCATTGATTCTATTGCCTTTTGTGTAGAGTTTGGAGAACCAGCACTCGCGGGTCAGGTCTCGTCTGCGTTAGATGGTATGCACGCCTCTTGTTTCTTTGCTAACGAGCTCTCAAGTGGTTTGATTATATGAAGTAGATAGTATGTAGTCTATTTGATACCTTCTCTTGCACTGTGATTGTTCCAGTTAAACTTAGTTTAAGTAATCTTCTTCTTCCAGAAAGAGCACGTGACAGAGATTCTTCGAAGAACGCATTGGAGAAGTCAGATTTCTGGCGTAGGAAACTTCCTTTGTCGCCAAAGACAAAACATGTGTCACGTGGTCGGATGCAGTCAGATAATTACAAGAAAAAACAGTCAGAGATTATGAATAAGCTTGCCAAGGGATGTGCTTGGAAGTTGGGGACCGAGACTATGTTTGATGTGTTGGCTAAAATGGGAAAAGAAGCGGGTCAAAAAGAATACAACACAATGACTAAAGTTTGCATAGAACGCGCGAGGAGAAGCAATGATCTAGAATATGCTCTTGATCAAATTGA
Organism: Cardamine occulta; assembly: GCA_028015245.1. NCBI lineage: Eukaryota > Viridiplantae > Streptophyta > Magnoliopsida > Brassicales > Brassicaceae > Cardamine > Cardamine occulta. Next base: position 12,393,687 of record CM051387.1, read on the forward strand.
GAAGGCTAATGAATTTCTCCAAGAAATGAGACGACTAGGATACACTATAGAAGAAAGAGCTTATGGGCCTTTTTTTAAGTACTTAGTTGATATGGAAATGGTAGACGAATTCCAAGTTCTCAAGGATTTTATTAGGGAAGCGAGTCCCGAGTCTCTTGAAAAACTTGTCTACTATGAAATGCTTCTTTGGATCCAAGTCAACGACGAAGAGAAGATCCACGAAATTTTCAATACAAATCATGGTAGTGGGATAAGTTTATCAATCCTACATGGTACGCCATATACATTACACATATTATTATATTCACCATTCAGAAATCTGGTTTTTTCATGTGCTCTACTCTTAAAGTAACTTTTTGGTCCTTAAACAGAATATTATTTGGCTGCACTGTGTGAGAAAGACAGTAAAGAAAATCTTCAGAAGCTGTTAGAGATTGTCGACATAACAAAAGTATCTTCAGCAGATGTATTGAAAAGAATATTTGGATACCTTGGAAAATCTGTATTGGAATCTGTTGCAATGAAGTTACTTCGGGAACTAAGAGACTGTGGTAAAGGTGGATATAAATCAATCAAAATAACCTGGTGTTGTTTTACTGTATTGGTATTATGAATTTTGAAGGTGGATGTATACTCATTATATAGTCGCTGAGACTACTTCATATTTGATGCAAACCAAAAAATTTACTTGCTGATGACTCATTTTTATAGCATTGTAACATGGTTTATTAACGTTTCCAGATGGAGGGAAGACAGTTTCAAATTTCATTTCTAGCTATGCAACCTGCATCCCAAATTCAACGGTGAGGACTTTCTACATATGATGCTTGAAAATCTATTGAGGTCGTTATTAACTCTGGTCTTTTCATTTTTGTGTCTCCAAAATAGATGCATCTGGTTTTAGGCTTTTAGCATTAGTATGGTAATTTTTGTTCATTGACAATGTTTCTTGCATCCAAATCTCGTCCTAGATCTTTTTTTTGGTACTGAAATAGATATCACTTGGGTGTGTTAAATCGCTTTGATTCCAAGCTTTCTGTGAAAAAGGGAACTGCTTACTAAATATTCTATCTATCCCTGATTCTTTGAAATCTTCTAGCTAAATATTATCTCTCTTCGGATCTTTTGGTATTTGAGTTCTTAAGTTAGTGCTGACCACATATACATTGGTAATGGTTCTTTTCTCCCCAAGAATGATAATGATATATCCATTGGTGTCTCTCAAGATGTTATTTGGTTTGAAATTTACGATGATCCTATAGGTCTTTAGATTGTTAGGTCCCAACATGCTTTTCATGTTGGATATACTACAAACTTAGCCAGTGTCCTTGCTTGAAACAACCAAATATGTTTTGAATCCTATGCCATTTTTTCAGTGTACAAATTAAAGTAACTAAATAAGTTGTCATTATTATTGTTTGGAAATGGTAGCAGGCTCCATTTACAGAAACTGAGATTGAAGTCATTCACATCTCTCAAGTAGCTCTAAGTCGTTAAAGGTTCTCTTTAAGATATACTATGGCTCCTAACCGTCCATGTTCTTACATGTTTTGGTGACTAAAGGTGGAGGATGTTATTTTGAAGTTTAACAAGTTGCATGACGAGCTAGATATCATGCCTTTATCGACATCCTATGAGAAGCTTGTTAGTTATCTTTGTGGCTCGAATGAGGTATTTATATGCTTCTTTTGATTTCAACTTTCACTTTCAATGCTCGCCATAGTTGACTAATGATAATTCCCCTGTGTTGTAGGTGGCCACTGCTCTTGATATAGTTGAAAATATGTGTGAAGCAGGTCAGGTGATATCAGAAAACGTCCTGCATTCATTGTTACATGCAATTGAGCAGATTCTTGAGTTTAATTTGGTAATGACCTCCTTTTGCCTGAAGCGTGTTCCTTAGATTTTGATTTCATCCCAATCTTTTTGTTGACTTGACTTCATCATCTGTTCTACATCCAATAGAACAGCTAATTAGGCTGGTCATAATATGCTCATGAGAGATCACCAACATTGTCTTTCTCATACTCATGTTAATCCAGAGTTGTCTTTGGTCATGCTTTTTCTGTTTCAGGTGCAAAGAATCTATTCAATAATGAGCAACAAGAATGTGAAGGCAAATAGTGAGACTTTCAGGAGATCAATAAATTTGTGCATAAGAATCAAAGATGTAACTTCTTTTCTTATTCTATTAACTTTAGTTGCTTTCTATCGTGAACTTTGTGTTATAGACTCTAGAAATTGAGAATGTGCTATTTCTCACAGATGCAACGTTTGTTTTCCAACCATAAAAATTTGCTCTCAACCTATCGGTTCTGTGCAGTTTGAAGGTGCATATAATATGCTGGGTAATTTGAAGAATTTCAATTTGGAACCAAACTCTAGCATGTACAATTCCATATTGGCAGGATATTTCCGGGAGGTAATATCTTAAGCTCTCTTTTCAATTTTTTGCCTTGTCTCACTTATTATAGGATCCACCAACTATCGTCTTAGCGTAATCTATATGATTCCTTAAGTCATTGATGTTGAAATATATATGGAAATAAGATTGTTGCAACATGCACAGAAGCATGTCTCGTAGAAGATTTCTATTGTAGTATAAATTTATTTCTGTTAGGCAGGTAGCTATTATAAAACACTTCATATAGCTTAAGACCATATCTCTGAAATTATTTGAAAATTCTAGACCTATGGATAGTTCATTTCTGTGTCCTCTGTATTGACTTTTGAGTCGCTTTTTACTGAGATTTTTGTATGGTTTTGAAGAAAAAAATGAACAGAGCCTTAATGGTCCTCAAGGAAATGAAAGAAGCTGATGTTAAACCTGATTCCATGACTTTTAGCTATCTAATCAACTATTGCAACCAGGAGGAGGCTATTACGGAGGTATCAAATTCTGTATTTTACTGATATTTTACCTCGTTCAAATGTTTTCTTGTTCTTTTAATCTTTGAGTTGAGTACCTAATGACAGTCTCTCTTGTTGTGACAAATGAAAATTGATATATACAAAAAAAAATGCGGGAGTATGAGAGAAATATAATCTGTGTTTTTTCTTATTCAAAGTATTATGAGGAGATGAAGCAAGCAGGACTTCAAGCTAATAAGCATGTTTACATGTCCCTTATAAAAGCATATGCATCATGCGGACAGTTTGAGAAGGCAAAACAGGTAAGCATCTGTATTGTATTGTATGTGCTTCTAAAAGTTCTCGAATGATTATATAATTTAGTATAAGAGCTCAAGCTTTGTTCTTACTTTAGGTGCTCGTGGACCGGGGAGTTCAGCCTAAGGATCGCAACGAGCTGAAAAGTGTGCTTATATCTGCTCTGGCATCAAATGGAAAATTAACAGATGCTTTAAGTATCTATGAAGAAATGAAGAAAGCCGACTGCCCCGTAGAGCCAAAAGCTATTATATCTCTTATAGTAAGTTTGTACTTTAGTCATATGTTTATCTCGTAAATTAGCCAAGTAACAGTGAATTAGAGACACCATTTCGTATTGTAATAACCTCAAATTATTTCTCTGTAGGATAACTCTGATTCAAACGAAGAGTTGATTACGTTGGTTCAACTCGCTGATGAGCTGCGTGATCATAAATTTTGGATAGAAGGTTTCTTCAAAATTATCGTGTTTGCTGTTCGCAACAATAAGCCAAGGTACAATGGATTATACGTGTTCTATGTTTAATAACGTGTACCCCATCATTGTTAATTATCAAATGCTTCATTCAACTCCTTTTGTGTAGCTTTATTCTTGATTTGCTAGAGCATACCCAAAACCACTTGTCCAAGGATGACATTGCTGTGGAATATTGGTTTGAAGAGGTCCGACTCTATTTCTCTCATACGTTTCGAAAACTTTTCAAACTCTTCACTTGTTCTTAATGTCAACTGATATATTATAACCTCGAGAAGTCTAAAATGTAGACACAATGAAATCTTAGATAATTCTGGTGTTCTTGGGATCTTATTGTTGAAATCAGGTGTTTAGGTCAATAGCAGAAACAGAGCCTAGTGATGTGAAGCTAGGGCTGGACTTGGTGAGCTTTATGAAGGAAGAGCTTGAGTTATGTCCTTCAAGAAAATGTCTAGATTTTCTTCTACATGCTTGTGTCAATGCCAAAGATAAGCAGAACGCTCTTCTGGTATGGAAAGAGTACCAATTTGCAGAACTTCCTTACAATGTCCTCAACTATCTAAGGCAAGTGCTCTTTTATCTCCTCTTACATCAGAAAGAGTGATTTTGAAATGGACAAGGTTTACAACCATTAAAGAGAAAACTCCATTATAACTGAGCTAACTCATTTTGACAGCCCTAATCCTATTTGAAAGAGAAGCTCTTTTTCTTACTAGAAAATTTCTTCTGGTAAGAGAATGATGTATAATAGATTCTTGGTTTTATGGTTTCACAGGATGTATCAGGCTCTAGTAGCTGCAGGAGATTCGGAAAGTGCAACGGCAATGGTATCGAAGATTCCTAATGATGATAGAGATGTCAAATGTATAATTAAAGAAAGCCTTACTGTATTTACTCCAAAACCGAAAAAGAAAAAGTCTAAAAAGAAACGATCTATCCAAGCAAAGTAGGATGATTTGTTAGAAAGCCCCCATGGTATGAGATATTGTACAGGAATCACCACAATTATCAATAGAATGGCTAAGTTTTTCTTTTAATCTTACGCAAAAACAACATTTAGACAGCCTTTTATGTATTCACCCCGAGGATGAAGCCATTGATGTAACAGGGAAGATTGCTGGACTTAGCACAAGTCCTCACAGGTGAGCGGAAAGGGTTAGGAGCAACTGGATGAGAGATATTCAGCCCTGCATTACGCAAAACCGCATTTGCATTTCCGCAAGCTTCTTCTGTCTTATCAGTGAAGAAACCCGGTATGCGCATATTTTTCACCGCCTCAACCACTCCTACCCAGCTTGAATACCGTCCAGGTCACAATTCAAGGCTACAATGATGTCCGGTGAAGCCAGGTATGTTACCTCATCTTGGTACAAACCTTTCACAAAACTCACCTTGACTCTGCTGTTGTTTGTCGCCGAGGCAGTTGCTATTGTACCAGACAAGTCAGATGGAACTTCAGATCCAACCATTGTGATCTGCACGGTTCCTAAACCATTAAGCAAGTGATTGATCTCCGCAAATGCTTTGATCCAGTCAAGTTCTCCTTCTGGACCTAAGTAATGGACAGTCACTTCTTTCCCTTTGAGCAACAGATTCTTGCAACGGGTGCTTAGTGTTGTTAATATGTGGTAAAGGGTTAAAGGGTAGGAGAGAATGTCAGAAACCGGGCTTGACGGTGGTAGACATCAAAGATCATAGTAATCTGACCAATCTGACAAAAGGATTATACCCGGCGAACTCCCATTGTTCAGGTTCTGAATCGGTAAATCTTTCGGATAATCTCCATCATCAAGCCCTCCCCATGATTCAGATTGTGCATCTGAGGAAAAACTGCGTAAGAGTCCAAAAGGTCGGTGAGAATAGCAAACACATTGTCTTCTCCACATTCCCATTTTATGGATACCTAAAGATCCAAGCCATTCACACGGGTTTTCAGCATAACACGAGAAAGTGAAGATCTTTATCTTGAGCTCTTCTTCTCTATTCATCATAGCTTCATAAAGACTACAAACACTCCGGTGCATCTCTCGCCAGTGCCGTCTCTCACAATCTGAACCACAGTAGATGGTTGCACGGCAATGACTACAACAAACAGGCTCATCTCGATGAACAGCTTTCTCACACATTGTGCACTGTCTTTAACCCGCTTCTGCACTATAACCAACTTCCAGATTGGTCATGCCTGAAACTATTTCCAACTCATCATCTTCGCGTGCAAATGCAGTATTCTTGGACTTCTCCTCATATGATTGACCGGGAGGATGTGAAACCGTGACAGCAACAAAATCATGGTTTTTAAACATCTCTGGTGGCCACATCAACAGGCTCAATAAAAGGCGAAAACTTTATGATCCTTGGCAATTCCCTGACTTGCTTCTCCTCTTGAAGCAACAAAGGATGAACCAAAGAAAGAGCTTTCATCACCGCAAACACAAGCCTAAGCTCTTCGAGTGTCGGGCTTCTGAATTGGAGCTCACCAGAGGTCATACACCGCGCAACATCGATGACTGGAAACCGATCAGTTCCAGAGACTTCTAAAGACAAAGACTTAACCATCCTCTTGTTAGAAGGAAGCATCAATGATTCAAGCTCATAAGTAACCCTAAAAACCTCAAGATTAGGAACTCTAGCCATTTCCCATGAATCATTGGTCATTTTCAATGCATAGTTCATGGACCTATACAAATAGATTGCTATATCACCACCATCCCCTCCTATGAACTGAACACATTGAAAAGGCTGGCTCTTTCCTGACCAATCTGAGCCTTTTCCAACCCGAACACCGAACAAATGACCCGGTCTAAGCCTCTTCCATAGCCCACTTCTGTATAAAGAAGCTGAAGCTCTAAATATGGATTGAATAATGTTGAAAGATATACCCTCAACTTTCATCAAGCAAACCCCGGATCCAGGTCCAAGACCCGGACCTGACCCGAATTGATCCTGAAACCTACCAAATAAGTTCTTCAAGTGCAAATCCATTCTTCAAACTTCCCCTCAAAAGAACCAGATCTGAGTGAAGAAGTTGCTGAGAAACTTGAAACGATCTAATCCCACAGTATGCAGGAAAAAAGTATAATAACAGAAGAAGATCAAATCTTTTGTTCAGATGAATCTTTGCATTGGGAGTGTGAATGAAGAAGATTACTGGGTATTGTTTATTCCACTGAGATATAAAAAGTGAAACGAAGAGCAACGAATCAGGATGAAAGAGTGATGAGTAAGGAGAGATTCTCAAGTTCCAAAGATGGAAGCAATTTGAATTTTAGAAGATATTGCAAACTATGGTTTCACAGTTAAACGGCCATGACCGACAAAAGTGAAAAGTCAAAAAGTAGAGAAGATCTTTGTTTTATTTTTACGGTGGGAGAAGTGATACTGTATATCGTTACTACGATTAAGTGTATGGAGTCCAATGACGTCTGATGATAATCGGACGGTTAAAATAAATATGCGTAAATAACTTGTTTCTTTTGGTTTTTGGGATCAGAATTTCAGATTACGCATGCAATAAAAAAACAAATATTTAGCTCGGTTGATTATTGATTATGGCAAATTTGCTAATCAAATCAGACAGAATCAGCTGAAGTAAAACTGAAACTAAAATTAATCCAACAGATCTAAGAAAAACAAACTTAATTATTTTTCAAGAATATACATTACAAAACTTAAAATAGTACTCTATTCGAGAAATCACGATTTCAAAAAGAAGTTTTTGAATTGAGTTTGTGGGCTCGTTATTCACTTTCATTGTCCATGGCTCTACATATTGAAAACAATAATGGTGAACCATATGGTGAGAATGAGATTGCTTACAAATGTGAACATACTGCTTTAATTTCATTACTGGTTAGGTAGGGATATCGTGTACAACTTGGGAAAAATGATGAACCGGATGAAGATGATATACAAATTTTAAACGAAGTTTTATTAGTTTGTGTCGTTGTCAACCGGAAAAAATGATGAACCGGATGAAGATGATAGTTTCTTCTATAATTGTAAAGAACTCAAAAAAGAAATCAAAATTTGTGTGATTTTAGAACCATTGATGAAAGTTGGTCTAATTAGTGGTCGTTTTCCTCTTTGCCGCATTTTTTCCTGTTTAAGATTATGATTTAGAGATCTTTAATAGAAAATGTTTGGTGTTGTCGCCACAAATTTAAATTGAGGTCTAATAATTTAATATGGATTTCAGTATGTAGTTTTAGAGATCTTTAAATACTTAAACTGAGTGTTTAGTATTTGTAGTTTGGTGATACTTATCCTACTTATATATAACTCCATCCCAGGTTTGTTTGTCATTTTAAAAACATTTAAGAAATTTTTTTTTTTTTTTTGAAAACGCGAGAAACCGCGGCAAACCACATAATTTTAAAATTTTAATTTAGAAACATAGCAAAAACGTCTGATTATGTTTTAGAAACGCAATGAAATCTTGATTTTTTATTTGGAAACCTAATAAATAAATAAATAATTTTGGGAACACCTACATTATGGACTCTCAAGTCTAAATAACAATAAAATTTAAAGATTCGAATCTCTAAACCGAGAACAAAACGGATCAACCTTTGTACTGATTGAACAAGAGCAATACCAGAATAACATTTCTTTTAACAAAAAAAAAGCGAATCGAACAAAATTAAAAATAAACGTGGATTCAGAATTATCAAGACCAATAAATGATAACAGAAAAACAAATTCCAGAGGAAAACACTTAAATATTTTTTGACAAAAAGAACAATAAAATATTGTTTAATACCACGTTATCAAAGAATAATATTGCTTAATGTACCTCTATCGATCACGCAAGCAAAACGAGACTAGTGCTTCCAAAACACTGTTTTTATCAAAAACGAGATCAGAGACATAAATATGAGTATGTGACTATGTGTTAGTGTGTATATATATTATTCTTCGGCAGTTCGGCTACGTATATCTTCTTCAATTTTTAATTTCTTGCTGTTTCTTTGGCGTCTCTTCTTTGGACTCCTTCCGATTTTATAATTTAGTAATCTAATTAATATGGGCGTTTAAATGGGCTTTTCTTCTCAAGTATTGAATATTTTTCTACGATTATACATATTTTGTTTTTTTTTTATAACTAGATTATACATATTTTGTTTAGTAATCGTATAAAAATGTCAAAATTTGGGGGTAGAATATGCCTAGAATGGAAAAATCATAAATTAAAAAAAAAACTATATAAATACTGCTAAAAATATGGAAATACCATAATATGATTCAAGTATTCAACTATCGTTTCATGATTTTACCATAAATAATAATATCTAACCATACTTTAAAAATGTACTAAATTAGTCACTCGGAGGATTGACTTAAACTCGGCTTGTCCCATTAATTTAACACTATTATTTAGTTTTAGTAATCTAAATTAATTTGTTCTTTCAACCATTATTTATGTTTATTAGTTTTTTTTTATAAAGATGTTTATTAGTTTTAATTTGTGTCGTTATGAATATTGTTTTATTATTTTACCAAAAAGATTTGTTACTTTTGAAATAGTCACAGGTTAGTCGTTTAGTCGGAGAGTTTACTCCATATCGACATAAACATGACTTTCCCATTAATATAGCATCACTACTTGGGGGGACATATTGAATCAATTATTTGGGAAAATTTTATATTTTCTTCAAATCTCTCCTTATTGAATAGGTGATTCTTTACAATGTTTACAAATCTTATCTTATTAAATACAGTATTTGTTAAAATTACTCCAAAACTATAGCTATTGGAAAACAAGGATTTCAACAATTAAAAATAATAAAAATGATTTTGAATTATTTGGAAGGCAACTTGTAGTTAAAAATGAGAGGATATAAATAGTTAAATACCACCTCATATGATGATATTTGATAAAATTCTAAAAACTGAAGATTAATATCCATTTTATTTTCATTTTACATCAATCTCCTAAAGTCTATCTCTGTCTCCCTCTCTCTCTCCTTCGTCTTAATCTATTCATCTTCCTCCAACAATTTTTTTTGGAATTGCAATTTTCAATTTTAAGTATTTTTCTAATATTTTTACCTCGGTGAAATTCCTTGAAATCTCTGTTAATGATCCATAAATTTGCTTAAATCACTTGAAAAGTTTTAAATGTAACGTAATACATCCAAATCCTTAATCCAATATACCCCCCCCCTTTAGTTTTAGTAGTTTTAATGTATTCCTTCAATTATTATTTAAAGTTTGTTACTTGGACCGTTTTATTACAGTATAAAGTTGTTTCATTATTTTACCCCAAAAATATCAGATACTTTGAAAATTAATGTCATAAATTAGTGGTTTAGTCGGATAATAGACTATGAATCAAGTTTTTATTTTATTAATATTGTATCATCAGTAGTTTTCCTAATTTTAATTTATTATTTCAACCGTTTAGTTATAAATGTTTTTAGATTATTTTTTACATATTAAAATTGTTAAATAACTAACATATTTACTATTTATTTCCTTCTTTTCAATTTTATTTTGTGATTAAAATCAGTGATTCGAGCCAAAATTTTAAGCCCACAATTCAACCTCTTTCAGAAAGGACCAATGGTCCAAAATTATACCACAAACAAGTCCAGCTATAATCCAACTCATGAAAAACACCTAGGCCCCAACAGTCAGCAGTAGTAACTTAAAGAAGACGAATTTACACCATTAGTCAAAAATTATGGTGTTGATTGATTGCTAAATTATTTAACTTAAATAGTATATAACTCTTTAATAAAAAACAAAATTGAAACCTAATAAAACATTCTTTTGTTTGACCAAAAAAAAAAAAATTCTTTCATACCAAAAAAAAAACAAAAGATAAAAGTCAATTCCTCCTATATTTCATTCAACTTATGGCAGTTTCCTCTAGGAAAAAAAAACATTACAAAACTAAAAGCAAAACAAGGATTCTTGGTCATGTGCTTTACTCCGACAAAAAGAGATAAAGAGATATGATTTCTACATCGGCCATAGGAAAATTGGGTCTTGGGACATAAATTATCAAAGACTGGTCAAATGATACTGACATGAACAATAGAGCAGGAGCGAAATCTCTATTTACTCTGCCTTGTAATGCATATCCAATTTCTTGAAGACTCCTCATCGTTTTGGCACGTGATCGGAACGTGCCATGATCCTTTCTCCGATTCCTAAATTTATTATCCCCAAATAGTAAGATACATAGAGTACAACAAAAGAAAAACAAAACACAAATTTGAGTTAAGACTGTTAAAAAGAACCTGGATCACAACTGAAAAAGGAGGTGGCATTTCAAGCTTGAGACAACCTTTGACTAAAGTTAAACCGAACTTGATGTCTTTCTTTCCATTTTTGGAAGAAACTGTTACTTAATAGTTCAAAAATGTGATCCCTCATCTCATCATTAGTCACAAGCAAACACTTTAGTTTAGCAGCAGCATAGAGCCAATACCTGAAATCAAAATAACAAAGAAACCAAGATTTGAGTAACCAAATCATGTTAGTGGAGATTGTAAAAGAAGCTAGAGTCAGTCCATACCAGTCATCGTTGGCCCCTGGTGGAGTCGTGTATAGGACATTGTTATTGATCCATTCTTCCACCAGATTCCGGTGATTCGGGTTATCTAAAAGCGCACTGACCCGTTTCCTGTGCAAGAGAATTAGTGGCTGTTTCTTGTTACCACTTTTATTTGTAAAGTTCCTTCACTACAGCTTCAAGCTGCAAATGAAATTGTGTCAGCATTCGAAGGAATGTATTCAAAAATGCAAAAGGTAGAAAAATCGATGAGAACCTGTGGTAGACTGAAACCACCATCTGCAAAATTTTGTTGGTAGAGCCCAATATTTGCTCCATCTAGTATAGCTTCGTAATCTCCATGCTCTTCAAGCCACTCTTATAAAATAGTTTTTAAAAAACATTGAACATCTGAATTTCAAATAGATACTATTCAAGATAAATACTTAATAGAATTCTACCATGAACAATCTGAGATACCTACAATACATCCAAGGAAATCTTAAAAACAGAAGCTACATTAGAGCATTTTCTTTCTTCCTTAATAGAATTTAGACATTGTGTCCCAGTTAATGATAATTCACGCTAAGGTGATTAAAAATCTATCAATTTAACTCAGTCATCGTATATAACTCAGAGACGTTATGAATAATCTAGTAGACGAACAATGTCTAGGGTTAAAAAATGGTTTACTACATTGAACGGAATCGGCTAGGGTTAAAAAATGGTTTACTAGTAGTAGATTTAGTAGCACTATGCCACTAAGATAGCACTATAAACTGTTTATATAAATACGTTTGTGTTAATCAACCGATGGTAATCTAGTGATCATCGCTATATTGGTCAAGACAGTGAATCTATTTACATTTGACGTATTCTTTTTCTTTTCTTTTTGTCAATGTAAATTTCTATATGGAAAGGGAAAATGGTTTACTAGTAGATTTCTGACAGTCATCGTATATAACTCAGAGTTGTCTACTAGGTCTGAAAATGCGATCCACGATTGCCATCCCAAATATCCTATCAGGGATAGTGTTTTTTTTAACCGACCTAAATTTACTGAACTGTAACTATGCCACCTTAATATGAAAATTAACTAATGTCTGTGTGAGTCTGTGACTGTGTGGTGCATCACACCAGTTTCTTTCTCTTTTTTTGATAAAAGGTTTTACATACATCACACCTGTTACATCAAACTTCTAGTAGCTAGAAATCATTTTAGAAATTACTTCAAAGACAAAATTAGATCATTTAAGAACAGCTATTATTAGATTGAGAGTAAACAATCCATCAGATTCAACCAAAAAAAAAATTGGTCTTCTATTAGATTCATCAGATTCAACCAACTTTTATTAGCTGTTCCTGTCTTCTTTTGAAAACCAACTCCACAAACCTACATTTTGTTATATGTTAATTAGTATTAGTTATCATATTATTAAAGTTTATTGTTACTCATTTCTAGAACTAAACTACCTTTTTGTTAAATTTGTTACTAAATCTGGAGAGGCTCCTTCTCCTTGTCGTCCCACATATCCAATCGCTTTCTAGCTTTTTCCACCTGAATCATCGCATAATAACAATCTTAATCATTTCAATGTACCATGTAAAACCAAATTTAATTTATAATAAATGACTTCAAAACATTACGGATATGATTTCCTCCCATTTATAATTATATTACCTCCTTATCCCAATCCGTTCGATACGTGACGTAAAGTAAGATGAGTGTTTGCATGAGTGTACCTCCAATCATCCCTGTCCATATTCCCTATACACATAAAATTCCTTAAAAAAATTTGAAGAGAGAAACTTAGATAATAAAGCATATATTATACTGAAAATATTTTTAAAAACGAACCTTGGCTTGAAAATTGAAAGTGAAGCCGAGAATACAACCAACGGGAATACCAACAATATAGTAACAACCAACGTTCACATAAGCCACGTATGTCTGCCATCCACATCCCACTGCCACTCCTGCAAACAATACCAAACTGACATTTAATTTACTTCGTCCGGTTAATTCGGTTAAGGTGAACTGGTTTAAACTAAAACTGAATTGCATCTGCATGTATATTATACCGGACAAGACTGGCTGGATTCCGTTAAGAATGATGGTGACGGCGAGAAAAGGACAAAGGTCAGACACGGCCTTAGCCACGTTAACGTCCGCCGTGAAAATGTAGCTAACGTAGTCACGTGCCCCAATCACGACGATTGCCTCCGCGAGGGAGATCACGAAAGAAACTAAAGTCGCCGTCCATGTTGAGAAAAACGCTGATTTCGAATTTCCTGCACCTAGCTCATTACTTGTTCGTACACTGTCATATATATTTTCTTGGTTTAGTTTCTGATTTAACTAATGATTTTAAGATTAATAAATAAATAATACAAACCTTACAGCCGCATTAAACCCGACGGAGACCATGAAGGATAATGCTGAAATTGACATACTACAACAAAAAAAAAATGTTAGAAAAGAAGAAAAGAAAAGTTATGAAAATACTTTTTTAAGTTTTATATCATCAAATTAACGTAATAAAATACTATATATTTTTACATAGACGTGCCTTTCTCTTTTATTTTAAATTCTGGGGATAGATTAATGTTACGTATGTAATGATTAATGAACTTACCATATAGAAAGAGAATCTAGAGAAAGAGCAGGATCTTCAAGCAAACCAGCAAGAAGAACCAGAATCTGAGAATACCACATTTCTAGACAAATCATAACAGCAGAGCCAGCAGAGAGTTTGAAGAAGCTCCAAAGACCTTGGAACGATCTCCAGCTAAGACCAGTCCACGTGTGTCTAAACTTAGGGCTAGCTGCAATGTAAAAACACTGGGCTCCAACAATGACCCACCAAGAGATAGTAAGAACATAAGAAATGCCCATAAGGCCCATGCTCATTACGTAAACACTGATCCACGTCAACGAAATCTGGAGGAGGAGTGCGGCGGCAGAGATGTACGCGCTAGGAGCTACCACGCTTTGGGCCTGGAGAAATTTCTGGGCCGTGAAGTTGACAGCGTAAGCAAATATCTGAGGGATGAGTCCGGCGATGTACATGGATCCCATGTGCGACACCGTTTTGGGCTCACCTAATAGGATTAGGATAGGGTACGAGAAGGTGTATAGTACTGTCAAGGGCAAGCCCATTAGAACGAGGACAATTGTTGCTCTTTGGAGATAGATGCCTAGCATCTCGTAGCGGTGAGCTCCATATGCTTGTCCACATAGTGTCTCCACTGCACTGCCCATACCCAACTACACCAAAAAGAAAAAGAAAAAAAAAAACAATTTTGTTGAACATCAGCAATATTTTTTGTACACTATAAAAAACTATTGAGCAACTTATATAGTAATTTTATCATGAGAGTTCTGATTACCCTGTTTTGTTAAGTGATCTTCCTCTTAACATTCTATTCAAAAGTTTATAGATTGATTTATCAAACTATATCAATGTTTTTAATATACAAAAAATGAGCTCTCATGTCCATCCTATATTTTTCAACTTCTTTTCTGACTTTAAAGTTTAAAAAAAAAAAAAAAAAAAAAAAAAAAGTGTTAAAAGACATGTCAAAAAAAACTTTGGAAAACAGTTTTATATATGCCATGGAAACTTGTTTGGTGAATTTTTTTATTCATTGGTGCAGATCCATCTATTTTTCAATAGTTGACCTCTGATGGTAAATCACATGCAAATGAATGAACCTAGATTTTTGCACAAACAATCTATCTAGTTGGCTAAATTATTAAGTATTTTTCTCTATTTAGATATTATTATTTTTATTCCTCGAAACCGTATATATATATAATTTAGAGATCTCTATATTATTTACACATTAACATTTGCAATTCGATTTTCTTTATGTCTTCTCGTTTATAGGCTATTCGCAACGGTTTTCGGTTTTATTACAATAACCTTACCATTTGCATCAAACAAAGAATTCTTCAGCACTGTTCAGCATTATGACCAAATCGTAACCAGCAAGCATAAAATAAATCTAACGTCGTTTTCATAAGTTAAAATAATTTATTTTATTCCAAAAGTATATAATTTGATATATATATATATATATATACTGAAGATGGAAGTTTTAAAACTTACTTCAGAAAATTTAGAAAGAAGAAAGAATACATAATCATTAAATGGTCAAACTAACAAATGATTTTTTAAACTTGTTTCAGAACCTAATCAATTACTTTTATTATTATTTCTCCATTTAGTGTGGAAATGAAGAAACTTTCAAGGAAAAAATGGTACCGGCATGGAGTCTTTACTCCGTAAATCAGAGATAATCAATGACAATCAATGAGCTTTGAGGCCAATAATTTTACCGATAGTTGAATGCAAGCACACTAAACGAGATCAATTGTTTATATTAAAAATTCACTTATTATCTTGATATTTACTTCACGAAAAATGCGAGGTGGTGCCCACCTTTAACATTAAATATCAAACGTACCATGAGACCGTAGACAAGACTGAGACAGCTGTTTCCAAGGGACGCGGCGGCGAGTTCTTGACCGCCTAGATGTCCGGCGAAAACACGAGCGGAAATACTCATTCCGCCGCTAACTAAATAGACAAGTATAGACGGAAGTGCTAACCGGAAAAGTAGTTTCATCTCTATGCACGCGCCTAAGTACACGCGCCTCCGGCACGGAAGGCTTATCTCCGTTAAAACGCTCTCGAGTCCGACGTCCGTTGAAGGTTTTTCCTCCGAGGCCACAGGAGCCATCAACGGTCGCCGGAGATCGGATATATTCGTCGTCTCATTTGGCACTTCCATAGGTTATGACAAATACAACAAAAAGAAACGAAAAAAGACTGAGGAGGAAATTTGGAGACGTGATGATATGTGTGAGGTTTTTGAAATAATCATAAAATGAAGCTCGTTTGTGTGTTATAAATAGAGGTTGTACACTTGAACAAAAAAAAAAGGGGTTTGTACACGTAATGAAACAAAACAAAAAGTCTTATTGGAAAATGGGTATCTGTTTGGACCAGAAATTTTAAGAAGGTTAGACCATGTCATCCCTAATATTCTCATAGGTATCTTAAAAATTAATTAATATTAAAATTTAAAAATATCTACATTTTTTGGATCCAAAGTATCTTTAGAAGTATATGATACTTATTTTTATTTTTTTATCTTTTTATTTTTTTTTATGTTTAAAAACACCCATAAAAAATAACATTTATTCTAAAAATTTCCGCCTGCCTCTGATTACTCCCCGTCTAGTCGCTAGATCCACATTCGCCGTCCGACTAGCGTCTAATCGCTAGGTTCACCTTCGCCGCTAGATAATTTTCTTTTTTGTTATTCAGACATTTATATTAGAAGTTTTTGTTATATTTTACAATAACTTATGTTCAAAATTTTAATGAAAATCATAAAATTTTGTCTTAAAAACACGTTTTTATGTGTTTACTACAATTTTAAAAATAATATTATAAAATTTTTTTAATTATAATGGATTAATATATTTAAAAATATTAAAATAATCTTAAAACCCTAAAACTAATCTCTGATTAATTCTTGTTTAATTTCCGATTTATTGATTAGGCGGTAGGTCTATCCTTGCTGCCCGACTAGTACCTAGTAATTTTTGAAATATGGAAAATAACCAATATAGATGCTCGAGTTGCTAGGTGGGATCCTAGGGGAAAAAATAGTGTAAATTATTCATACTTAAAAGATTTTGAAATTTTAGGACAAAAGCAATATAAAGTAGAAATATTAGTTAAATAAATTGCATAATATAAAAGGATTGAGCGCATGAGTAAAAAAGAAAAAGATGGCTCGGTTATACAGTAAAATACAAAGATTTAATCATAAATATTGCGACTTCAATGTCAACAAAGAGAAAAAAATGACTTCTATCCGGAAGCATACAAGAATTTTAAAAACTTGCCAACTAAACGACATTACAGAAACGTGTTATTTATGGAAGGTTGTTACAGATTTTAATTATTAAGAAAGAGAAAGATTACTCTTGTACGTACTCTAAATTTTAAATGTTTTACTTATACAAAATCTGTTACTCTACTAGTGGTTTCATATTGTAAGATTGTCGAGCATCACTTTAACCAAAAAAAGAATATTGTCAAGCATCGTCTGTTAAGGGAAGCAGCTGCATAGCGTAAGTTTCGATTCCTAGTTTCATTTTTATTGTTATACTGGCTAAAAAAAACGGTAATAATTGAAATAACAATAAATAATGATTTTTGGTAAATTTTGTTATTTTTAATGAACCTTTCTTTGCTAATGAAAGTAATTTTAACGCCTACCAACTTTGGACCGGTCCTGGCACTATGACTCGGCTAGTCTCCCTCCTAATTTAAAACTCCTTCGTAACTTTGAATTCGATTATCTTTAATGGTCGTTTTTAAGCATTATTCTACCTTGGAGCTCGATCAACGATGGAGGTGTAGAGCCGACGGCGTAGGGATCGGTGGCGGAGGTGATCTGAAAGTCTACGTGTATATCGATGAAGAGGCGGTGTTGAGCTAGAAGAAAAGTGTATAAGATGTCTACACGTGTCTCGTGTGTTATATCTTTATTTCCCTTAATTTCTTGTAAGTATTATTTTATGCTTTGTTTCTTTGCTTTCGTCAGCATCCTTAGAAACTGGTAGGCTTTCAATATCATATTGACTTCATTTACTTGTTAGTTTGGGGACTGAGTTAGTCTCCTAGTTTTTTTTTTTTTTTTTTTAAATGCTAGGTAGCACTAGCACCCCTCGACTCTAGACCACAACTTTATATTTTTAGGTAAGCTTTGCATGCAGGTTTCTAACTTCTAAGTTCTTATATGGAGTCAACTTCTTGTAATCTGTATATGTTCCACATTAGGGAATAAACAAATTTTGTAAATTGTTTACGAAATGATTATTTCAAGATTTTCTGGGATATGAAGAGAGAATTTTAAAAGTAAAAAATTGTATAGAAAAGGATGTATGATTAAAAAAAAAAGGCAGCATCATTATGGCTGTAATCCTATCGAAACAAAAGTAGTTGGCTAGCTTATTATGTTAGTAATCTATATTTTGTTGTTTAGTGTTAACACACTAAACACGAATGCAATTTTAAAAATTTCCAACTAATTCTTTTGACCAAGAAAAAACCTACGTCAATAAAAACGCGAGATCGTTAATATCAAACGAAACTAAAAATAATATTTTATAATATCAACTAATATATGTCTCCCCACATGTGTATGATAACGTAAAACGTACCAAAAGGCCATAGACGAGACTGAAGCAGCTGTTTCCGATGGACGCGGCGGCGAGTTCCTGACTGCCAATATGTCCCGCGAAGACACGAGCGGAGATACTCATTCCGCTGTTGACTAAGTAGACAAGTATCGCCGGAAGTGACAACCGGAAAAGGAGTCTCATCTCTATACACGCGCCTAAGTACACGCGCCTCCGGTACGACAAGCTACTCTCCGTCAACACGCTCTCGAGCCCGACATCCGACGGAGGTTTCTCCTCCGTGTACGCCGTATCCACCAATGATCTCCGGAGATCGGTTCTCTCCACCGTCTCGTTTGACACATCCATAGTTTTTTTTTTGGTTTTGAGGTGAAATCAAAGGGTTAGAATTACAAAAGCAAAGGTTGACAGGAAAAATAAAAAATGAAAGAACAAAAGCAAAGAAAGAGTTGGTCTATAAAAAAACAAAGTTTCAGAACAAAACAAGCAAGAAAGGGTTTGTTTATAAAAAGACTCGATCGGGAGGAAATTGGGTGGAGATGTAACAGTGTGTGGATGTGTGGGGTTTTTGAAATGAACCCATTGTGTGTGTTGTAAATAGCGATGAGCGATCGTACACGTAATAGAAAATGTCTTATTGGGAAATGGGTATATGTTTCTTCTTTCGGTCAGATGAGTGAAGTATGATGAAGTAGAGCCATATGAAACTGCAGGGTGGGATCCAGGGAATCAATAAAATTTTACCTTTTGTTTCTTTGGTGCAAAACACTTTTGTAAATTAGAAATCCTTTCAAAATAATTTATATACAAAGGTAAGAAAGAGCAATACAAAAAAGTGCTCCTCGTTAAACACACATTGCATTGAAAAAATCGTGTATAACTGAAATGATACTAATAAAAATTAAATATTTAATGTTTTTAATGGAAAATCGATATAAATTAATACTCCATGTATTTCTACTTACTAGATCTTTTAGGATAAAACACGAAATTATATACATTATTAGTTTTGAAATTTTCTACATACTGTATCTCGAATATAATTAAGCCAATAATAAAATATACTATAGACTATAAATGGTTATAAAAATGAAACACATTTAAAATTTTGCAAAGATATGTGAGAAAACTAATAAATTCCTTAACACCTTATGAAACAGAAAAACAAATATTGGCAAGACCATACTATTTTATAAATTTATTAAGATTGATTAACCAACATATTAATACTTATTAGTTTAAATAGAAAATTTGCATTTATTAAAGTTAGATTTTGAACTTGAAAAACTAAAGAGCATATGGATTAAGGACTTGTCAATTGTCATGTAAGCAAAGATCAAAGATGGAGTTTCACCATTTACAAAAGGTTGGTAGAGCATTGTAGCTAGATGTCTAAAATAGTATAGTAACATCTTTTGGTCTGAGTTATATAACGAAATTATAAAAGCATTATAATATACAAAAGTTTAGTTGTTATATGAACTGAATACATATATCCATAGATAATTTGAATGAAAACTTATTAAAAATGTTAATTTCTTTGTGGATACTAGCCAAAACTTTTGAATTGGATAAATATACTGGTTTGGATTTAGGTAAAATAGAAATACTTTTTACATAATCTTCAGATACATTGCCACCCATAATAAGGTGAACAGTGAACACTGACGGACAAAAAGCAGCTCCAAAATTGGCTTGGTTCCAAGATGTAGAATCTATGTTGGCAATTTTTTAAAGATTTTTGTTTAGAAATTGGATTTATGTTTTGTTTTATTGAAGTCATCAAATTATAAAGGAGACTTTGTATTTGTGTTGGTTCGGTTATAAAGTCTCAGAAGCATGAAGAAAAGAAACAACTTCTTCTTGTTTTCTTTTTCTTCTTTATTCCCCACGTGTAGTTTGGTATGTACGTAAAGTTAATTAGTTAGAGTTTAACGAACTTCAAATATCGGCACGTGAATGTTAAACTAATCTTATTATATACTGCGATCGTGATACCACAAATGTCATATCGTATATTTTTGGTTGTATGCCTTATTGATGTCGTCCGAAAGACTGAGCCTTATTTATCAATAAAAACTTTAAAACAGTAATGATTTACGTAGAGAAGAAAAAGTAAAAGCTCTCAGATTCAATGATAATGAGCTAGTATTGGTTGCCCAGTACAACATCATATGTGAAATAAAATAAACGGTCAAATTATCAGATTTTTAAACTGATATAGCTACGATTGGTAATATTACAGAATTGTGGAAACAACTAAACTAATTGAACAATGGAAATGATGTTATACTTTAGATTCAGTAAAAAAATTGGTGAATGGACTCTTCGACAGTTATATTTATTTTGGAAGATTAATTAGTCGGGTGATAAAAGTTTTAGATCACCAATTATAGAAGAAAATTAATAAATAAAAGATATATTTTAATAAAACTACAAAATGAATTTTGTGGACCAAATCAAAATATATGAGTGGAGAGTATTGTACAATAGCCAGGCAAACGATGCGTTTGTATGTGTCTAGCCAGCGAAATAATAAAGGTTTCAACCAATGTAGGGTGTTTGGCTATATTTCTTATAATTCATAAAGTGAGCAAGTGTCCAATTTCTAGTAATTTCAAGGTCAGCCTATTTACAAAGAAAAAATAAGAAGAAGTAGGGTGCACGGAAGAAAATGAAACGAAACAAACAATATGAGATTATTAGTTTTTAAGAAAATAAAAGAGTTCTATCTTATAATAAGATTATTTCAAACAAAAAAAAATAACTAGTAGATAAAATAAAAGTATATATGAGATTATCTCACTCGAACAATGATTTTGACGTAAGTAAAAATTACACATTAAACTCCAATTTTGAATCCTTCTACATAAGTTCTTTCATAAATTACTAAATTCAAATGGAATGAATGTTAGAACTATATACATCATTTGTTATATTTCTAGAACTATATTTCTACTCTTTTATGAAGGGCAGTTTCCTCTGGTTCGGTAGAATCCATCTTTTGTCACCACTCCATAAATACCAAACCGAACATATATTTACCATTGCACATAAATAGATATGTCAAACTATGAGACGAACAAACACTACTAAGTGAAATTAGTTTAAAGTTTGTTGATATGATAGTGACCCAACAATTGTATATTCGACAGCCATATTTACATCATGACACTAGACTGTCGAGTTTATGTCTACTCTAGACATGCTCTTATCTTGATATGTGTATTTTTTTTCTTATAAGTTGTTCATATACCAAAAACAAAAGCTCCAATTACCAAAACCAACAAAAGCGTCGTGAAGTCACAGAAGCCAACTTCGAGCAAGTTAAATTTTACCCACATCTACGGTTCGGTGCCATTTAATGATCTATGCGTAATAGAAAAAGCTAGAAACTAGTAACACGAATCGAGATTCAATATAGTTACTTGTCTTATCCTGTTTTATCCTAAAACCAGAAATGTGTTTGTATTTTGTAATATAAGAGACTCCTATATATAAAGAAAATACTAATGATCCAAAAATATGGACGAGTACTAAAACGTTTAACTCTTTTTTTTTTTCTTACAATTTTTTTTTTGTTAACCAAGAAATTTTGAACCTATGCATCACCACTCACCAGTGATTGAACTCATGAACTTTTCTGAGTATCGATTTTACATATAGAAATAGAAAATACGAACTTTTATTTTTAAAACAAATTCGAGCTTAACTATTAATAATACTCTTAAATTAATACATATAATTTCATAAGGTTTAGCTTTTACACAAACTTTGTTCAAAGCAAAGAAGAAACCTTAAACAGTTAAACCTTCACTATTAGAAAGAAAATGTCAATGGTCCAACTGAGACCCGGCAGTTGGTTGACTCGACCAAGCTCTCCCACAATTAGGAATCTAACAGGGCCTAGTGGGATAAAAATAACCGAAAAGTAAACCATCAATTCTTAGCTCACTAATATGTCAAAGTTTTGACAACAAATTTTTAAAAATTTGTTTGATGAATAATGAAATCACACTTGATTTAAACTGAGGAAACATAATACTCGTGGACCCAAAAATAAGGAGTTATATCTTTACACACATCCGAAATTCACAAAAACACAATCCTACATTGATTTTTTTTTTTTTTTGTGTAGATAACTCTTATTAGGGTAGCCCAAAATAATTAAAGGCCTCTAGAAAGCCCATTACTACGCCTAAAATAATTTAAGGCCTTTAAAAAGCCATTATGTATGTCATTAAATCTGTTTGGTCGATGGATGATATGGCCGTCTCCATAACATTAATTAAAACATACATCTCGGCTTTGGCCAATAGGCTCGCATAGATTTTACTCGCTCATTTGTCCAAATCTGGCATCCAAGCAGCATATAATTTAGCCAAATTGAACCATAGACAAAGCATTAAAGTTCAAATTCGTTTCAAAAAATTGAAGTAATTAACAAGAATCAAGTCCTTAAAAACAAATGAAAACTTCAATATTGAAACTCTACTTAGATATCCCAATTTCAACTATGGAGGCTAGAAATATATGCCCAAGCTTTTGTATTACCACATTCAAAAGTAAAAACACTTATTTAAGCTACGAAATGAGTTTTGTGCATCCTTCAGTGTAATAATATCTCGGAGTTTTCAGCGATAACGTGGTATATCAACTATGCGACTATTAGCTAAAATATGTATGTTCACGCAACAACAAACAATAATGGCATTGAAGATCTTATTATAAACTTGTCCGCTTTTTTTATGCACATATATAAGGATCAAATGGGTTCACATGCATGGTTGAAGTTCATCATGTCATCAACCAATATGCACTATAAAACAACTATTTTAATTACATATTTACATGCGACTCTACATTCAGGGGCGGACGTAGGGTTATGTGAGGTGAGGCAAGTGCCTCATACTCATTTTCAAAAATAATGCAACTTTTACTTATGATTTATAATAAATCTAATGAAATTAACCAAAAAAATAGAATTTTTATGATTGTGCCCCATGCAAAAAAAGCTTCTAGATCCCCCACTGTCTATATCTTTAATGGCTCTAAAAAATATATTATTTTATATATATACATAAACTTTCTGTTTATGATCGTCATAATTATTTTGCATTTACATCGAACAACATCTATATGTTAGATGTAACATGCGACGAGACGATAAACAAAAATCCAGACACAACTAAAATTCTACAACAACAACAAAAATACGTGAAGTAAATCTTTTTTTTTTAAAATATGTACGTGAAATCATTAAAAAAAATAAAAAGACAAATAAATCAGGCACATCAGACGCAGCTTTTTGTGTGTTTCCTAATTCAAATTCAAATTTTATCCAGAGAACACTAAAATTCAAATTTTTTCCCAAAGACAAAAAAAAACACTAATCCATCTCCGGTATGCTCTGTAAAGCCGGTTTCCACGGCCGTTGATGATTCGATATATCTACGGCGGAGAATCCGATTTGATCTCCACCATCGGGAAGTAACGTAGAAAGAATCTCTTCCGCCGTCAAACACTTCAAACCAATGTTTCTCATGAGTTCTTCAAGTTCCTTCTTTGTCATCCTTACCTTAATTTCTCTTTTCTCACAAGACGATGATGAACTTGACGACGTCACGCTACTTGTTTCTCCGATCAGCTTGTCTTCGTCTTCGAACACGGTGGATCTTCTTCTTCTTCTTCTACTCCTCTTGTGAAATGATCCACAATCTTCTACCGAACACGACGTCTTTGTTTTGTGTGTTATGCATATGTAGTTTCCCATTTTTTTTATTTTGATGGATTGAGTTTTTTAAGATTCAGGACTTGAGAGAGATGATCTAAGTATATATAGTTTGGTTGTTTTGTTTTTAGTATTAAAAAATGGATAAAGACTCGAGGAAAAAGGGAGTATATTTGTACGGCCATGTTGGGAGAGATGACAAATGTTGATTTAGTCGACTTTACGTAAAACGGCTATTTCAAAGTTACGTTGTACTTAGTTGACCAAAGTTGTTTCATCCTCATCCATTTAATTATTGTAACTGATTTACTTTTAAAAAAAAAGAAAGGAAAAAATGTGTCAACTGAAACTGAAATTGCATTTTACTTACAAATTCTATCTTAAAATAGCGGCCAACATTTTCTCTTAACTTCGATTGTCTGTTATCCGCATTAATTTTATGAATACGTGGGAAATATATTATGAATAAAACTGAGCTGCAATGTTAGATAAAGTATAAAATTAGTATGAGATTCGTCTTAAAATAAATGATAATTTCGATTTTCTAATTTTGACACAGTGAATTATTGAAGACTCTTTAACAATTTTTCTTTTTAATTATTGAAGACTGTATTAGAGGATGTTACGAGATGTACTAGTGCACATGGCCCACAACAGAATAACAAAAATCTCTATACTATTAAAAAAAATACTAGATCTACTCCTAAATATATTTTCAAAAATACTTAAATATAAAATAATTATAGATCAATATTTTTTAAAAAATTATTAACCAATTACAAAATAAAGATTTGATATCCATAATATATTATATTAATTTATTTTTGTTATTATAAATGGAAGATTTGGTTAAGATTTAAAATTATGATTCTCCTATTATTTTTGTTTGATCTTATTTTGAAGATTTGATTAAGATTTAAAATCTATATTTTTTTACATATGTTGCAATTCAAAATTATAAACTATCGGATAATTTAAATTATAATCTTTTTTTTTTACAAGAACATGTAGTTTAGCTAATGAAAAACATTATCCAAACTGTTCATGATAAAATACTGAACGAAAATTTTGGGTAGCAAGACGGGATCATAAAAAATAGGTGGATAAAATCAATTCTCAAACTCTCAGTAATTTATAAAACGTTAACTTTAGGATGGGTATTTGAGGATATTTTTGAAAACTTAGAAAAATTTTTACTATATGAAACAAATTTTGGTAATTTCTAATAGTTTTGTAAAAGTTTTAAAAAAATTTTATATAAAAAATTATAAATATAAACGGAACATATGGATATTCCATTCTAATCTTTTACACAATCCTTATTTTTTGGACTTAAATTATAATTTTCAAACAGATAATTATTTTTAAGAAATACTGATGAGATATAACATCCTCGACAGGTACAAATCTAGTCATTTATATTTATCAGGCCTCAAACGCTTTTGGAAAAAAATATATTAACATACAATTAATGTTACAAATCTAGTCTATTTAATTTAATGAAGATAATCCATAATATTTTTGTTGTAAATGAAATCCATAACACTGTTGAGTATTGTACTCGAATATATTGAGTCGATCCTATCCCAACTGATATTTAAACGTACAGTAAAATCTCTATAAATTAATAATGTTGAAACCATGATATTTTATTAATTTATAGTGATATTAATTTATCTATAAATCAATATTTATTAATTTATAGTATAAAATAATATTTATTAATTTATAGAGATTTTTTGTCAAATGTTAAAAATAAATAAATTAAAAAAATTTGATCTAAATAAAATTAATGTATTGGTTATTACAAATTTTAATAGTTTTGGACTTGAAAGTTTAAATTAAAAAAAAAATTATTTTGATGATGAATAACAAAGATTATAGATGAATTCACTTATATAAACAATTAAGGTAAATTTTAAATTTATGATTAGTAACTTTAATTGTTGTATTTAAACAGTCTATACAACTATTGAAATAAAAATTATGCATATTTATAATTTTAAAAATTTATAAAAATATTTGTTTTATTTTATGAAAATTTATTTACATTATAATAATAAGATGGTTTAAAATACAACATAATATTTTCTTATATAAAAAAAGTTATTTATGAGTTTTAACATAAATTCATAAAAATAAAATTATATTGTCTTTATATATATATATGAAAATTTCTATGATTATTAATTTATGTTATTAATGAGACCATATATTTACATAAAGATTTTTAAAAAATTATTATCTTATTATCTTATCGATTTTGTTCATTTTTTCACTGGTCCGATTTAAAACCAGCAAATTTTATTAATTTATAGTATTTATTAATTTATCGAGTATTAATTTATAGAGGTTCTATTTTATTAAGTCACTGATACAGAAATTAAGAATTATATATAAATATTTACTGCTCAACAGTTTTTAATACGTTAGTAAATACTAAATAGTTCACTTTGGAACTGAAATTATAAGGGGAATATAAGCATATTTTAATTGATGCAGGTGATGGGAGTGGACTAGAAGTTAGTTTGAAATAATAGTCGATTGTGTCGGCCGTGCCCTTCCAAAGACTTGCAATTTATTTTACTTGTTCATATAGTTTATATTTTAGTTTTCTTTAATATATATTTTAATTTTTAGTTGTTGGATAACTTATTTTAAACAAAATGTATAATTTTTAATTACATTTGTGTCATCACCTCAATATAATTCGTACTTTATCTAAAATCTGAACTGTCGTAATTTAGCATTCTCTTTCAAATGTATCATTTACTTCTCCATTATTATTCGTCAACAAAAGGCCTTCACATAATTATTAAAAATCAGAAATAAAAGAATACAAATATTTTCTTAGTTTTAGAGGTGATGGTCGGATAAAAAAATAAACACATAGATATCAAGATATAAATACATGAAGGCTCAAATTTAATTCTTCTTCAAAATTTGGAGTGGTGCTTATGGATTACCCAACTCTAAACTTTTTATGATGTGAAGTATTCACTAATTCAATATATGCAAAAAATTTATACAAAAAAAAAAAAAGTTTCACTAATATGGTAACAGAGATATCGGTTCTGTAGGCTTTTATAATTAAATATAATGGGTTCAGTCTAGATTTCTTAACGGAGAAAACAATAATATTGGTTATAAACATATGAATATCAATAGTACTCGATCAATTTCAGAAGTTCGAAAAAATAGTATGAAGTTATTGTATATGAAAAATATGCCAGACTCTTTCACGTGCTAAAAGGAATGAGTAATGGATTGACGTCTATGGGTAGGTAAAAGTATACTACATTATTAAAAAATCATTCTTTTAATATATATATATTTTTGACTCGAAATTTTTTTTTTCGTTTTAAAGAAAGAAATGTGTGTGAAGGAAGCTATTCTACATCTCCAATTAGCATGGGAAGGAAATCACTTTTTGACTTTTTCTAGTCTTGTTTTTTGTCCAACGTAAGTCCATCAATTTTCATAATTCACGTGTACAAATTGTAGATTATAATTTTGGACATTGTACTTTGATCTCTTTGCTAAGTGTATGAATGGAATTTGGTCAAAAAAAATATATATTTCAAATTATCACCAAGTAAAGGGCAGAAGATAAAAGAATCTGGTCAATTATTTTCATCCATGAGATATAGAGATACACTAAATACAAGTTGGACCAATTTACGTGATCTATTTAATATTGCGCCATTTCTTCTAGGGTTATCTTTTATGTTCAAGGTCCAAATTGAGTAACTGAAATAGGCCTGGTTTACTAATGGGTCGAAGCGGGAAAATATGAACAGTTACATAAATGTAGGATTCGTGAGCCCACTCTAAATTTAAACAAGGTCTCAAAAAACAAAATTGTTTTTTTTTTTCTTTTTTTTTTTTTGCTGAAACCCAAAAACCAAAACTCGTTGGCTACAAGAAATTAATAAAACATCTAAATACGAGTAAAGAGAAATGAAATATTATTTTCATGCCTGCAAAAGTGATAGAGTATTTATAATACTAAAGAAAATCGTTAATACGTGGGGTTTTTCTCATGCATTATTTTATGTTTCACATCCAAACACTTGGACTATAGAGTATGGACATGTCACATGTCTATAAAAGATAAGGTTATCAATCAATTCGAATATGAAAAGTGGAAACGATAGAGTTTGATTAATTAGTTAATAAAATTAATAAGAGAACTAATAACTGAGGCAATATAAGAGCATCATTATTGCAAGTTTTTAGTGGGGTTCTTAACCTAAAACATAAATAAAATAAATAAAATAATTATGAACAGTTTAAGAACCGATTCTTAAATAAAAACTTTAAAAACCGGTTCTTAAGGAGGTTCTTACACTGTTTTAGCCATGTGTTAATCCGTAATTCGTTCGATTTTTTTTTATCTGTTTTTTTTTTTTTTACTTTTTCTTAAACTTTAACTTTAGAAAAAAAATTAAATTTTTTTTTTAAAAACTTTTTCTTGACTTCAACTTTAAAATTCTAAACTTTTTTTTACATATTAATGAATTAGAATCATTTGGTGGATGAATAGAAGACGATTTATAGATAAAATCAGAAGAAAATCCTCCTCCAATAATGATGCTCTAAAAAGAAGGAAAGGACCAAACATTGAGAAACAGTGATGCACCACATGTAGTAGACTTTGCTAGTCGTTTAGTTCGTGGTTCGCCATCGTTAGCCATTCACCCTCCTCCAATCCAGCAACACACTCGTCGAGTCCGGTCTTAATCTGCCTATTGATGGGTTCTGATTAGACCACGAGTCAACCTTAAGTAGACAAGATTAGTTGGACCTGCTTGCAATGAGTGTACACGTGTCGCATAGCTAAACTGCGACATGTCGTGTGCTTTCCCACGCGGAGATTATAGGCCCTACCTCAGCTTCAGAGAGCGAGATAAGCCAACAATATTTGTTTATTTAATTTGTTTAAGTCGGCATGTCATAATTCATATACTGCTTGAACTCTATTTCTTTGAATCTGCACCATCTCTTTCGAAGACATTCAAAAATATCAAAAAACTATATTCGGTGGAATTTCTTTTATAGTTTCTCATTACCAATAAGCATTTCAATTTCCATTTTTCACGAATGCATAGCCTAACGAATTATTGTGTACACTAGCATTGATCAACTTTTTCAGACAAAATCTAACTTGGAACTAATGTAAAATACATAGTGCATATATAAAGATTAGAACGCATGACGGCACATCGGCACCTAATACGAACTTTGGGCAACATACTATATGATTGAAATGACTTTGGATGGTAACTATAACTTTTGACGTATGTCTCATCAAAGTTACTAAATAAATACAAAATAATACGATGTAGTTATCTAAATGGTTACTTTGTTGACGATTTGACGTGGACTAAGTGACATCTCTTCTTTTGATCTTACCGAACATAACTGAGTAATGCAGACTCTATTCATATTTAATGTATATATATACACACATATATGCTCATCTTCATCCTCATCCTCGAGTACCTTCTTCACTCATAAAACAGAAACAAATAGAAGAGTTCTTCCAAAAATATTATAACCCGCAAAACAAGTTTTAATTTTGAATTACTAGCTACGTGGACAATGGTGATTTAGCGTCTAAATCAAAGAGTGTAAAGAAAGAGAAATATGGGTAAAGGTCGGAGATTAACGATTAGTCGGAGCGAGCAGTTTCTCGGGAGGCCTCTTCATTCCGATGACCGCCAGGTGGACGGAGAAACCGCAGTCGATCTAGAGCTTATGGAAGAGGATGTCTGGTCGGTGATCGAGCCTGATCAACCAAAAGAAGAAATCGCGTGGACCGCACGCTCCTCCATTGAGACGAGTGGCGTTGAGCGGAGACACGGTGGCCGCGTGAGTGAGAGTGACCGGACCGTTTCTTGCGACGGAAGGAGGAAGAGACACGTGGCGACTTCTGCGCCGGTGAAAGTGCCTGACTGGAGCAAGATCCTTAAAGTGGAGTCTGTGGAATCAATGCATAGTAATAATTATGCTGACGTGGCGGATAGTGATTGGGAGAGTGGGATGCTACCGCCTCATGAATACGTGGCGCGTAGCCGTAACGGTAACGGTGGTTCGTCGGTGTTTTTGGGAGTGGGGAGGACGTTAAAAGGACGTGACATGAGACGGGTCAGAGACGCCGTGTGGAGCCAAACCGGATTCTATGGTTAATTACGTAATTAAATTTGATCATTAATCTTTAGACTAATATATAATTATGATCTGTCAATAGAGTTGGAGATATTAATTAAGCACTATACAATAATGCAATCATGTATAATTGTATACCACTGGTCTATTTAATATGTAATTTACGTTGACCAAATCTATTTTAAAAATATGAAAAATACTTATGATCATATAGTAAATTAAAAAAATTAATTCAACACGGTCTCTCGCTCTTAAACTCTGACTTTGAATCTTTGATCAATACTCCATAAATCAAGATGATTTAGAAATGGAATATTTCCGAGGAAAAATTGGAACCGTTAATGTCGGCGGAACAGAATTGGAAAACAAATCTCCACTTTCACCGAGATTGGTAATAAAAAAATTGTCAAATTTTGTTTTTTTTATATTGTTTGATAAATTTCCCGATCAGGCTAACTTCTCCTCTAACCTAGAACACAAGAAAATCTAAAGAAACCCCTAAAATGGGTTGCTTCAGCAGCAAACACCGTAATACAGAGAGTGACTTCATCAATGGCAGCGTACAAAGCTCAATTCCGACAGATCAAGCTCAAGCCAATGTCTCTCGTAACGTTCCCGAGCCTCAGAAACCTCCATCTCATCAAATTCCGACAACAACAACTCAAACGAATCATCATCATCCACAACAAGAACAAGAACAAGAATCCAAACCCGTTAATCAGGTAATCGAAGAAAAGCAGATTCCAACACCATTGAAACCAATCGTGTTTCGAGAAACAGAGACAATTCTAGGCAAACCCTTTGAAGAAATCAGGAAACTTTACACGTTTGGTCAAGAATTAGGGCGAGGTCAATTCGGAATAACCTACACTTGCAAAGAGAATTCAACAGGGAACATATACGCTTGCAAATCAATACTGAAGAGGAAGCTAACGAGGAAGCAAGACAGAGACGATGTGAAAAGAGAGATTCAGATAATGCAGCATTTATCAGGACAAGAAAACATTGTTGAGATCAGAGGTGCTTACGAAGATAGACAATCTATACATTTGGTTATGGAATTGTGTGGTGGTAGTGAATTGTTTGATAGGATTATAGCTCAGGGACATTACTCTGAGAAAGCAGCTGCTGGTAGTATTAGATCGATTTTGAACGTTGTTCAGATTTGTCATTTTATGGGAGTTATGCATCGTGATCTCAAGCCTGAGAATTTCTTGCTCTCTAGTAAAGATGAGAATGCTATGCTTAAAGCTACTGATTTTGGATTGTCTGTCTTCATTGAAGAAGGTGAGTTTTGTATAATCAAAATCCTCTTCTTACAAATGTTTGGATTTTCTTAAGATTTTGATGAATATTGGAGTTATGTTTGTGTACAAGGATATAGGATTTTTCAAGAATAGTATATAACTTAAGAATCTTATCTCATTTAGTGATGTATTAGTACATAGCGGGAAGCCTACAAAACAGAGATTTTTGCAAGTTTTGTGTAAATATATGGGAATGTGCCTTATTGTTTGCTTTGACAAACCGTTAAATTTTCAAGTATGCCTTTTTGGTTAGTTGATTCTTGTGTTCATATGCTTGATTGTTGTTTTTATCATAAACTGAAAACAAAATATTGCAGGGAAGGTTTACAGAGATATAGTAGGAAGTGCTTACTATGTTGCTCCTGAAGTATTAAGACGAAGTTATGGAAAAGAAATTGATATTTGGAGTGCAGGGATTATTCTTTACATCTTGCTTTGTGGCGTGCCTCCTTTTTGGGCTGGTAATAAAAGCTAACAAATCCTTTTGTTTGTAATTTATTCATTGAATTATGTAATTTATATGTTTTCTGAAGTTGTTGTTTGTGTTGTTACATTGTAGAAACTGAGAAGGGGATATTTGATGAGATTAAAAAAGGAGAAATTGATTTTGAGAGCCAACCATGGCCTTCTATATCTGAGAGTGCTAAAGACCTTGTGAGGAAGTTGCTTACTAAGGACCCTAAGAAACGAATCTCAGCTGCACAAGCTCTTGGTAAATCCCTTTGGCGCGGTTTTCGTAATCATCTTGCTTTGAAATGTTTTACTAATCTGTAGTGATCTTTGTGGGTTTTTGGCTTTTAGAACATCCTTGGATCAAAGGAGGAGAAGCACCAGACAAGCCTATTGATAGTGCTGTGTTATCTCGGATGAAGCAATTCCGAGCTATGAACAAACTTAAGAAGCTAGCTCTAAAGGTATAAAACTACAAACTTCTATTCTGCAAGTACGATTTGTCTTCTGTTTTGTCTGATCATTTGGTTATGTTTCTGAACTTGTTTTGTAGGTTATTGCGGAGAGTCTCTCAGAAGAGGAAATTAAAGGTCTTAAAACAATGTTTGCGAATATGGATACCGATAAAAGCGGCACTATCACTTACGAAGAATTGAAAACCGGGCTGGCTAAACTTGGCTCTAAACTCACTGAAGCTGAAGTTAAGCAACTCATGGAAGCTGTGAGTATATATAGATCCATCCTCTTTGCCTCACTTCTTCTACTCTCTCTTGAAAGACAGAAACTGAAAAGAGAAGGGGTTTTATATATATGTTTCAGGCTGATGTAGATGGAAATGGAACAATCGACTACATCGAGTTTATCTCAGCCACGATGCATAGATACAGATTTGATCGAGAAGAGCACTTATTCAAAGCCTTCCAATACTTTGACAAAGACAACAGCGGGTAAATTTTGATCCCTTGAGAAACATATAGAAAATATAGACTTGGAGCTTTACTAAAACATCAATGTGGATTTGCTTTATATACACAGGTTTATTACAATGGATGAGTTAGAGTCAGCCATGAAAGAATATGGTATGGGAGATGAAGCTAGTATCAAAGAAGTCATAGCTGAAGTTGATACAGATAATGTAAGTTTTGTTTTCTCACTATACAACCTCAAAGAAGTTATATAAACAAGACTTACGGTAACATTTGATATTAATGGGTCTCATGTTGTAGGATGGAAGAATAAACTATGAAGAATTTTGCGCGATGATGAGAAGTGGTACTACGCAGCCACAACAAGGGAAACTTCTTCCAGTTCATTGATTGATTTAATTGAAAAAGCCTTCTTGTGGTTGATAGAAGAACATAACATTTCTTAGATAGCAAACATTTTTTATAGCCGTGTATACGTTTTTTTTTTTTTTGTTTATCGATCATTCACTCAAAAGAGTACGAAACAAAGATTATTATAATATACTGTTTTGATAATGGAGAGGAATTTAGCATCAATGAGATCAATCTTTTACTGATTATGGCGGTCAATATTTGTTTGTTTAATTCTACTGATCGTGTTTACCACTTGGTTTGGTTCTAATCAAACTTTTTTTATGTTTGGATTGTAATAGAAACTGGCCCTTGATATCTATATCTTTTTCTTTTATTTCTCCTTCTTTTTCAATAGAAAACTTTTCAACCAAGAAAAAACAACAGAGACATAAGTAAAATTTGTTTTAATCAAGTTTTGTTGGGGAAAACTTGATGAATGACTGATGTGAAAACTTACTACTGCGTCACTGTTCAGTACTTGGCATGTCTTTCTAGCATCATCAACCAAAACCTGGCCTTTCCCAAGTTCATGAATGGATTGTTTACGAACAATCTTTCTTCCAAAACGTGCTAGCAAATTATGCATCCATATATATCCCGAGCTGATAGATACGAGAGATTTCTCAGCTATGACGTGAAGACCTTGGCTCACATCAACGAAATTCTTTGGGAAATGCTCTTCCACTTTCTCAATCCATTCATTGATGAAAATACAAAGAAGTTCATATTTATCTTCTTCACGTAACGCATCGTAACTGAACTTTAAAATGCTTTCGATTTTTCCGTCAAGGCTAGTCCTTAACCTTGGTAGTTCCTTTTCCCACTCATTCTTGGACATTCCTCTGAAATAACATCCAATAACCCAAAGTCCCAAAGGTAGGTTACCAGCAAGTGTTGTGACTTCCCTAGCAAGATACTCAAAACCCTCATATGGAGACTTTTGACCAAAAGCATACATGCAAAAGATTTGAAGGGCCTCATCGCAAGGTGGAAGACCCACCTCGTAAATATGGTTAATCCCATGTGCATTCAAAAGCCTTTTATCTTGCGTTGTGATAATAATCCGACTTCCGGGACCAAACCATCGAGTTTCTTTCGCCATTGCATCGAGTTGCGCCAACTGATCCACGTCATCAAGAACAACAAGCACTCTCTTGTCTTTTAATCTGTCTTTTGCAACTCCTAAATGATGAATCTTGATATCTTCATGGTTGATTATTTGAGACAAAAACTCTTTTTGTAATTGTAGCTTCGTACTGTACTCATCGTAACAAGATCTTGGATAAGTCTTTTGATGTTGTCCATGAAGACACTAAGCTGGAATTTATGAGAGTATTCTCCAAATAGAAATCTAGCGATGGCGCTCTTACCAATTCCAGACGGACCCCAAAAATCCCTATCATCTTCACTTTATCATCAGAGTTTAGGCCTAAGAACGGTTCCATATTTTTCATATGGGTTCTAATTCCAACTAAACTGTTGAAATCACTTGATGGTGCAGAACGAATCAGCTCATTTGAAACATCAGTGGCGATTCTTTCGATCATGGCCGCTTCATTATCCCTTACAAGAGGAAAAATGGAATACACACGTTTAACAGTCACAGAAAAACACATACGCATTCAAATTATATTTTACCGATATAATCTAGAAATGTTATATATTTCTAAAACCCCATATATATTTTTCTATATATACATTCAAATCCTAACAAAATTCAAAAATATCACAAAATGCTATGTAAAAAAAAAAAAACTATTTTTCGTTTTTTCTTGTGCGACAAAATTTTAGCCGAAAACATATTATAGACAAGAACGAAAAAGTGGCAATTTGTAAAATTGGTAGATCCACAAGATGTATTTTTAAAAATGTTAGAATAAGTAAAAGTCCAATTATGGACTTGAATAATAGTGGGAAATGTAAAGTTTTTTAATTATAAGTTTTTTGGATTTTAGTTTTTCGTTTTTTAATATAATGTAAATGATTTTCAAAATTTTCTACTAAAATAACAAAATTTTGAATAGATGATTAGTGAATTTTTCAAAAACAAAACCGAAAAGCACATTACATTTAAAGTAGAAATAGAAAAGACGAACCATTTGCTTGAATGATAACCAGCGATTGTGGCCACTTTCGCCAAAGCTTGTCTCCATCTCTCAATGTCCTCCTTACTCTTACCCACACAACTTTTCTGAAAACTTCCCAAAATCTCCACTCAACATTTTAACATCATATGGATCTACTTTATAGACAATGACCATCACAATTTGACCCAACTCTTCCCTGCACTTCATAATTTCCACTAATTCTTCAAGACACCACTTTGAATAAGCATAGTTCCTCGAGAGCAAGGTGATCGCGATCTTAGATCCTCTAATGGCCCGTATAAGTTCAGGACCAATGGATTCTCCTCTTTTGATCTCATTATCGATGAACGGTGTGATTCCTTTTCTTTGAAACTCTTTATGAATATGACTGAGAAAGTTTCTACGAACATCTTCCCCACGGAAGCTTGGGAAAACGTCGTGTGTCCACTTGTGAGACGGAGAAGATGAAGGTGATAAAGATGAAGACTCGATTTCTTTGTTTTCTTGTTGATGAGGTTTAAATTTTCTTAACATCATGAAGAAGCATATTGCAGCAGCAAAAATTGTAAGTAAGAAACAAGAATCCATTTGTGTGTGGTCGAGAGAGGATCAAGAAGATTTGTAGAGAGATATGTAGAGGAAAAATATAACAAAAGCGTTGACTCTAAATAGTGACACAAAAAGCGTGACTCTAAATATTGACTGATAAATGAGAACGTTGATCTTATAGCAAGAGAGAAAGCTTCGTAGAAATTTCGTCACTGGATAGAAATCACAGTACCTAATCAGTTTTTGTCCTAAAGTTGGAATTTTGATGTATGCATGGCTCCACCATTCTTTATGACTATGAGACCATATGTAACAATTTTCTTCTAATAAGAAGTCAAGGAAGATCGGAAGCAAAGTTATGAAAATAGTGGTACAAAATAAATCTCTACATCAAAATTAATGACTTCAGACTTTAAACTGGAGAGCAAAGACACCAAACTTCTCAGGAAGCTTTATCGTCTCATGGGCCAAGTCAGCCCAAATTTAATAACCTATGATCTAGGTCGGCCTTGCCGGGGTTGCCCGTTTGCTATCAGAAAGTCTAGAAGTATTAACAGCGAAAACATTGTACAAGATCATTATAGTCTAGAAGTATTAAAAGCGAAAACATTGTACATGTGTATCTCCTCCCTCTGGTATGCTTAAATGTAATGTTGATGCAAGCTTCATTTATGATAATCAATATATTGGCACTGGTTGGATTGTCCGAGATGAATGGGTAACATATAAGAAGATTTCATGTTCTACAAAATTACAACAAGGCTCAAATCCCCTTGAAGCAGAAGGAATGACATTACTACATGCTATACAATCATTATGGTGCCGAGGGTATCGTAGTGTGATCATAGAATTCGACTGCCAAGAACTCTACAATCTTCTTCATAATCAACAAAGAAATGCAGCAATAGAATCTTTAATCATATATATATATATGATTAAGGCTTAAAGATAATCATAATGATAATCATTATATAGCGATAGAATCATTATATATATATATATATGTAGTTGGTGGATCGTTTCGCCAATATCAGTTTTACATTAACATGACGTAAATGTAATCAAGTGGCAGACAAATTGGCAAAAATAACACTTCTTCAAAATGTTATATCTATTGTATACTTTTTATCTTCCAAGATGTATACGGAAGTTTCTTATAAACGATCATGTAAACGTGTTCTAGTATAATAAAGTAGACATTAAAAAAAAAAGACATTGTTTGGCTAGACTTTGGTTTTTATTATAATCACTAAATTTACTATTATAATAAAAACTAAAATCACTAAAGATCGATTATAAATAATTGTCATTAGCCTTTTTTCAACATCTCACTTTCTTTAATTCGAAATCAAAAACAGTACTTTGATAGAATCAAAATACAACAAATATATGTGAAATCAAACACATGTCAACATTATATCAAATAGAAATCGACGAGAATGATTAAAATGATGGATTCAAGCGAATTAGTAATCGTCTAATAAATTGTGGTGAAAAATAAAATGGATTCGAAAATGACAGGTAGAAATAGAATCTAATATAGAAGCTAACAATTGTCGACAAAACAATAAATACGCAAACAAGGGTGGGCCAAGTAATTAAGTAAACGCCACGTACATAATTTTCTATCTCAATTATTTTGTAGAAAATAAATGAAACTCGCTGACATTATAAATAATATGATAATAATAAGGTAATTAATCTTGATCCAACTACATTAAAACCTCTATAAATTAATAATGTTGGGATCGGAAAATTTTATTAATTTATAAAGATTATTAATTAATCGATAAATTAATAATTATTAATTTATAGAGAGTTTTTTCAAATTAAAAAAATATTATATAAAAAATAGAAAAATGAAGCCAATACTTCGATGTATTTTAATACAAATAATTATTGCATATATAAATATTTTTAATAATTTTTGATGCAATTTGAGAAGATAATATCATATATTTTTGTCATTTTAAGAAAAATAGAGATAAACTCCAATAAAATTACAAATTTATGAATAAATAAACAAAATTAAAATTATATTTCACTAAAATATCTTATATATATAAAATAAATTTATATGATTATTAATTTATGTTATTAATGAGACCATATATTTACATAGAGATTTCAAATAAATTATTATCTTATTATCTTATCAAAATATGTCAATTATTACACCAGTCTAACTTAGAATCAGAATAATTTATTAATTTAGAGAGGTTATTAATTTATTGAATAGTAATTTATAGAGGTTCTACTGTATATCTGTTTACGTTTTATCAACTCTTTGTAACTGAAACTGCAAATATCTTTAACCATAGACCACTACACTTGTTGTCTAGTGTTTACACGCCACCACCATTATTATCTCTCATGTCTACCTATTAAAATAGTCAATCTACCTAACGTTGTTTCTAAATTTTCTTATTGAAGGTGTTGAAGTATTATAGTTTTTACTTTTATAGTGAATCTCATCCGTTAGATATTTCTCTCTATATTTATAACGTCTTTGTCCTTAGTAATTCAATGCGGGTCATGTGACTCAATGTTTATTACTCAACGCATCTTTTGTTTTTTTTTGTTTTTTTTTTGTTTTTGGCCTGCAACTTTTGGCTTGGCCCCGTTTCTTCTGTTTTGATTTATTTATATTTTTGGAATCTTTTTGTAAGTCATACCATATTCACATGTCATTTACTACCCCAAAACAAGAAAAATAAAATCTTTAGTGAGATCAGTGAAATAGATCGATATCATCATACACAGTACTGTATATAACTCATGCAGGTTGAACATGTTAATTTTATCAATCCAACATATAATTATAGCAAAAGACTGGGAGAACATTTCCACTGATTTCTTATCATTATATCGTCATACATGATACCCAAACACCACCCATCATATCATACATCCATTCATTGTCATAATATAATCCCCACCACAAACCCAAAATCAACAAAGAGCCAACATTTAGATTAAATAACTCAAAGACCACTAACATCATAATTAAAGCATTAAGGCTACAAACAACAACACACAAAAAAAGGGTGTGGTCACCACCATGATGCATTCATCATCATCACCCTTTCTTTGATTTAACTTTTAAAATATATTTTTATTCATCTTGGTTCGATGTCAAGCAAAAGTAGAGAACCCAACACACACCAGAGTCTCTGTCTCTCTTACATTTTCCAACTTCAGTGGTTCTTGTTTGCGAGATTACACTGCTTCCTGATCTCACCCTTAGAGCCAGTCAAAGGGTTATTCTCGGACAAGATCTGGATCGCCTTAGTGAACTCCTTGAAGAAGTAGGACTGGTCCTTAGCCATCTTCTTAACTATTGGTCTGGTACGTTTGTCGTGAGCGAGCTGATGGTCCACAAGAAGCAAACCCTTGTTGTCTAGGATGTTACGGTAGTAGTTGTTGTCTAGCACCATTGGTGTGCCACGGTCGTTACGCACGTACTGGACTGCCTTTGGGTCAGGGATCGAGTCAGGACACTTGTGTAGCATGTGTGGAACGTGGTCCGGGTTCAAGGACGGGTCCACCTCAGGGTATAAACGGTGCACCAGCTTCACACAGTGAGTTCTTCCAACGCTGTGTGATCCTGCACAAGTGTCATAACATAAAGTCAAATGTTACAATATCCAAGTAAAAATCGAACAAAAAAAACTTAAACTCCGATCGCATAAATTCAGATCCCATAAGAGTAACTCAATTTGTTTGATTACTATTTATATTTTTAAATCATGCATGAGGAACAAAAGCAAGGTTATTCTAATCTTTTAAGATGGTTAAGAGTTTTGACTTTTGATCGATCCGTTTATTGAAAGATCGGATAAAGGACTACTTTCAATAATGCAACTCAGATCGCATACTCCGATGTGAACCGACAAGTTTAGCAGAGCTGGTTTCATTAGTCTACATAAGATTGTCTCATGCATGTGTAAATTGACGAAAATACCCTTGAGTTGGGATATTGAACTAGGTACTAGCAAAAAAAATTATTGGATGGTTCGAGTGATACGTTTTGTTCGGAGACTAGTGAGTGATAGTTAAGGAGGAGATAAAAGGTAATGGTACCTAGGAGGGCGACAAGGCCAGGAGTGTCGATTCCGATGGACTTGAACTTATCAAGAACGACGGAGATACTCTCGTTGTGGTCGGGAAGATAAGACTCAAGCATGTCTGTCCTGCTTTTAAGTCCATCTCTTCTACCTGTTTTCAACGGAATATACGGTCCTCCCACCTACACAAAACAAATCAAACTTTACAAAAACACTCCAAAAAAGGAAAAAAACAACACGCAGTTTCATAACCAAAGAGAGAAACGGCACAACTTGTTTTTTTAAAAACTTACTGCTTCGATGCCTTCTCTTGCGGACAAAACAAGAATGTCGGAACATGAGACAACACCAGGACACTCCCTCTCGAGAGCTTCTTTGATTTCCTCTATGTACCTGAAGTTTCTTAGTCCGAAGCTTCTGTCGTGTTCTTTCTCTCCTAGCTCTCTTCTTGTCGAATCGAGCAAAAGCGATGCATCGCATGACTGTTTTCACACCACAACAGATTAATTCTCTAGCTTTGTTTTAGGTCAAA
This sequence comes from Cardamine occulta, assembly GCA_028015245.1. Lineage (NCBI taxonomy): Eukaryota > Viridiplantae > Streptophyta > Magnoliopsida > Brassicales > Brassicaceae > Cardamine > Cardamine occulta. The sequence goes on from CM051387.1 coordinate 12,434,266, forward strand.
GATCAGTACACAAACAAGAAAGATCAAAGAGAGAAAGAGATAGGGTTTTCAGACCTCGACGGCGCAGTCGTGGAAGATGTTACGGAGCCAAGAGAAAGCGGTGTTCTTGTGGCGTTTGTAGAGGAGTTTGACTTGTTCACGGATGATGTCTTCGGCCTGAGGACACGTGTCTTTGTAGAAGTTCATCATCAAACCTGGCTCCGCCTCTGTTACTGCTTCAGTTGTTGTTGCAGAGAGTGCCCAAAGGCAGAGTATCGCCACCATCATCACACCTTTTCCTCCCATTTTTCTCTTTCTTCTATCTCTCACTCTTGAGTTGGGCTACTGAGCAAGCAATGCAGCTTCTTTAAATAAAGGAAAATAGAGTTTTCTTTCTCTATTTTCTTTTTCTCTTTTCAAATAAAGCTTAATTTGGGGAATTATAGTAAACTAAAGCATGTTGGTGAAGATTTACTGTTTCACAATTACAATTACGTGACAGATCATAATATCATTATGCTCTACTTTATTAATGATTCGTTTTTAACTTTGAGAAACCCAAAACCAAATATTTTTACAATACAATGAATGTATGTCCCATCAGTCGTGATAAAGAATCGATATTTTTTAATGAAAAGCGTACACACATTCCATTCTAAAGCAAAAAACGAACTGTGTACACTTTAAACGAAAAAGAAAAAAAAAACAGCAATCTTAAAGTGTATGTTTATTGTTTGAATAAAAATTCAATGTAAGTTACACAATTCCGAAAAAGTAATTAAATAGCATCCTTCTAAATATTATTATTTTCTATATAAACTTTCATACTATTGATTGTTGTCTTAAAAACCACAATTGTTACTACCGTTATTGAGGACGTGTGAGTGATGGCAGATGATGGTAAGTTGAGTAAGTGCTATAAGCCTATAAGAAAATAAATACGTCTATTGGAGATTTTAATGTGGATGGCATTTTGGAGAATCTATTTTAATGTGGATGGCATTTTGGAGAATCTATCTCATTTAAAAGGGTGTTTTGGTATGCTAACCCAATCACTAAGTTTTGGATTTTGGTCTCATTGATTGCATCAGTGGCCCATACTAAGGAAACCTTAAAAAAGGGGGCGGCTATAACAAATATGATATATGGGGTGTAATAACTAAAGTAAAAAAACCTTCACGGGTCCATTTGCAATTATCTAAAACGTTTATTTATTGTCCTTACATGAATGAATATAGCGGATAAACCGCTCCTTTATATTTACGGAATCTTTCTTTTCGACGAAGTCAAGGTGAATTCTTATCATATTTCTTCCAAGCTGTCCAAATATTTAATCTAAAATATAATTCCATTCGTACATCTTTACTAACTTTTTCAACTGAAATTATTTTTTATATATATCCAACTATTTACGTAATGTGTTATGTGTCAGTAGAGAGTTATGTAATTTAAAAGTCTTCTCGAATACTAGTATTGATGAATCTTGATCCACGTGATGAGCAATTAAAACACGTTCACCACTCTTCACTCTTGACTGTTCCCTTTATGTTATCGGAATTGTGGGTTAAAATTAAATAATGTTACTAGTTTATAGTAAATTTAGAATAAGGTTACGTAAGATTCCAATGTTTCAATATAAAATGGTGTTTTGTTTGAACTAATCAAATGCACAATCATATCCCTACAAAAGAAATAAATTTTGAAAATATGTTTTCATATATATATATTAATTGACTTATGATATATGAATGTATTTAAGATTTAAAAATATTACATTGAAATTTCAAAAGGACAATTCATTTTAGACAAAATAATTCTTAAAAACATACTTATATACATTGAAACGTAAAGAGTATTCAATAGTATAATGTGTGAGTATAGTATTTAATATTGCGTTGATGATAACCGTTGCGTGCCAAAAGCTAAAGGCCCCCACCCCCTAATTATTCGTTGCGGAACTATTCCATTTCTCCTTTTCCCAGTACCTATAGGTAATTTTGATTTGAATGATTTAAAATTAACTAGTTTTCGAAATACAAAACGAGATTAAAAATACTAAAATAGTAACGGCGATGTAAAATGAGAGGACACAATACTATTCTCTCTTTATTTTTTTAATTATGTTTGAATCTGGGAGAAGTATCGGTGCTTTTACCAAGATCACATTGAATCTGTAGATTCAAAATTTACGTAAAATTTTGAATATATTAATTTGATTGAAAACAAAAATGAAGCTACCGTGCCACCGACACTTTGTTCCCTTATCCAAGTGTCGCCAAATGGCTTTGTTGTGACCCACTCAGTGATGTCACTCTCTAGCTCAGTGGGCTTCACCTTTCACATGTGTGGTAAACACTGATTATCAAGTGCTAACAAATAATTGACGTGTAACTGTTTGCAATGTAATACGTTGAATATAACCGGGTATCGATAGATTACCGGTTAAGTAGAAGAATCCAAGTCCAGTGTGCAGGAAAGCAAACCAACCCCGGTTATCAAAATTTGAGATAATCAGACAAAATATCAAGGAATCTTATATCTACATCTGGCACGTAGTAACTGTTACATCAACCATTGGGACCTGCAACATTCAATACCAAGACAAAAAAAGACGTTTAACATATATATATCACCAGAATTGCAAAAGCAATTTCGGATGAAATTATGAGTTTATATAAATAGTGAAAGACATGGAGCCTAAAAGAGTTACTAGGTCTTTTAAATTTCATCCTTTGTAAGGCTGATTTGGAAACTTCTTTTCAACTTTGAGAGCTATATAGCTTAATTTTCTTAGTAAGAAGATTTAATAAAAACAAAGTACAAAAGCTATAAATTTATAGTAGTTGAGCGTTACAATGTTTTGGAAATGTTGAAACTAGTTTTGCGATATGACTAAGCATACACTCTCGCATCGCATGAAACATATGATATGAGTTAGAGTAGATTGTCTACAGCATATCAACTAGACAAAAACAGGAAATTAGTTGTCTGACGATGTTATCACGCAATGATTCTGATGAGCCTTTCAGTCACAGAAAAAAGTTGAGAGAGCTTGTCAATGTGACTGAGTTGCTACTCATAGATTTATTTTTGATATAGTCGACCAAAACGAGTGGCTTGATTCGCCCTGCAAAATTTTTATTTTCTATAAGGTTTCCTACTCCCAATATACAATAACCATTAAAAGTTTAATATAAGGTTTTTTTTTTTATGTGTGTGTGTCGTGGTATCCATGGCATTAATTAAATTTTGGACCTTTGGTCCATAGTCTATTATTGCCCTTCGACGGTATTTAAATTACATCTTCCGTGCATGAAGTGTATAATTAATCCCAAACGGAGCTCTAGCTAGGAACTAGGAGGCAGAATGAAACACCCTAAACCCCCAGATCGTTACAACGAAACTATCTCTTTCCGGAGAATCGTGCTTACCACTAACTACCAACCACTTGGTAACATATCTATTTTTGATGATCCATCAAGCACTTCTAAAACTAGAGCTTTGGTACGTAAGCACAAAGAACTATGAGTATCAGAGAAAAATGCCAATATGTATAAATTTCAGTCTTACTCTCCTTCACTGCTCAATTCAAAGATTTGTACTGAAAGCATGTTGATGGAACAAGCGATACAAAACTTTGAGAGTAGCTCAAGTGTCAAGTGAAACGATTGATATAAAGGGATTTAGAGTCACACACTTCAGCTGCATCACTTCCAATTGCGAATTAGCCGGCGTTGATCTCTCACCGGGAATATTTAATAAGATATTCGAGATAACATTCCCGAATATGATGCAAAAAAAGAAGATAACAATCCCGAATAATAGTGTTTACGGAGACATCATCATACCTTGTAGGCCCAATTAAGGCCATCACAATAATCGACTAAGCCCATATTCTGAATGCAAGAATCCGATAAACTAGGTTTTTTTTTTTTTTTTTTTTTTGGAAATACAGAGTTTATGTTTTGTAGTAACATCCGAACCCGTGATTCACACGTTACTTCCTCTCTCACCCGAAAGAAGGTATCTCATATTACGGAAGAAGAATTGCTTAAGTCAACGACTTAACAAGGGAAATTAACACTTGAAAGAGAACCTGCTCGGACACAAACCGTTGCTGATCAAATCCTCAATGACCTATTTGCCTTTAAACCTAAACATCCAGGTTTACAAAATATAAGCGTCAAGCTAAGATCACAGGAAAGGTTCTTGAAATGCATTGGTTTGATCTAGAGTATCTTGATCTTGTTTCCGTGATGCATTCCATGTCACTTGATCTTTTCCAAGGTAATAAAAGTGAATAATTGAGACTCTTGTAACACAATTTCGTGTGTAATATATCAAAATTTCCGTTATTTTTAATATGAAAATGGCAATTAGGAATAAACTAAGGAGTATATATCTATTGTGGTATCCATTGCATAACTAAAGTCTAAAGATATATTTTAACAAAAAAAACTCTCCAAGTTTTATATATATATATATGTGTGTGTGTGTGTGATATAGATAGCACACACGAAATTTCATGTATAACATTTGGCAACACCTCACCAAACCTCAAATGTTTTTTTTGTTTTTTACTAAAAATATATATAATATATTAACTGATATTTTACATGTGATAAAAGTAGATATAGATAGCACACACGAACTTACGCCGAGCCTCAAAACATTTATATTAGAAATATATTAAGTCGTTTATACGTACCACACTCAAAATAAAATGACATGTAATGACTCGACATTTAAAGAGATTATTTAGTTACACAACGTCTTAGAACCAAATTCGATTCTAAATTTCTAATACAAATTCTTGTGTTCCAATGCATAAGCTTGCTTACCCTAGCCAGAACCGGTTGTGTATAGTCACATGTTCCAAGCCAAAAAAAAGGTTTGATAATTAATTATGTTTAAAAAGGGAAAGGTTTTGGTAGGAGAGATCGAACTCACCATATCAGCCTCACTTGAATTGGCATTTTACTATTTTCAACTACAGTCTACCGAAATTTTAACTATTATTTGGCCTCTTTAAAATATACTATAAAGTTATGAAGGACCCAAATCCAAACTTCTTTTGATTGGACCTTGGATCTGCTCTGGCCCTAGGATCCATTTTTCTCACATAGCTTCATATGTATATCTTCAAAACATCTTCGACTCCACGTTTTTTATGATTTAAATCTTTGTAAATTCCTTAATTTATATTTCACCCAACTACTTCTGCCACGTCTACATCAAACCATTAATTAATTCCACCTATGTTTGAGCATACCGTTCTTGTTCCAAAAGTTTCCGCCCTTTCAGTGTTCATGAGGAGCTTTGTTATAAAACAAGATATTATCTTAAGTTGGACTGATCATTTCGAGGTTCTTTACAATTTAGGGTACATATTTGTGTGTTTTGTAAACTAGGAGGGTTCAAATAAGAAACTTTAGAAAATAGAGATGTTTTATGAAACTTACAATTGTTTATAATATCGTGATTTGGAATAACATCCCTTGCGACGAGACCCACAAAGCTTTGGATTGGATAGGCTAGCAAATTGATGATTTCAGAAATTATAAATCGATTTTATTCTTACCCCACCAAAAAGTCTCATGTATTTATGCGTGTACGGACACGGGTTCAGATTTTTCGTGTGATAAATACAAATTACTTTCCTTATTATAATGAAACTTTATTATTTTCGCAGACCACCTTTTCAATAATTACGTATAATCATATAATTATTTTCGCAGACCACCTCTATAAATTAATACTCGATAAATTAATATTCGATAAATTAATAATTTCTCTAAATTAATAAATTATTTTGGTCTCAAATTGCGTCGGTGTAATAATTGATATATTTCGATAAAATAATAGGATAATAATTTTTTTGAAATCTCTATGTAAATATATGGTCTCATTAATAACATAAATTAATAATCATATAAATTTATTTTATATATATAAGATATTTTAGTTAAATATGATTTCAATGTTATTTATTTATTCATAAATTTGTAATTTTGTTGGAGTTTACTCTATTTTTTTTAAATATCAAAAATGTATGATATTATCTTCTCAAATTACATCAAAAATTATTAAAATTTTTTATATATGCAATAATTATTTTCTAATGTGTAAATGTATTAAAACACATCGAAATATTGTTTTCATTTTTTTACTTTTTATAAATATTTTTTTAATTTAAAAAACTCTCTATAAATTAATAATTATTAATTTATCGATTAATTAATAACTTTTTAAATTAATAAAATTTTCTGGTCCTAACATTATTAATTTATAGAGGTTTTATCTGTAGATAGTAGATTCTAGATACTAGATACCCTTGGTTTAAAAAAAAAAAAAAAACTTGATCGATTAAGCAAATTTCCTCACAAGACAACAATATCACAAGCCATTTTGAGCCAATTTAATATTTAACAAAATCTATAATATAGCCAAAAAAGATTAACAAGTATAGTTTGAAAATGGTTTAGGCAAAAGCATAGTTTGAGATAAAAGCAAGTCTTTTCATTTAGTACATTGTTTTGTCTTGTTGTATGAATCAGACTCTATCAATAATTTTGGCAGGTTTTATTAGAAATAGTACCAAAGGCTACACCACTCCTCTATCTAACCCTTTTAATTATTTTTATTTATTAGTTATGGCATCCCCAAAAAAAAAAAAAAGTACGAAATTATTACAGTTTTGGAGCTTTCTGAAACCTCTGCCTATTGTGGAGGCTTTTGATTCCTTTGAAGCAATCAATGACCTCTCTGTCTCTCATTTGCCAGCAAAGAGAGATTGTTTAATGTTGTTTATGGTTCACATTTATATACATCACATTTTCACTGAATCTTCCTCTGCATCTCTCAGGTAAATTAATTCTATCTATCTCCCTCTTTTTCTCTCTCTATCTCTTCTTTTGTTGGTGTTAAGATTAAAAAAACGATAGTATTTTCATGGTTTCAGGAGGAAGAATATCACTTAGCTGCAGCAGAAGAAACAGTATCTAGGAGAAGGCTTTTCTTGAGTAGCAATGGAAGGGGAAGAAGAGTTTCAAGAAGAAGAAGTGTGGTCAGTTTTGAGAGAAAAGGAAACTCCAGGTCCTGAAATAAAAATGCCCAAAAGTATCAACAATCTCTTCTCGGCCTCTTCTTCATCTTCTGCGAGGTACATTCCTAAGGGAGACGAGGTCTCAGGGGCAAAACAGTCATCTGCTCCAATGAATGTTCCTAACTGGTCCAAGATTTATGGGAACACAAAGAAGAACACAAGTGGCAACTTGCACTCGTGGGCCATTCATGACGATGATGATGAAAGCTATATGGTTCCACCACATGAGTTGGTAGCAAAAAGGCTTGCAAGAACACAGATCTCATCGTTCTCTATGTGTGAAGGAATCGGAAGAACACTCAAAGGAAGAGATCTAAGCAAAACAAGAAATGCCATCTTAACAAAAACAGGTTTCTTGGAATCCAATATCACTTCTTCATCATCAACACCACCACAACCATAGTTATGTCGTCGCATGATCAATATCACACAAAACCCTTTTACCACCATACCATATCGTTATCATTAAAAAAAAAAAAAAAACCTAAACTTTATGGTATCCACATGATTTTTATTAAATATCAATGTTTTTCTTGTCGTTATCACCATGTAGGGAATCATGACACTACCAATATGGTTGAGTTCTCTTTCTTTTTTGTTGTTGTTAGGTTTTTGGATTTTTTTAGATAAGTATGATGACGATGAGGATGACTTGTCAAGCCGATGCATGGGACCCATATCATTTTTCTTATGTTGTTATTGTAGTTCTCAATGGTCTTTAACCCTCTTTAGCTCATTAGTGAGCTTAATTTTTTTATAATTTCGTAAACAAATGGCATATCCTTTGGAACCTTTGATTGTTAAATTTTGAAAGCTCTCGATCTTTTCGCCATTTTTGGGCTCGATCAAGAGAAACAATATTGTGGACAATATTAACTTTTTTGGTTCGACATGAGATTAAGGGCTTGTGCCATATTGTTCATTAGCTTTCACTTTTTCAATGTTATAGCAACTAGGGATGGTGTGTTGCTAAGGGATGGGTATCTCTTATCTCTTTGTATAGTTCTTTTTTTTTTTTACTTTGAAATTCTTTTACCAAATTGCAACTGATAAATTATTTATTTATTATTACAATTGAATTTAGCCATTGCTAAAAAGATAAAAGAAAATAGTGAGTCATTAACGTAAGCTACGAAAACGTAAGAAGCTATACAACAAACTTAGCACTCAATATTAAAGCCCACTTAGGCCCAAAACAGCCCCATAAATATCTGAATAAAACAACGGTAGTGACGTAAGATGAGATTTCTTGTAAAACAATCAAACTAATAATATTAATCCAAGTGGTTAAGTTAACGATTCCACAACAGTTGAAGTTGCGGTTCCGTGTAGGCAACCATTATCAAAAACCCTAAAAATCAATTTATTCAATTCAATTATTATTATAAATTCTAATTTAAATACTCTTTAAGCATCTCTTGATATTGACTTCTTCTCTATTATTTTCAAGTTTTCTCTATCAAAATCGATTTTTTTCCTCAGCCGACCCTAATTTCAACAAATCGCATACAGTTTCTTCTTCAGGTGTGTTTCTTCTCTCCCTTTTCATCTCACTAATTCGAGTTTTTTCTTAGGGTTTCTGGGTTTTATTTTTCCTTGATCTAGCAGACGGTCGAATTTAATCATTGATCGTTGTTTAGAATTTTTTTTGTAAATTATGATCTTTGCTTGCTTGAAATTTGCAGATACCGATCGAATCGCCATGGCTAAGAGTTCCTTTAAGATTTCTAATCCTCTCGGTTTGTTACTTTAATCTGGAAATTTTTCAATTACGTAATCGCTGATGTTTCTGATTCTGAATTTTTTTTATATTGATTCTATTGTGAAAACTTAACCCTAATCTTTGTTCATTGAATTTGTGATTTCGCTCTTGAATTTGAGTTTCCAGGCATATGATTTTGATTCTAAACCAAGCCTTGATTAATCTGTGAATCCTCTGATATTTCATGACATCTTTGTTAAAAAACTTAACTTGTGAATTTGTGATTAATCTTTTGGGTTTGAATTTTGTTAATCAGAGGCAAGGATAAGTGAAGCTTCTCGAATCAGGGAGAAGTACCCCGACAGAATTCCCGTAAGCTTGCGAATTCCTCTGTTGATTACACTTTTACTAAATATAGTTAAGCATTGTTCTAATTTAGAATCTGTGATTGTTGTAGGTGATTGTGGAAAAGGCTGGACAAAGTGATGTTCCTGACATTGACAAAAAGAAGTGAGTATTGACTTTTTGCTCATCTCATCAAAATCTTGAAATTTTTTGCTTAATTAAACAACAAATATGTTTCTTCCATTTTCTTTTAGGTATCTCGTGCCTGCAGATCTAACTGTTGGCCAGTTTGTATACGTGGTTCGCAAAAGAATCAAGCTTGGAGCTGAGAAAGCTATCTTTGTTTTTGTCAAGAACACATTGCCTCCAACTGGTAAGGGTTTAAGCTCTTTGACACCAATTCAAGATCAAAGTTACTTTCTTTCTTTACCGCTAACTCCGTTTCACTTTTGTATCTTAAAACAGCTGCATTGATGTCTGCAATCTATGAAGAACACAAAGATGAAGATGGCTTCCTCTACATGACTTACAGCGGAGAGAACACTTTTGGATCTTTTATCATTGCTTAATAAAAAAATCGATCTTTCGATGAATTTTATGTACATACATAAGATCAGGAAGATAAGATGTACATTCCTTCCTTCTTTCTCTTTGGCTTTTCCTCTACTTTGGATGTTTGAATCTCTTTGCCTTTTGGGGTTTTTTTAATCGATCTTTCTCTTTACCTTCTTTTGCTTTTGGTTATTTTACTCAAATAAATTTGATTCTGAGGCTAATGAGACACTCGCATATCAAAAAACTTGTTCATCATCTGTTCTAGCATTCTAGAACGAGACTGAATGGTTTCACATTGTAAAGTCAGTGGATTGTTGTGGTTTTTACCGGACAAGATTCAAGAACGATGTCAAAGAATCAACATCTCTCTTCTCTGATGGATACTTGATTGGTCTTGAAGAGTTCTTTGGGAACACAAGTATAGTTGGAAAGCTTCCTAGCTGCAACTCCTTTTTCGCAAACTCCTTTTGGTCACCATCAGCTCTAAACTTTGCAACCTTCACGCCATTCCCTCCCAACTTATACGCCAATTCATCAAACGAAGCTTCCATTGCCTGACAAAACGGGCACCATGGTGCGTAAAGAACAACGATCCAAGCTTCTTTCCTGTTCTCCAACTTCATCAAATTCTCAATCCCTTGCCTACTCAAGCTCACAACATTCTCGCTGTTGAAGATATCCGCGACTGTCGATTTCCCGTTGACATTAGCGGTTGCATTTCCATTGGTATTCTCCTTGATATTCCCTTTGTGAAGTCCACATTCTTTAGCCTTAGCATCTTCCCACCACCATCTCCCTTCCCTCTCATGCTGACCAGGTAAAACCGCTCTTGTACACGGCTCACACCCGATCGAAACATACCCCGCAGCGTGAAGTGTGTTGACAGGAACATCCATAGTCCTCAAGAAGTTCCAAACATCATTCCCTTCGACATTCGCAACTGGATTCCACTTCACCAAACTACCAACTCCACCATCTAATCCTTCAAACACTGGATCAACTTGAACAACAGGAATCTCTGATCTTGTTCCAGGTGATTGATCTTTTCTTTGACCAGTGATCCAAGCGCGTAAACCTTTCAAAGCACGCCTCAAAGGTCTCACCTTTCTAATACGGCAACACTCTTGATGACCATCTTCATAGAAAGAGAACAAACCCTTGTTCCTAACCAAAGCTTGAACCTCAACAGCATCAGGAAACATATACTCAATCCTAATACCGTAATGTTTCTCAACAGTATCGAAGAGTCTGTAAGTTTCTGGATTCAATCTCCCTGTATCTAAACTGAATACCCTATAAGGTCTTCGAGTTAAATGAGCATACTCAATAAGAGCAACATCTTCAGCTCCACTGCAACCAAACCAACCAAATCAGCAAACTAAAACAAGAAAAAATCATTCCTTTATTGTATGTTATGATCAATTCATTACCTAAATGCTATAGCAATGTCATTCCCAAACTTCTCAAGAGCTTTGTCCATAATTTCAAGAGGAGAAGCATTCTCTAACTTCTTTGCTAGCTCCTCAAAGTCTTCAACTTCCACCACATCTAGCTTCTCTGTAACATCTGTTTTTGTAATGAAAACACAAGATCATCATTATTAGCATAAAACTTAATTAATGTTAACTATATGATCAATCAAAAGATTAAACCAGAACTTACCAGAAACCACCATTGATTCCTTTGCAATTGACTGCACATTTAAAGGTTTCACAGAAGATCGCTTCCCGGACAGACTCAGAGACGCAGCAGAGACATTGATACGATCCAATAACCTCAAAGATCCGATTTGTGGTGCTGTATTGAAGAATCAAACAACAAATTAAAAAAAAATCGATTTTGTAACGAATTTAACAAGCAAATTTCCAAAAAAAAAACAATGACCCATCAAATCCATTACTAAGATTAATTGAAATTGAGTATTAAAGAAATGAGATTTGTGATATTAAAAACTAAATATTTACCTTTGAGGTCTGAAGAAGGGAAAGCAGAGCTTGAGATCAAAGAAGAAGATGAAGAAGAAACGTTAATTGCTAATGCCATTTCAAACCAAACCAAATCTCTCGAAAATATGATCTAAGGTTTTTTGTTTTGTTTTGCTGCTGTTTGTTTTTTTTTTAATATTCTGTTAAGATCTCTGGTGAAGAAATGGCGGATTATAAAAGAAGCAGGTGAAAAATAGATTCATTGAACCTGGACGGTTTGATTTGGGTGGCGGCATTTGCATTGCTATATATCATTGCTTACGTCACTTTGGTCGTGTGGTAGAGAAAAGCTAGTCAACATTGGCCAACAGATTTGTTTATCTATTAGGCTTAACACACTAAGAAAATATTATACCAAAACATTTTACATGCTTCTAGATTTTGTTTCATTTTTGCCATTAAGGTTTAGTTTGATAATCTATTTCACAGATTTTATTTTATTTTATTAAAAATCAGCTATTATTTACTAGTACATTTCTTTAGATTTCTATAACATACAATGAGCAAACAAGTATAGATAATTGAGCAAAACGTTTAGTTTTAGAGTTTTTTTGTAGTTTGTGCTTTATACCTTCGACATAATGCACGTATGTTTTACCAAGGGGGAAAAAAACTCTAAATAGTATAGTATTTGAGTATTTATTTTTGACTTACTCTTAAAATACACATTTTAACCTTTTCAATTTTATTTTTCTTGCTTTTTCTGTTAACCAAGTTACTAATTAAATTATGTTAAAATCAGCTAAATCAAAGATGCCACATACAAACATGGTGATGTGTTTGAGTAAAATTAGACAAAATATTTCTAGATATCCAAAATAACCCGTGTATATTTTATAGACTTAACTAAATCTATATTACAAAATTGAAATTAGTCTATTTTCCAAGAATTCTCGGAGCTTTGAATCAACTTTCGATATAACTTGATCTATTCCTAAACCATGTTTTACAGTCAAAAATAGTCTTGGGTCCAATCCTAACCGTAACAACATTTGGTTTCTGTTAAAAATAAGACCAACAAAATAAATAAATAAACCCACAAAAGCAAACTTGAGATTTCCGATTCTAATTTCTCCATCTATCAAACATAAAAATGAAAAATCCCAAGATTTAATAACGATCAACAACCGAATGATTATTATTCATCAGCCAAGACTACAGTGATAACCTCATCAACCAATCACTCACTTGTCTTCTTTAGCTTTCTGTTCTTCCTTCATCTTCTTCTCCCACCTTCTCTTCTTGTAATCAAGCAGCATCTGAGGCATCTTCTGCATCAGCTTCACAGTGTTCTCTCTTTTCTCAGCCGAAATTCTATCGCATTTATGCCCTTTCCTCTTTGTCCTCATCGCTTTCCTCTCTGGATCATAAGGCCAATCTTCTCCATTAGTCAACACTTCTTTCCTCAGCATTGCCCTCCTTCGCGCGCTTATCCCTAACGGTTTCCATGCTCCCATCTCCCAGTAACCCCACACGCCTTTCGTCAGCTCGGTTCTGTATTTATTGAGCTTTGCCCTCCATGGATATTGAAACCCTGTTGTTACAGTCTTTGCCACAGTCTCTGCAGCTTTCCCAGCCATAGCTTCTGTAGATAATAACCACAATTCTTTAAAAGATAGCACAAAGCAGGAGATGAAAATGTAATCCAATAAACTCAATATTAAGATACGAAGCAGCTGAAATTGTAATCCCACTAAGGTCAAAGTTAGTAAAGAACCTCTAAAGACTACATTTTCTTGTTCACTAAACGCAGAGGAGACCAATTGAAGGAAAGCACGATACGATACTGATGCAGAGAAGCAAAAAAAAGACAAACTTTGAAGCCATAGAGAGATTTGGTAACAAAGCATTTCTTATAAATTAAGCCCAGATTGATGAAAATGTTGTAAATAGAGAACAATCTCTGAAGATTAAATATTGATTACTAAGAAGAAATGTGATGCAAATGGATTCATTTCTAACAGAGCTAATTCTGCTCCGGAGCTCCTGAAATTATTAGGGTTTGATCATAAACTCAAACGCAACGATTCTGGTAACTGGGTTCCGTGACCTAAGACATCACAATCAATTTTGATTCCAAATATAAGTGACTAGAGTATAAATGGAGCAAAACTAGGTTTATCAATCTCTTTAACATAATTCCTATGAATACGAATCTACCAATGAGATCGAGAAACGAGGATTTGAAAATGGAAAATGAGAAAACTTACATTCAATTTGAGACGACGCGAGGAAGATCGGAGAAACTAGATTTGTGACTGGTGAGCAGCTTTGAGAAGGCGGCGCAGATGAAGAACACAGACAAGGGTTCTTTAGTAAATACCCTTTTCTTATTTCTTCTTTTTTTTTCCAAAATAATTTTAATTAATTCGTATAAATTTTATTTTTTCGTAACTTTTTTCATTTCTTATAAATACAGGTCTTCACTCACGCTTAGTTCCACTCCACATGTGTATATGTAAAATCTGTGTCGTTATATTTATATGTAATTTGTATTTTTAACGTTCTCTATATTGAATTTATATTTTAAATTTAAAGTTAATGAAGTAAATTTATCAAAAAAAAAATATGTATCTAAGATTCGGAATACATCTTCTAAAGTCTAACCATACGAAAGTTTTATTTCTATATAATTTATATACACACTACTACTTAAGCAGGGTTTGAACTTCAACCATTTAGAAATTTATGCTGTCAAAGAAAAGAAAAAAACCTTTAGAATTTTGTTTGTTCTGATTTATTTGTTTCTCGATTTGTTTACCACACTTTTTAGGCTTTTACTAAATTTTCAATCTCCGCTAAGTTATATTGCTTTAAAATCTCAAAATTTTAAAATAATTGTTAGAATTTTTTTTTGGAACCAGATTAACTGATTAATTTTGTCTTTCCCAATTAAAAAATATATTAAAATATGATTGCTTTTAGATTTTGTTTTCATATTCATCCATTATTGGTAGGGGAATACAATAGAGCAATCAATTCACTCTGAAAGTTCACCAACATAATACTGTTCTACTACATCATTCGCCCACCTAAACACTCAAATCCAATGGGGCAAAGTTAAAATAACACATGTTTATGAACTAATTAATACTGCTTACAATCAACATATTTAGATTTCAAACTAAGAATCCCCCAATCACTTTTGCTTTCTATTTTTATAAATAAAACAACAAAACAGTTGTATCAAACACTGAAAATATTAGATATAGAATTTGAGTAAGGAATTAATATAGTAACATATATGGAAGATGATTAATTGTGATTGTGACTTAATATTTTTGTTGTAAACTATTTATTTAGCTTGTAGACTTGCAGTTGTAGTTATATATTTTGTTTGCGTGTGTTTCTAAATGTGAAAAACAAATTCTAAATTTTTAGGTTTTTTAAAAATTATTTTTAATTTTTCTTCAAATCTCCTCTTACTCAACTGGTGATTCTCTAAAATCTTTCAAAATTCTCTCTTATTTTTTTTTTTCTCCGTTCTTGAATGTGCATTTTCGGCTCATATTTTTTTGGTAACTTGGTATTGGTACGGTTCCCTATTAGGTATGCCGTATGCGGTTCGATTATTATGTGTTCGGTAATAAAAAGTTTGTATTGTATTTGGGCTACAGAACCAAAGCATATCTGAATTGGGCCTTAAAGCCCACATAGTGAATTGTGGTCTAATCTAGTACATAGTCAATTGGTCCACTCCAATAAATGTTTTGTCCATCCATAAGCCCCCAAATCGCAAACTCTAGAACGACTCTACATGTTTTCACTTTTCATCTTCTTCTTTTTTTTTTCTTTTTTTCTTTTTTTGTATGACACTACGAGTTAACGATGCTAGTAGATGTTAGAATTTGATCAAAAATAGCCTTTTTTAATTCATCTGAACAAAGCATTGAGCATGCATTTTTGGTTTGTTTACTGATATTTGACGTGTTTATTAGTTTGATATGCATCGCTGGCGTATAAAATTAAACAATTGATCATCAAGACATGTTATCTAATAGTATACTAATAGCTTATATTAATGATGTCATGTGACATATTCAAACCCATTAATAGTCTTATAGATGATGGTAGAAAAAAGACACACACTAAACAGCATTGAATGAGATCCAAAGTCGCATTTAGTTTATTACACATTATTGGCAAAGAGAAGCCCGTCGATTCCAACGTAATAACTAAGCGGTGCATGGCTGTTTGTATATTAATATTCACTCGGTTGAGGAATAACTTTATCAAAAAAAACAAATTATGAGGAATAATGATATTTTTTGTAAGTCCAAATTGTTGTATAAATCAAGTTATTTCATACTTATGGTGTTAGTCCATCGTCAAGTCCATTTCTGTTTAAGTTCTACATCATTGTTTTATGAGCGTTACCGACGATATATTATATATATATAACCTCGATCATCATTCGTATTAGCTATCTTTGATATCTTAATAATTAACTCATGAATATATATGTGCGCATTTGAATTGTTATTCCAGATTTTGTTTTGTTTTCTTTTATTTAACAGGGAAGTTTCGGATATGAACCTATAATCTCTATAGATCTTAGATCAGCCTTTGATAATTAATATATTTTATTGGACATGAATTTTTCCTCCCAAACGAAAATTGAACTAATAAGTTGGCAAAGTTCATTAGTTCAATCTCGATCGAACCAACGCCACTAGTCCATACATTTTGCCAAAAGATAATTACGCTCTCTAGGTGGGTCGTAATTATTCTTAAAAAGAAACTCTCTACCAAAGTTTAAATAAAACTCTAAAAAACTATTATAAAACAAAAAATTATCAAGAATAAAACAAACCACTCTCAAAAACCCAAATTTTCATAGTTAATACTAATTATAATTTACAAATTACAACTAAACTAAACAGTAAACACCTATACATATAATACTGCCGAAAATTTCAAAAGATTTCCTTCTAAGTTCTGCCGAAATTTTCGGAACTCACTGATGACATAAGCCATGCCTTTTGGTCGTATGTACCGATGATTACATAACTTGATCATATTTTTACATTCACACACATACATGAATTTTGGTTATTTCCATTGTGATATATAATATATTAAAAGGACAAATAACAGTATTTTGTCTTTTTATTCAATCTTTGCTTATGCTGCAGAATATGGTAACTCAAGCACGTGAAAGCGCTAGAACTTGTATCTTCCGCTTCATTTCCACCGTACATCCTCACATTAAATAAACTTGATCTGAATCTCCACCGTATACATTACATTGACTCTGGCTAAAAATTTAATCTGACGGTTCTGTATTGTTTCGATACAAGATTTTACAGTAACACGTGATTGTAACTCCTGACAGCTCACACGCCGCGTTTCAAAACACCTTCACTTGCGGACAATACGGAGCGATGGTCGATGTACTCTTGACCCAAAAAAGCCTAATTATTTTAAATTAAATGTCTTTTGAAGAGTGAGATCTAAAAAGAGTAAAAAGGCAAAGAATCTTATGACAAATTTAATAGTATTTTTATAGGCTATATTGTGACATAATTTGCAATCCGAGCTGTTAGAGCACTCCAATGGTTTACAACGCATAAGGAGTTCTAACCATATTTATAATTAAAATAATACAAAATCAAAAATTTAGATATTTATGAAAGTTTTTTATTTCTGACCTTGTCCAATGTAGAATTCTAATGAGGTTTTAAAAATTTAAATTTTTGAAAACTTGTATATAAGTGTTTGGATTACATTTGACTCTTAAAACTTGATACACACTCAAAATACCACACAAATTCAAGTGAATCTTCACACGAATATGGCCTATACACAGAACAACACTTGCAAACAATAGACATGATTCAAAAGTTTGGAAATTATAACTTACTCGTCGAATCACTGAAAATCTTCTTCTTTGAATGGGAAAATGTCAGGCCAATCCACCTTATTCAACGCCTAAAACCAATCAAAAGAGTTCAATTGATCATAAAACTACAAAATTTGAATATTCCTAGTCTCATTGATAAATCCAAATCCCTAAAACTACAAACTTTGAGGTGTTGATAATAAGAAACCGTAATTGAAGCAAAAGGGAGAAGAAGAAGAAGAAGAAAAAAAAGACATGTTCAACGAAAGAAGGATTCGTCTGCCTCGCTGAAGCAATGAAAGATTTACCGCCAAAATTACCGGACATGTTGTTGTTCACCCGGCGCCGAAGGTTGAGGAAAGCAAGTGACCGGCGAGGAATTCTACGACCAACGACGAAGGTCAAGATAATGGAACCGGCGGTACAGACACTCAAAGAACACAATTTCAGACTCAATTCTCCTCTCAAACAATGGATTCATACTCAAAAAGAGAAAGAGAGAACAAAGATCTCGTCATCGGCGAGAGCCGATAAAGAGAGAAAGTCGGAAAAAAAAATTTGAAGAAGAGAGATAGAACAATTTTTTTTTCTTTTTATTAAAATTGGTCATCCAATCAGGTTGTGATACGTCAGAGGTTCTAAGGGTTTCTAAGACCATCTCCATCGCAGTATCTAAACGTGGATATCTAAAATTTTAATCAATAAAACTGATTAAATTAAATCCAATAATCACTTTATCTCTTAGAACCGTATCCAAAGTTAGATGTTTTGGAACCGTATCCAAAAGACACGTGTCCCTCAGTCATTGGAAGAAAATCAGATGAGAGATTGGTCTCCAAATTTTGCATGTAAATTTCTGGTTCTTCTTTGTTAATTAGGAATCTTTAGGTCTTAGTTTAGGTTTCAATTAAAGGTTCTTTATATGTCAATTTAGGGTTGTTTAGATTTCAACAACAATCCATTGGTAGATTTTTCGGATTTAGTGTTTGGAAAAAAGTTTTAGGATCTACATAGTTTGATTTATTGATTGTTCAGATTGTTTGATTTCTTTTGGATCTACATAGTTTGTATCTTGATTGTTTGGATTGTTTGATTTTTTTTGGAGCTTCATAGTTCTGATTTTAATTTTCCGGAGCTATATTGTTCTTATATTTATGTGTGTTGCCTCTGTTTTTGTGAAGCTTGATTGGAGTAATGGCGGATGCGAGATGGAATATGGCAAGTGAAGGATGGAACCTGTTTCAACCAAGAAAGGTAAACAACATAGTTTAATTTCTTTCTCTGTATTTGCTTAAAGATCACAAAGAAGTCAATGAATTCTCCGAACCCTTTTGATGACTCCATTGGGTATGTAAACCTTCTAAATAGTCAACAAGACTATTTATTCTCGCCTAGTGTAGCTGTTGGATCATCTGCAGTCCCTCTCTTTAGTTCTCCGTTTCCTAATGATCCAACCCAACCTGAAGCCACCACACCTGAGGCTGCAACAGTAAGAGGAAGAAGAAATTGGTCTCCAACAGAAGATGTGGTCCTCATTAATGGCTGGTTGAATACAAGCAAGGACGCACTGATTGGGAATGAGCAAAAGGCTGAAGCCTTTTGGAAAATGATTACATCATACTTTGCTGCAAGTTCAAAGCTTGTTGGACTTCCTTCGAGAGAGCCTGGTAACTGTAAGCAAAGGTAGGCCAAGATAAATAACCAAGTTTCTAAATTCGTAGGATGCTTACACGCTGCAAATGCTCAAAAGGCTTCAGGGCAGAATGATAATGATGTGATGAAGGTTGCTAATGAGATCTATCTCAATGATCACGGTGCCAAGTTCACACTTGAGCATTGTTGGAGAGAGCTAAGGAATGATCAGAAGTGGTGTTTAGCTTCATCACAAACAGATCATGTCAAGAGTAAAAGAAGAAAGCTTGATGACGGATCTCAAACATCTCAACAGTCTTCAAGCTGTAATGTAGATGAAAGTCAACTCGTGTTAAGGCGGCTAAGGGCAAGGGAAAAAGGAGTACCAACATGGAACAAGGAGACAAGAATCTCACACAATTTCAGAGTAGGGAGATCAGGAAGCAATATTTGGCATCGAAGGACAAGCTTAGTGACAAGAAGCTCTTGGATACTCTTCTCGAGAAAAAGAGCCTTTAACCGAGATGGAGATGACTTTAAAGGAGAAGCTCATAAGTGATATGCTAACTGGTTGAATGTTGTAGTTTGTGTTTATGTGTTTATGAATTTTTTGTTTAAGTTTAATGTAGTTTCGTTTAAGTTTATCTCGGATTATGTATCTTCGAATGCTTCAAGTTTTTGTAATGTATATGATGATATGCTTGATTACGTTTAATGAAATATGTTTAATTATGATTTTGCTTCTGTTTTGGTTTAATGAATTAGTTAATAGTTTAGGTTGAATGTTATATAGATTAGTTCCATCTTTGTGTTTTATGAATTTGTTTCAGTGTTCGTTCAGTTTGATATTGGTTATGTCTTTGTTAGTTGTTTAGTTTGTGTATCTATAGTGTGTTTAAAACTTCATATATGTTAATCCAATGTAATGGTTTTTTATGTATCAAGGTTAATACATCAAGTTTGTGTGGCAAGAAACTCTTAAAAAAATATTCAAATATTTAAATTTTTAGATACCCATTAGAGGTTCTAACCAATGGAGTATGAGAATACTTAGAACCTCTTATGAATTCTAAACTTTTAACTTTTGATTTTTTTTAATTAAAATATTAGTTAGGACCCTTTATGGATATCTAACCAATGGAGATGCTCTAAAACCTTTTAATTAAGAACTGGTTCTAATTATTTTTAATAGTTTTAGATTATTATTAATAATGTTTAATTCTATTACACTTTAGAACCTTCTTTTAACATTTCCATTGGAGATGGTCTTACGCTTACACCGAATTGTTATATACTAATTTGCTGAATCTAAGAGCATGATTATTGAGAGGTTCTAAAGGGGTTATTAGGATTAAAAAATATAAACTCCATTGGTAAACGTGTTTTAAGAACCCTTTCTTACAAACCGGTTCTTAAATAAGAGTTTTTAGAGTCAATTTCTTAATTTTAAGAACCTTTCACTTCGAATTGCATAAAATTTATAATAAAATATTGGTAAAAACTCCCAATAATCATGCTCTAATCAGAAAAGTGTTTTTGTTTAAGAGTAAAAAGTCATGTATAGTTTATTTAAAACTAATATTTATCAAAAGCTATAAACTTGTATATGTAAACAAAAATCCGCAACCAATTTTATATGTTGGGAAATTACTAAAGTTGACTTGTATATTAAAAAAAAGTCTCTTATATTGAATTCGTTGTCAATTAGTTCAAACTCATTGTTATTAATGCAAATCAAACTCTCAATTCAACTCCGATAGTTATATAATAAATGAATCTGATAACACTGGGTAAGAAGTTACATTTTTTTCTAAAAGAAAAATATATCTTCTTACAAAAAAATATTAATTACATCGGTGCCACTGCGACTAATATTTAAGAGGGCATCTTTAATAAATCCTCCAAAATCCTCTGTACATGGATCTACACCTCTCCTCAGTCTCATACTCAAATTAATAACCAAAACCCCAAAAACAAAGAAACAAGAAGAGATCAAACAAAAAATGAGAGGTTCTTGCAAAGTTTCAATAGTTCTTCTTCTGGTTTTTATCAATGGTGTATTTGGTGATAACCCTTATAGATTCTTCACCTGGAAAATAACTTATGGCGACATTTATCCCCTTGGTGTTAAACAACAGGTATTTTCTTTCTAGGTTAATCACATTTTCTCTGCTTGTTTTCCCGAGAAAATCTTGTTCTTGTGATAACATTTTCTTGGTTTGGGTTTTGTGGAATATATAGGGTATATTGATAAATGGACAGTTTCCTGGACCTCACATTGACGCAATTACAAATGATAATATCATTATCAGTGTTTTCAATTACTTGAAAGAGCCTTTCCTCCTTTCTTGGTTAGTTCTTTCACAAATCTTTAATTACTATTTCCTGGAAAATGTGGTTGCCGCAGTAAATTGAATATTCTGGTTATAAAAGGAGCAATAAAGATTGATAAAATAGGATAAGATCTTAGCTTTTGATTTATGGCAATTTGTTTTTGTTGTCCGAATAAATCTAACTTTCGGACAAGTGTGCTTTGAGTACATCTCTTCTCACACATTATCCGATACTTACATATACTGATATATATATATATATATATATATAAATGTATATAATAAGTAAAATTCTAAGAGAAAAAATGATTACATCCTATTCCCATGAACAAAACATAGATTCATTATTTTTTCTATGGGATTTAAAGCTATTAAAAACGTATATATTACTTGTACTTTAAGGTCTCAACTCAACTCAAACAAACAAAAAGAGTCTTTACTCTTTTGGGATTAAATAACGTTTGTTTTGTCATTACGGAATAAGAACTTCATTTTTTTTTTGTCAACCTAGGATTCGCAACTTAAATCAGAAAATCTAGTATTCTAGTCTTTTCATTTAATAAAAATTTGCTAAAAAATTGTGCTAATATTTTTCTTGTTTTATTTCATTTAAGAATGTCAATTTCCTTTTCTTTTTCGAGTCTTAAAAGCCCTTCTTACACCCGACATGATTGGCTGTCAATGATAAAAGTATATGATTTTTAAATATTTATATTCCATACTAAAATTAAAATATTCCACTTAATCCATACAAACTAGTCACATGCGATGACACATGTGAGCTTTAAATGTCAGTGGGAAACAAACGAAACCCATTCAAATTAACTTTCAAAGTCCCGGATCTATTAAAATAGTCAATATATGACCCAAACTCTTAATTCGTTCAAAAATGTCCCTAATCTTCAAAGACTGTTTCTTCCTAGGAATGGAGTGCAACAGAGGAAGAACTCATGGCAAGATGGAGTCGTAGGGACAACATGTCCAATCCCACCTGGCAAAAATTTCACTTACGTAATCCAAGTCAAAGATCAAATCGGTAGCTTCTACTATTTCCCTTCTCTTGCCTTCCACAAAGCCGCTGGTGCATTCGGAGCCATCCGCGTCTGGAGTCGTCCTCTCATCCCCGTCCCGTTCCCTCCACCAGAAGGTGACTTCTGGCTTCTCGCCGGAGATTGGTACAAAACCAATCACTATGTAAGTATACTCCTTATTGACCTACTCCTTTTAACTTGTACCGCAAGAAAAGGTTCATTTTATAAACAAACTTAGGTTAGTTAGTTAGTTTAGCCCGGTTTTGGTATAATAGCTTATCTCATTTTTTTGTATTTTTAGGTGTTGAGACGTCTATTAGAAGCGGGAAGAAATCTACCTATGCCTGATGGAGTTCTCATCAACGGTCGTGGCTGGGGAGGCAATACCTACACAGTTCAACCTGGTAAGACCTACAGATTCAGAATATCAAACGTTGGGGTCGCTACTTCATTAAACTTCAGAATCCAAGGACACACAATGAAGCTCGTTGAAGTGGAAGGCTCTCACACTGTTCAAAACATCTACACTTCACTTGACGTTCATTTAGGACAGTCTTACTCTGTTCTCGTCAAGGCTAACCAAGCGCCCCAAGACTATTACATTGTCGTCTCTACAAGGTTCACACGAAAAGTGCTCACCACGACTTCGATTCTCCATTACAGTAACTCGATGAAAGGCGTCTCTGGTCCTGCTCCTTATGGCCCTACTTTAGACATCGCATCTTCGCTCTACCAAGCTCGAACTATTAAGTAAGAACAAAAAAACATGTTTCTTGACGTACAAGTAACCGCTAAAGACAGAATTTTAGCCGGGGTTTTAATTTTTCTGATGTTTTTGTTGTTATGATATATAGGAGGAATCTAACCGCGAGTGGTCCGAGACCGAACCCACAAGGCTCGTATCATTATGGTTTGATCAAACCAGGCCGTACGATCATACTCGCCAACTCGGCTCCTTTGATCAATGGCAAGCAAAGGTACGCTGTGAATGGTGCCTCGTTTGTTGCGCCTGACACACCATTGAAGCTGGCCGATTACTTCAAGATTCCAGGAGTTTTTAACCTCGGAAGCATCCCAACGAGTCCCTCTGGTGGAAATGGAGGGTACCTTCAAAGCTCAGTTATGGCTGCTAACTTCAGAGAGTTCATCGAGATTGTTTTCCAGAACTGGGAAAGTTCAGTCCAGTCTTGGCACGTCTCTGGTTACTCTTTCTTCGTCGTCGGGTAAGACCTAAGAAGACAACTCTCTTCTTTTTCTTTTCTTATAATCTTGAAATATTATTTTCATAACTAGGAATTAGAGTGACCAATCCGAAATACAATTTGGTTTTTGGTTTTATAATAAGTAAACCGATTAGGTTATGAACATACTTAGGTTCGGTTTTTTGTTTTAACTTTTAACCATTTTGGTTGGGATTCAATTCGGTTTGTTTCTTAGAATTATGTTTGGTGTAATTTCATATTTTCCGATAACAGAATGGATGGAGGACAATGGACACCCGGAAGCCGATTAAAGTACAACCTCAGGGACGCGGTTTCGCGGTCTACGGTTCAGGTATACCCGAGGGCATGGACAGCTATCTACATAGCGTTAGATAATGTTGGGATGTGGAACATAAGGTCGGAGAATTGGGCAAGACAATACTTAGGACAACAATTCTATCTTCGAGTTTACACTTCCTCTACTTCGTACCGAGATGAGTATCCGCCACCGAGGAATGCTCTTATGTGCGGACGAGCTCGAGGTCGCCACACCAGGCCGTTCTAGAACGGATATTAGGTGCAATGGCTCAAGGGTTTCCCTTTTTTTTTGCCCTTAGATTGAATGAGTTGAAATGCTTTTCATTGTCACGAGAGGGTGGCAAAAAAAGATTAGGAAATTTGTTCACTACGGCAAGAAAATTAGGAAAACAAAATTTGGAGCTTGACTTGAGCTTTCAATTTATTTTTAATGAAGAAAACAAAAATATGTTGTGGTCTTGTTTTAAATAAAAGTATTATTTTGATTGTATCTTACTAGTTTCTAGTCATCGATGTTGCGGATCATATGTCACTCCATAAAAGCTGTAAAATTTGAGATTAATTAACCGAGTTAAAAATTTGCGGAATATATCTAAAAAAACTAAAAAAACAGAAAAAAGAAAAAAGGTAGAATTTTGTTATGAACTTATGAGTATAACAAATAACAAAAATTAATTGGTCCCCTTCTATTAGGGGTCAAGATTAGCCCGAATATTATTTTTAGGGGTCAAGATTAGTTCAAAAAAAATTAGCGGTCAGAATGTAAGGTCCGACACATTTATATAAATATAATTTGTTGGAAATGCCTCAAAATGCTAGACCAAGAAAACTGAAGATTTTGATCGAAATTGACATACCTAAAGTCGTCGGACGGTTTAAAAGGCAGTAAACAGCTGCCATATTTTACAGCAAAGTATTGCATATTTGATCGTGCGT